>JAANYP010001600.1:383390-519554 GCA_020465985.1 Centrapalus pauciflorus | reverse complement strand
CAAAGTCGAAGACAAAGTGGAAAACAGAACTGCTCAGCCTGCCCAAGCTGTTCTGTAACATGAAGACAAAAGGTTATTTGAAAAAGGGTGACAGACCTTTTTCTTATATCAAAATAGGCCTTTACAAGGAAGAAAGACGCAAATTTGACATTCCTAAATTAGTTAAAGGCAATGCAACAGTAGACAAAGTAAAAAGACAAAAGTTCTGCACATGTGAAGACAAGTCTGCTTTTCAGAAAAGTGCAGAAAAGGTTATGTTGTCTTTTCAACAAGACTTCTCCTTT
This sequence comes from Centrapalus pauciflorus, assembly GCA_020465985.1. Classification (NCBI taxonomy): domain Eukaryota; kingdom Viridiplantae; phylum Streptophyta; class Magnoliopsida; order Asterales; family Asteraceae; genus Centrapalus; species Centrapalus pauciflorus. The sequence continues at coordinate 519,270 of JAANYP010001600.1, read as the reverse complement.
TTCATTCCGTCCAATGCAGATGTTTCTCTTAGATCCTCTAAGTGAGTATAAAAGGAAGCTTCTAAGGTCAGAAAGAAGAGTGAAGAAAGCTAAGTGCTGAAACCCAAGAGTGAACGTGCAAGTGTGATTTTCATGCATGCAAACCTTCTGTGTAAACCAGCATATGTGTGTATAAGCTGTTTTACATAAGCCGTTCCTTTAAGTCTTGTAAACACAGTGAGTGCTTCTTAGTGAGTGTATTCATTGTATACTAGTTTGAGTCTGTCTTAGACTAGTAAGCATACTGTTGTATCTGTCATCTCAGCTTGAACTATTCTGCATTCAAGCTTGTTTGTAATTAACAAATTGTTGATAATACATACAAACATTGAGAAAAGAGTGTCTAGTTTTTAAATTGCTGTATTCACCCCCCTCTACAGCTTATAACTATATACTTTGGGAACCTCTCGGGACCTACACCCACCTTAATGCTCAACCAACAGGAACCCAAACCCCTCCCCATGATACAAATAAATCACCATCTTCTCCTTCTGATCAACCTACTCCATCACCCACTGCACTCAAAAAGAAAATAAGTGGTGATGCTCCTTCCATCCCACCTCTCACCCAAATGCCTGAAAGCCCTGCACAGGAGCATCCTCCTATGCAGAATATCCAAAAGGAAACAAATGAGGACACTCCCAACCTCAACAAGGAGGTGATCACCCCAACAAAGGTTGATCATATGGTATTTGTGGCTATCACTACTGATACTCCTGCAAGAGGGGTTCAGGACAGTGACAACATCGTTAAGACCACTACTATGGCAACAAAGGATGTTCATACATCTTCTGGAAGTCCCCAAAACCAAGAACAGAGAGGCCCAAATTTTTCTCCTAGGAGAACACGTTCTGGTAATACTGCTAGTGATATTCCAAAAGTGCCAACAACACTTGAGGACATTGAGGCTAGTCTGCAACTACAGGCATTGATGAATCCTACTCTTGTACCAATTATTGCTGCCTTTGATCACTACAAGGCTATCATTGAAGCTCAAGGCAAACAGATTGCAAGCATGCAGCAAGTCATAGTTGCACAACAACAGCAAATTGTCATGACAAAGCAAGCCTTGAGAATAGCTGGTGAGAGCCTACTCAAACATGATGCTACACTTGCAGCATTGGTTGCAAAAGTCTTTCCTCCCTCTGAACGACCTGATGCATCCAAAACGGGGGAGAATCAAACACCACCAGCAGCTCCACAGCCAACATTGTCACAAAATCAGCCAACAGATGCAGAAATTCCTCAAGCTGTTACCAGTGAAACTCCACCTGCTGAGCCAAGACCTAAGGCTGGCACAATGTTTATACAAGAAGGAAGGGTCTCTGAAGCTCAAACCTCTCAGCCACAGGATACTGGTAAAGGAAAAGGGGTTTTGGTGGAAAGCCCTAAGAAGAAGAAAGATCCAAGAGAATTGAAAGTGAGAGCTGATGCTGAACTTGCAAGAAAATTGCATGCAGACGAGGTAAGGTTACTTGAATAGAAAACAGTAATGACAGACAATCTAGCACAATAAGTGCTAATGAACTTGGAAGAAGATGATTCTGGTGATGATGATGCATTAAGTGATCTTCTTGAACAAATGAAGAGTGAAGCTCAACCTGCTAAGAAAGATAGCACAAAGAAAAGAAAAAGGTCTTCTCAATCTTCAAAGGCTGAGCACAGAAGATTCTTGATTAATTACTGCCATTCAAACTCTGTTATTCCCAAGAAGGTTGTTTCAAATTGGACCACAGAGGAACTACAGAAGAGAAGATATGAGAAAGGATCAGAATGATGCTAAAATTGATCCAATGGTGATTGAGAGGACTAATGAGGGTCCTGCTGAACAAGGAGAAGGAATCAGTCAGGCAAAATTTGACAAAGTGATGAAGATTACAAAGGAAGCGTCTTATAAGTCATTAATGGATATGGAAAAAACACTGCTAAGTTTTGAGAAAAAGTTGCTTAAAAAGCCTAAAATAATATTTTGGAAAGCCCAACCTGATGATGCGCAGATGATATATTATCATTATGTGGTAAAAAGAGAAACGGGTGCTGATGAAGTTTATAAGGCTGTATATCAAATATTTTCAAAGATGACAAGAGAAGATTTAACTGACATATATACAGAATTGGCAAGTCAAACTACTCAAACTCTCAATTGTACAGTGTTATGTAGTTGATGAAGGCCCTTGCATGTGTCTTGGAACCAGATGTATTGAAGCAAGGGTTGAATGCTGAAGAGAATATGAAAATCTTACAGATTGAAGAGTATGAGATGTCCATGACATACAGACTCACGCTGGAAGATACAACAGGTCAGTATTTTGCATTGAAATTTTTGAATCACTCTAAGGAGAAACTGCAATGCATGAGAGGTGCAAAGGTTAAAGGATCTGATGTTGATCTGACAAAGAAACTATCTGATGACATTGTAAGAAAGCTTGCAAGATTATAGTTTTGAAGATCAGAAGACTAGCTTTATTTGTAATATATTAGCCTAGTAAATTACGTTTTAACTGTAATATATTAGCCATGTAAATTATGTTTTAATTGTAATATATTTAGCCTTGTAAATTACGTTTTAATTGTAATATATTAGCCTTGTAAATTACCTTTTAATTAAATAATTTATGGCATGATTATCTATACGTATCTTAATTTCAATGTGATTGGGTTATAAAACACTTAACAGCTTGAGAAAATGCACTAACAGCTTGAGAAATTGAACTAACAGTTCGACATTTGCATAAACAGAATTTCTCAATTTAACTCAAGTGAATAATAAAACTTAGGTTTAAATTAAGCAATAAATTTTATAAATCAAGGTTATAAATCAATTAACAACTTGAGAAAATGCATTAGCAGCTTGAGATCTAGAACTAACAGTTCGAGACAACTCAACCACTAACTTATGTGACCATATAGTATATGAATTATTTATATCCTAAAATAAAAAAAAAACTGCCACATTCAGTATTCGAACGCGGGTAATGTTTTAGACGACTCAAACTCTAATTAAACGGTTCTTTTACTAATTCTAAATTAGGCGGTCCTTTTACTAAACCCTAATTATTTATAAAAAGCGCCGCACAACACTAATCAAATCTTCAACCACTCAACCAGAAGTCAACTAAACCCAAATGGACTAGTCTTGGATGGGATTACAAAGGCTGAACAGAGGTTATAGAGATGGAGTAACAACATTTATTGATTATGCAATAGACAATTTGAAGAAGATGAATAACATCAACCCAGCTGAAGGTAATAAAAAAGAACTTCAAATTTCATGTTCATGTACCAATTGTTTAAACCATTTAATGCGTAAGGTGGAGGAAGTTGAATTCCATTTATTCTGTAATGGCATTGATCAAAACTACACATAGTGGACTAAACATGAAGAAAAGGATGAGCCATACTTCACTGCCGAACATCACAGTGATACAACAGATTATGTTGACACATAGATGGTTTTTGATTCAGAAATTCCAACCGATGGCCCCGAAATAGTGGAAATGGTTAATGCTTCAAAAGATAATTTTGATGATGAGGATCCGGTTGACCATGTCAAGTTTCTAGAATTACTACAGGACGCAAAGAAGCCACTTTACAAAGGATGTCCTGACTTCATAAAGTTATCAGCAATAGTTGAACTGTTAAACTTGAAGAGTAAGCATGGCTGTTCTGATAAGTTCAATACTGAGTTACTAGTTTTCTTGAAAAAGATGCTACCGGATGGTAACAAACTGCCGGAAAAAATTTATGAGGCAAAAAAAATTCTGAAATTGATGGGTTCAGGATACAAAAAGATTGATGTATGTACAAACAACTACCTTCTTTACATGAAGGAGGATGAGGAATCGACTGTGTGTCGAACTTGTGGGACATCAAGATGGAAGGTGGATAAGAAGACAATTAAAGTGTACGCAAAAATTCCAGCGAAAATCATGTGGTATTTTCCAATAATACCAAGAATGCAACGTCTCTTTAGGATTAAGAGCATTTCACAAGATTTAACATGGCACGCAACAAGGAGGAAAACAGATGGTGTGTTACGTCACCCCGCAGATTCACTGGCATAGCGCACCTTAGATACACAATTCCCGGTAATTGGTAAATATCCAAGAAATCTAAGGCTAGGAATATCGGCTGATGGGGTTGACGTAAAAAGAGGAAATAGGCATCACAGTGTATGGTCAGTTTTAATTGTCATTTACAAACTTCCTCCATGCTAGTGTATGAAAAGAAAGTTTATAATGCTTTCTGTGTTGATACCTGGATACCCGGGAAATGATATCGATGTGTTTTAGAACCATTGGTTGATGATCTGCAAACCTTATTCGAGACACGGGTCGATACATATGATGCTGCCACAAACAAAATGTTTAATCTACGTGCGGTTGTGTTATGGAAAATAAATGATTACCCTGCACTTGGTACTTTATGTGGCTGCCCAACTAGTGGATACAAAGGCTGTGTAGTATGTGGGAAAGAAACTTATTGTGTTAGACTCCCTGCATCATCCAAGCAGAGCTATGTTGGTCACAGAAGATTCTACCACAGGGACACCCGTTCAGAAGGCAAACGAAGGCGTTTAATGGAAAACAAGATTTCCGCCCGTGTCCAAAACCAATGACTGGAAAAGACATTTACAACCAGGTCAAAGATATTGAAAATAACTGGGGAAGGATAAAACGACCAAACCAGAAGCACACAAGGAAGAGATGAAGAGAAGATGGTACTTCAATCCAAGTAAATGAACAAGATGGTGCGTACTGGAAGTAATTCAACATTTGGTATCGTAAGCTTAAGTATTGGAGGCATAATGAAGTTCAACATTGCATTGATTTCATGCATATTGAAAAGAATGTTGGTGAGAGTATACTCGGAACTTTACCAAATGTTCCAGGAAAGACGAAATATGGAGAGAATGCTTGATTGGATCTGGAAGAGTTGGGGATAAATAAACCAGATTTGTTTGCTAGGAAAGACGAAGACAAATTAGTACTACCTGCAGCAGGTTACACATTAACGAATGAAGAAAAATACATCTTTTGTGAAACGTTACACAACATCAGGGTACCGCAAGGCTATTGTTCAAATTTCTCGTCTTTAGTCAGCCTAAAAGATAGGAAGCTCATCGGGCTTAAATCACATGACTATCACATGCTTATGCAAGAGTTTTTGCCCATTGCAATACGGTCAATCATGCACGAACCCACACGATATGCTATCACCAGGTTTTGTTTTTTCTTTAAATCGATATGCAGCAAAGAAATCGTGTTAGATGAACTAGATAAGATGCAAGAAGAACTTTCTATCATACTCTGCCTACTCGAAAAGTTCTTTCCTCCCTCATTTTTTGATATTTATGGTCCATTTGACTATGCACTTAACTGGGGAGGTAAAACTATGGGGTCCGATATGCTTTCATCGGATGTATCCCTTTGAATGTTGTATGAAGGTTATTAAAGGACATGTGCGAAACAGAAATAACCCAGAGGGATGCATTGCTGAGGAGACTATTGCAAGAAAAGGAATAGAGTTTTTAAGCGAATATAAAAAGTCCATGAAGACTATTGGTATCCTAGGTGATACACATGAAAGTGATGAAATAAATGAAGACGGAATTTCACTGTCGACCGGCAAGTCGAGTGAAGTTTCTGCAGAACTACTTGGGATAGCACATTTGTACGTAATACACAATACAGATGAAATTGAACCGTATATCGAGTAAGTATTACGAACACACGTCTATTTTGTTAATTACTTAAAATCTTGCGTCAAACATATTAATTGACCACAAATTAACACCTTCTCAGGCGACACAAACAGATTTTGGAAACACAAAACCCGGGTAAGCGAAAAGCATTCCTTGAGGATGAGCAAAGTAAAACTTTTGTTACTTGGTTAAACTAGAGGTAATTAATTATTTTTTGTAACTGTTTGTAGTTGTTCCTTCAATTTGAAGCTCATATATATAATTGTAATGATATAATATTCAGGTTGGGAGAGAATTAGCGGTCTTCAAAGAAAGTGTTTCAGAAACCGTAAGGTGGATTTCACATGGACCACGTGCCACCATACTGAAACACACTGCATATAACATCAACGGGTATACATTTCGTACTAAATGTAGTGACGGAAGCGTTTACCAAAACAGTGGGGTTAGTGTTGTGACAGACGATATGCACATATCTAAAGGAGTAGCAACCACAAGACACAAATTGTATTATGGCGTTTTGCAAGAAAAATGGGTATAGATTATTGTTTCAGGCAACTCCCTCTTTTCAAATATGATTGGGTTAACCATTAGGCTGGTGCGGTCAAACATGATCGTAAGCTTGGTTATACACTGGTTGACCTGAATACTTTAGGCCACAAGCTTGATCTGTTCATATTAGCCTCACAAGCACAACAAGTGTTTTATGTGAAAGACCAGAAAAATAAAAAGTTGTCTATTGTCTTCAACACACCTCAGAAGAATTACAGAGTATATACGATGAAATCGATGAGGAATTTAGCACCGTCATTCACCCGCACAATGATAACATTTTGCCACGTATGGATGAACGTGACTTGGGTACTGAATCAAGAGATGGTTATTATCGAAGCAACTATGAAGGTATTATTATACAAAAAATCCAAGTGATCGAACCATGTCGTGCGCTGGAACCATGTCTTGTGAATTACCTTTTAATCAATTAATTTATGGAATGATTATCTGTACGTATCTTAATTTCTATGTGACTTCGATATTTTATTTTATGGTGCAGTAAATTACTGTAGTGCAATATGATTTTGTCACATAAACCATTATGTGACCATATAGTTTCTGCTTTTGGCTACACTCAAAATCGTGTGTGACAAACTCGAGTTCATGATTTACACACATAACAAATTACTTCATGTGACCATATACTAGAATATGATTTAGTCACACTTAAAATTACTTCATGTGACCATATAGTGGAATATAATTTGGTCACCCAAAAAATTATTCAAGTGACCATATAGTGGCATATATATATTATGATTTAGTTTTATTATTCATGGAATTGAATTGATTGTATATATAACCTAAGTTTATAAAATTATTTCATTAATTTTAACCTAAGTTTTATTATTCACTAAAGTTAAACTGAGAAATCCTGTTGGTGCAGATCTAGAACTGTTAGTTCAATTTCTCAAGCTGTTAGTCCATTTTTTCCAAGCTGTTAAGTGTTTTATAACATAAGTTTATAAAATTGCTTGATTAATTTTAACCTATGTTTTATTATTCACTTGAGTTAAATTGAGAAATTTTGTTTTTGCAAATCTCGAACTATTAGTTCAATATCTCAAGCTGTTAGTACATTTTCTCAAGCTGCCAATTGTTTTATAAACTGAGTTTATAAAATTAGTTTATTAATTTTAACCTAAGTTTTATTATTCACGGAATGGAATGAAATTCAATTGATTATATATAACCTAAGTTTATAAAATTACTTGATTAATTTATATACTAACATTTATATTTTTACATTCTAACACACACTATACTTTAGCCACACATACTAACTTATGTGACCATATAGTATCTGTTTTTGGCTACACTCAAATCTTGTGTGACAAACTCGAGTTCATGATTTAGTCACATAACAAATTACTTCATTTAACCATATACTCGAATATGATTTAGTCACACATACAATTAGTTCAGGTGACCATATACTGGAATATGATTTGGTCACCCAAAAAATTATTCAAGTGACCATATAGTGGCATATGATTTAGTCACACAAAATGGCACTCAATGCGACTAATACGTATTAAAATTTTACATTCTAACACACACTACACTTCAGCCACACATAATAACTTTTGTGACCATATAGTATCTGTTTTTGGTTACACTAAAATCTTGGGTGACAAACTCGAGTTCATGATTTAGTCACATAACAAATTACTTCATGTGACCATATACTGGAATATGATTTACTCACACATATAACTACTTCATGTGACCATATACTGGAATATGATTTGGTCACCCAAAAAATTATTCAAATGACCATATAGTGGCATATGATTTAGTCACATAAAATGGCACTCAATGTGACTAATACGTATTAGATTTTTACATTCTAACACGCACTACACTTTAGCCACACATAATAACTTATGTGAACATATAGTATGTGCTTTTGCCTACACTAAAATCATGTGTGACAAAATCAAGTTCATGATTTAGTCACATAACAAATTACGTCATATACTGGAATATGATTTAGGCACACATACAATTACTTCATGTGACCATATACTGGAATATGATTTGGTCACCCAAAAAATTATTCAAGTGACCATATAGTGGCATATGATTTAGTCACACAAAATGGCACTTAATGTGACTAATACGTATTAGATTTTTACATTCTAACACACACTACACTTTAGCCACACATAATAACTTATGTGACCATATACTATGTGCTTTTGGCTACACTAAAATCGTGTGTGACCAACTCGAGTTCATGTTTTAGTCACATAACAAATTACTTCATCTGACCATATACTGGAATATCACTTAGTCACACATACAATTACTTCATGTGACCATATACTGGAATATGATTTGGTCACCCAAAAAATTATTCAAGTGACCATATAGTGGCATATGATTTAGTCACACAAAATGGCACTCAATGTGACTAGTACGTAGTAGATTTTTACATTCTAACTCACACTACACTTTAGTCACACATAATAACTTATGTGACCATATAGTATGTGCTTTTGGCTACATTAAAATCATGTGTGACAAACTCGAGTTCATGATTTAGTCACATAACAAATTACTTCATGTGACCATATACTGGTTATTGGTCACACTGTTCAACTGTGTGATGCCATTTTGTCATATTTTATGTGTGTAACGTGACTAATGCTTAGAAATTAATCAGCAAAAAAAAACACCAGATACCTTTAGTCACATAAATGTCCGAATGTGTGGCAATACATTTTAGATTGATCACACGATTGGAGTTCAAGTGTGACTAAAAGAATGACGTGAATTTTGGTTTTGTATCTTTAGTCACACAAATATTCTAATGTGTGACGATTTGATTTCGAGCATGTGTGACCAAAGCCCATTTTTGTACTAGTGAGTGAAGGAGCATGGGATCATTTGTATTCCATGGATATTAAAATAAGTACACAATTGCCCCAGTGTACATTCATTCAAGCACAAGTCTTAGAACCAATATAGATTAGGACATTCAAGTCGACTTCATCTGTGGAAGTAAATCGTGTCGCTGTTACAACAACTAGTACAAAAATGGGCTTTAGATCTTGTGCAATATCCCCGTGAAAAAATGAAACATCTCCTTGTTGGGAAGGAGATGAGTGACTGGTGGGGTGTGCAATCGCAAGTGGGGTACTGGCTGCTTCAATGTTAACTCAAATAGGAGACCTAACAACAGTCGTGGTTTCCCGACTTTCTATGTTTTGGGCCTCCCTCCTACTCACCATCTCATCAACTTCTAAATCTGCTATACGCTCAGATTGAGATGTTGCAATTCTTTCCCCAGCTCCATCCATTCCATCAGTATCATCATTATTATCATCCTCCCCTTCATTCCCTCCTTGTATATTTGACAATGTTCGTTCTGAATCATAATCAGCCTCACCACCGCTCACTTCTCCTTCAACACCCTCATTCTCAACAAGGTTTCCCTGTACGTCAACCCCTTGTTGACGTACCTCCTCTCCTATATCTCCCTGGGTAGGAATTCTCGGTTCTGGAGATTCGATAGGAGCATGATCTATTCTGTATAATCTCACACTTTCAGCATTAGCATCAACATATTTTAACAAAGCCTCAGGAATTGGCATTATGTTGGAATTAGGATCATCCTGGACTCTCTGCAAGATCATCATCACATTATTCGGACACTTTTGTGACTGTGACCTCTTTGGTATTTTTTCATTAGCTCTCAATATTCCTCTTCTCAGGATCTTAATGAAACGTTGTAGGGGCACAAACTTCCTTGCTCTATTAGTATTCTTTGCTAGCACTACTTCTTTGGGGTCCTCCCAAATGCATTGTTCGAAATCATAATGTTTATTGTACACCACTCCATGGACAAGACGTAGGCAATGCAAGCTTCCTCGGTCAATGCTAGTATGCTTAAAGGTCATACATCTATTCAGAATTTCGAACAGTGTATACCATTCCCCGTTCAGGCTGTTGTGATGAAACATTGAGCTCTTAGTTAGTGGTTTAGTGTATCCAAAGCTTATGAGATCACAACAAAGTTGTTCGTCGGAAACAAAATCCTCAAAATCAGCAAAGTCTAGGAAATTGACAGTATCTATGCGTCTAGGTAGAAACAGGTTGTGACGCAGTCTGGCGAGGGTGATTTTGGCTTTAAATTGGTCAATGGTGACCTTGAAATGATGATTACCTACATCAGACACAAACTTAATTGTATGCCAGAACTAATGTAAATAGATCTGAGGAATTCATGGCTTGTATTTTAAAAGGTAACCGAGAGGGTGACCTTTGAGAATTTCTACAATCACTGGGTGGCTTACTTTAATAGGATTATGATCAAACCGGTGATTGTTATAATGCAGGGTTAGGCAATGTTTAGGTTTGAGAAGTTTGGTTCCTGGTATCGGGGATGATGGTGATGGTCTGGTTACGGAGGCTGATTTTATTGGTTTTGAAACAAGAGTATGATTCGACGAGGAATGTGAATCTAATGAATTTGAGTTATGGGCGGGGGTTTGGGATGCTATTTGTCACCTGTAAAAATAACAAACATGTTAGATATGTCAGGAAAACAAACTGAATCCTACAGATAGAGAAATATAACATTTAACAAGAAATTAGAAAAATATGTGTTACATTGTTTAAAGTATCGGGATTCCAGACAATAATATTAAAATATTACTGTTAGGACTCTAAAGTCAGTCGTTAAGAGACGAATGTTAATGTAACACAGATTTTAAAAATTTAACTCGAAAAATGTGAAATTTCTTTGAAAAATTAAATTTCTCAGACTTAGAAATTTTTTTTGAAATTTTGACCTAAAACTCGACATACACAAGGTGAAACTCGAATTAGACATGAACAGTCTCAGGTGAAGTATGGACAAACTCGATTAAAGAAGAAATCAACTCGGGAGAAGCTATATCAAACTCGGATAAAGTGTGAAGTTCCTAGAATGAAGTAATGTTAAACTCGAAATACACTTAGACTTTTCTCGGGTGAACCTTCATCAAACTCGAAATAAACTATGATTTACTCGAATGAAAGTTCAACAAACTCGAAAGAAACTTGAGTTTTCTCGCATGACTCTTTGCCAAACTCGAATGAACCTTAAGTTTTCTCGTACAACTCTTTGCCAAACTCGATGGAAGAAAAGTTTTTCTCGGTTGATGTTTCAACCGAGTTTGAGAGTTTTAAAACTTCCTAAGTCCCATTTAGTCCATACTCGATTGAAACCTAGAGTTTTCCTGGGTGCTTCTTGTTCAAACTCGATATAAACTAAACATTTTCTCGATAGAAGATTTTATCAAGTTTGAACAAATGAAATATTCTAAGTCCTAACATTCTCTAAAATTTTGAAAAAATCATTCCATGGACTTTCTAACCTAAAATTTTAGTTGTTCATACTCGAAATAATATAAACACCTTCCTTTTACTAATGTTGTTCCAAAAACAACATTTTAACCATCAAAAATCAGATTTTTAGTAGGGTTAAAAACTCAAAGATTTTTTATATTAAAACTCAAATTAATTGTCGTATGTTGTATTATAAGACTTGAAATTTGAGATTCAAGCTTATATGACCATTATACACACATACATACTTTCAATATGAAATTTGAAACCCAAATAGACGATTTTGAAGTTTCACCCACCGATACACACATATACACACAGAGTAAGAAAAATCACAAAAACTCGAACTATATATTGAAAAATATAAAAAACGGAAACAAAAACCAAATGACACTTACAAATTTTCACTTTAAAGGTGGAATCATATAAATGTTATTGTATTTGTTGAAAATCCTAGAGGTGGAGAACAAGAAGTCGGTGTACAGTGATTGAAGATTCAAAAAATTAAAATGAAATTTGAATTTCAAATCTATAGACATTTCAAAAATTATGTACCCAACTCAATGCTCACCTCTGTAACAGTTTTGTCCATTACATGCTTTTTATCCATTAAGCCCATTTAAAAAAATTTACACACATAGAAAAAATTAGAACAAAAAGAAAAACAAAAAATTCACAACTAAAAAAATTGAAAAACACAAAAATAAAAATAAAAAGAACTAAAAAAATTGAGCTAAAAAAAATAAAATGAACTAAAGTAAACTAAAAAAATTCAAATTTTCCCCCTTGAATTTTGCATTATTGCTCCCCATGAATATCATCTTTTAAGCTTGCTCTCCCTGCAATCAAGCAGATAATAAATTATCGGGCAAATGACCAAAAATAGTAACAACTTTTGACATTTTTATCATTAATAGTAACATTATTTATTTTTTATCATTAATAGTAACAACTTTTTATTTTTCTATCAATAATAGTAATGGGTGACCTGCAAACCTGTTTAGCAGGTCACCAACTTTTCATTTATCAATAATAGTAACATCTTTTCAGATTTTTATTAATAATAGTAATATATCAAAGTAAAAACATAATTTTCGTTATTTTATTAAGTTTTCTAATATTTCATAAACACCAAAATAAACCAAAGTTTTATTCCGAATATTTACGGATAGATAATATTCGATTATTTATTCACAACTATATATAATATTAATGAAAAAAATACTATGAATCATTTCAATTTTCACATACTCCAACAAAAAAAAACTACGAAGCATCATTTTCTTAGTTTTTCCGAATAAATTAATACAAATCGTTTCATTTTTTTAGTTTTTTCCAATATAAATGGATCATAGTTTTTTTATTTAAAAAATAAAAAATCAAAATGGGTCTCAATATTTTTCATTCATAAAACTATAAACCACAATGAGACATGGTTTTTCCATTTATGGAAAAACTAAAAAATGTGGATCGCAGTACTTTTCATTCGGAATAAAAAAATTACAAATTGAACTGTTTTTTAGTAAATTCCGAACGAAATTGTTTACAATCATTTAACTTTTAGCTTTCTATAATGAAAAACTACGACTCAATCATGTTTTTAAGGTTTTTTTACAAAAACTTATAAATCATTTTGAGTTTTCGTAAAAAATAATTGCTACTCATTTATTTTTGTGTTTTTAACAACCGAAAAAAAACTTGCTATACCAATTTCCATAATTTAGCACCTTATAACACAATCAACTCATTTAAATTAAAGGTTTCTTACCTTCACAAGTTAAAGAACTTCACAAGTCAAGATAAAGATGAATTCTAGAGCTCAATTCGATCCGTTATGACTTTTTTCCTTCTGTTTGCTCTTACAAACACACACAATACTTCTCAATTGTTTTTGGAATGAATGAAAATGAAGCAAAAATTTAAACGTGTTATACATATAAACATATCGTTTATAATGCGGGTTCGACACCGATACCCGACCTGTTATCAGTACTTCATAATAAATATAATATTCTCATTTAATTCTGTGGTCTCATAATTATTAATAATCCGCTAGAATTATAACCCGGTGACATGTATACTCGACCCCGACACGTGTTCATTTCACTAATCGTCATACTGTCACACCCCGTTACCCCGATTGGCAACGAAGCGCGACGTCGCGGAAGCGTAACCATAATCATAATGAACGACCACTATATGGACATTTTCAAAAATACATCGGCGTAACTTTAAAAGACATAAATGTTTTACATAACCCAAAATGATAAAGAGAAGTTCGCAAGGTACAGAGATTTAAATACATAATTAAATCATCCAAAATAATGCAAATAAATCTCCGATAGTTTGAAACTGAGTGCGACTCCTTAAATGCGAAAGTTTAAAATACTACCGATGTGATGGACTTGCCTTAATTTCCTGAAAATACACGCTAAAATACGTCAACAAAATTGTTGGTGAGCTCATAGGTTTACACGTAAATCTGACTTGTATGGACAACAATAATAGAGATTGAATTTATAAAATCATATATTCCTTGTTATGTATTACATATAAACCATCATGCAACCGAAGCTTAATTTAAAATGAGTTTGCCCTGTGCAGTATTCCCATACGTAATACCGTGTGTTGAATATATATGCACCCGCTGTTAGCCAACCCGACTAACTCGAGTGGGGGACATGACTCCCAATAGATCTATCCACAATATATTCGCGCTTACAAATAAATGCAATTAACGGTTCATGATATCAGGGCTAATGGAACCACATGTGTAATACATAATAGAAATGAAGATATTTCCATGTCCATATAAAAACGAAGCATTTATTTCATCCCCAAAACATAACAGTGTGAAAATAGGGGCTATGAGAACTCACCGGGATTGCGATGGCAAAAACCTAGCGTAAAAAGCTTTTAGCGTAAATGGATGGATGATGCGTCGAGTGAGTTTAATCGAGTCCTAAATGATAATAAGGACTTAATATCTCTAATATATGATGATATATATTTATAGATTTTTATGTCTTAAATCACCCAACATTACAAGTTTATAAATAAAATTCGCTTAAAACGTCAAGTTTATATATATATAATTTTCCAGCTTTTTCGGAGGTTTTTCGGCCTACTTTGAGGTTGTTTTTGACCAAGCTCCAAAATGTTTTAGACTTTGGTTTTCTAGGACATTAAACTACTATATACAAAGGATTTTTAGAATCAAGAACGGCCATTTTTCGAGATGTTTAGGTTGGTGAAAAAGCTCGTTAAAAACCCTATGTTGGCCATTTTTGATCTGTCAAACTTTCGGTTTCCCAAATAATTTCTGGAGGTCTTAAACTCCAAAATAAATTATGAAAAATTCCAGATCTATAGTTAAGACATAGATCTAACTTTTGAGAAAAGAATCAACTCATTTCGTTGAGTTATGAATTAGTTATGATTTTTCAAAGTCGATATAAAGTTTCTGCCGAAAATCCGCAGTTTTATAAACTTGAAACACCTTATGATTCTTGTTGTTTATTCAAAGACTACTTGTATAAAAGTTGTAAAAGTTATATAACACATATATAACACATGTTTTCATAATATTAATATGTTTATAATATGTTCATATATTCATATGCACATTTAAAGAAACGACTTAAAAATAAAAACTAGAAACTTATAAACTTGAGATTTTATTAAAACTTGTTGTTGTTGGTGATTATATATATTATGCAAGACTTATATAAACATAAATGTACGATGAAATAAGTTAGTACTTACTTACTTTGAAGTATTTAGAATATGATTTTGAGTAGAAGTTGAAATCCTTGCAAGTTATGCACCAAAACACTTGATTTTCTTGAAGATTACTTGAAGAACACTTGAATGCACAAGTTTGTGATGTGTGAGTGTATAAATCCGGTTTTGAGAGAAGAAAAGGAGAGGTTTTTGTTGTTTGAAGTGTGGAAAAGAAGTGAGAAATGAGGTCTTATTTATAGGCAAAGTGTTTGGTCTTCCAAATGATGAAAGGCATGGATGAAAAGGTAGAGTGCACTTTTAAACAAAATGATTGTGTTTAAAGTAATATTAAAAAAATAAAAGTCGACTTCTAATACACACATGGCCTATAGGCCAGCCATACATGTATTATACATGTATTTATATATTTTTTTTTGTGTATAAATGTATTTAGAAATGTATTCTTGTATTTCCCTTTTCTTGTAATTTCATAAATACTTATGGATGCATTGTTTTAATGAATTATTTTAGTCTTGCATAATTAATGTTAAGTAATTGTATTAGTGTTTGATTAGTGTTACTAATCACAATTTAATTATGTACTTAGTTGAATTAATCCCTCATATCGTAAATCGATCGGATTAATTAATTTCCCGAATCATCGCACCGATGAATTTGATTCTAATTGAGTTGAATTTCTTCACGAACCTTGTTAATCACTTTGGTTAATTTCTAATGACCACTGATTAGGTTATAATTGGCCATTAAATACTAATTAGGTCGTTGCTGCTAACCTGGTTCAATGCCGGATGTTACAGTCTCCCCCTGTTAAGGGAATTTTTGTCCCGAAATTTTATCATGTTTCCTCAGGGGTATTGTTACTTAAGAGTAGATGAGAGTATCTTCGCTTAAACTAGCCTTTGCATGCCTAAGTGAATTGTGGTCCGTGTCTAGAATTTCCATCTGACCTTGAGGACGGGTATACAACTGTGCTTCAATCCTTTGACCTTACGGTCCATGATTTTAACCGTCTCTTTGATGAAGAGAAGTTTATCAGTTAGCTGGATCTCTCCCAAGGGGTGACAAGTGTCTCCTCTAACAAACACTTCTTCTTATTCGATACATGGAAGGTATTGTGTATGCTGCTAAGCTCTAGTGGTAACTCTAAACGATAAGCTACGAGTCTGATTCCCTATAAGACTTTGTATTGCCAATGTATCGAGGGTTTAATTATCCTTGTTTCCCAAATCGTAACACGCCCTTCCATGGCAAGACTTTCATCAGTACTTGTTCTCCTAATTAGAACTCAAGGGATTTTCTATTTTCATCTGCATAACTTTCTTACAATCGCAGGCAACTTTTAGTCAGTTTCGTATCTGTACTATCCTTTTGGTTGTTTCGTGAATGATCTTAACGCCAGTGATTTGGCCATTTCCCACTTCTTCCCAATAAATCGGTGATCGACACTTTTGCCCGTAGAGGGCTTCAAACGGAGCAGCAAAAATACTTGAGTGATAGCTATTGTAGTACGATAATTCCACTAAGGAAAATGAGTATCCATTACATAGGCTCTTAATTTATGTTCTAGGGTTTGGATCGTTCTATTATTCTGACCATTGGTCTGAGAGTGATATGTGGTACTCATGTCCAGGTTTGTATCCACAGTTTTCTATAATAATTGCCAAAAGCTTAGCTGTAGATCTGCTATCCATATCAAAAATGATTATAATAGGCACTCCGTGTCCGGAGACGACTTCCTTGAGGTAAGTTTGGACTAGCTTATTCATCCTGATGTTCTTCTTAATTGGTAGGAACGCGCGGATTTTGTTAGGTGGTCGAATATTACTTAAATGGTTTTTGATGTTGGTCTTAACTTTGGAGCATGTTAGAAATTTTTTGACATATCTGGCAATGTCATCCTTCATGATAGGCCACCCGTATAGTTCCCTATGATACATTTTATCGGATCCGGGGTGAACGACATATCTTGATTTGTGTCCGTCATCTTTAACCAGTTTTCTTACTCTATCAAAAACAGGGTAACCAGACTCTATTCGTGAAGTATTGATTTCTATTAACCCTTATTCCAAAAATTTTATCCATTCTGTGCAGGGCTTTATTTTTCATATTTTCCTCCTTAATAGCTTCATGTACTAAGAAAGGAGGGTTTGGTTGAGTGGTTATAACTATGGCTGGTACTCTTAACGGCTTAACTCATTTCTTTCGGCTATGAGCGTCTGCAACCACATTAGTTTTCCTCAGGATATAACGAATCTCACTGTTGCAACCACTTATTAGCTCTATCAACGATGTTACCTAATATTTGACTCTTTCTGGTTCAAGATGTGTTGGAGGCTCTTAGGGTCCGTGAGTGTAATACACTTCTTACCGTACAACTAATGTCTTCAAGTCTTAAGGGTAAAGACTACTGTTCCAAGATCTAGATCATGCGTTGTGTAATTCACCTCGTGAACCTTAAGTTTTCATGAAGTATAAGCTATGACCTTATCTTTCTACATCAGTCCATTGTGTGAAGTGTCATAGTAATCTATAAATTTCTCGTTCCTCTTAGGTATGGACAAAATAGGCGCGCTGCACAGTTTGTGCTTTAATAACTGAAATGATATCTCCTGATCCTTGCTCCAATCATACTTAATGTCCTTTCGGGTCAGTTTTAGAGTTCTGGTGATCTTTGAGAAAATTGCTTATAATAAGTGGCAAGTCTTAAGGACTGTCGTATCTCTATGGGGGTTCTAAGAGTTGACCAATTCCTGATAGCCTTGATCTTTGCGGGGTCGACTTGGATTCCTTTACTATTGTTCACGTGACCGAGGGATTTCACCTCTCCTAACCAAAAGTCAAATTTAGAAAGCTTAGCATATAGTTGTTCTTTCTCCGATAATTCCAGAATCAGTCTTAAATGTTGCTCATGCTCCTTCTCATTTCGTGAGTAGATTAAAAGTCATTCATGAATACAATCACGAATTTGTCTAAATAAGGTTTGCACACCCGATGAGGTCCATGAGTACCGTTGGGGACACTAGTTAATCCAAACGGCATTAATAGGAATTTATGATGACCGAAACGGAATCTGAAAGCTGTCTTTGGAATATCTTTCTTGTGAACTCTAACCTGATGATAACCAGACCTAAGGTCGATCTTCGAATAGAAGCTTAATTCTTGGACTTTTGTCAAACAAGTCATTGATCCTTGGAAGTGGGTATTGGTTCTTTTAGCTTATTTAATTTCTCGGTAATTGATGCACATCCCGAAAGTTCCATCCTTCTCCTTTATGAACAAAACTGGAGCTCCTCCAAAGCAAGGAACTCGGTTTGATAGGCCCTTTATCTAAGAGCTCCTATAGTTGGTTGGACGATTCTTACACTATTGATGGGGCTAATCGGCATGGTGCTCGAGCCACTGGTACCGCACCTGATACTAGGCCTATTTTCGAATTTGACTTGCCTCGATGTTGGGAGTTCAGGTAAGTGTTCTGGAAAAGCTTTGGGGTAACCATAAATAATAAGAATATTTTCGAGCCGCTTTCCCTTTGGCTCCCTCTCTATCAACACTTCAGGGTCCTAATGCTAGAGATGATGCTTACTTTGGTATTTCTTGCTTTGCGTTGGACAGTAAGGACCTTCTTATTGGCTAAAGGTATATGAACTGTGTTCTTGTTGCATACTATTTCCACACGATTTTCGATAGCCAATCCATGCCTATGACCACGTAAACACTTCCCAGTTTGATGGGTATCATGTCTGTTTCAAAAGAGTCGGCCTACTAATTCTAAGGAGCATCCTCGACTTATATTATTTGTCTTAAGCGTCTCACTGTCATTAACCTCAATAGCATAAGTAGCACTTAATGGAATTTGTCTGCTTAGTGAACTTAGTGGATATAAAGCTCCTATCAGCACCAGTATCAAATAGTAGAAATGCATAAGTGGTATCTAATGGGGTAAGAGGATAAGTCTACGGGTTTGAAATTTCTTAGGCAGATAGTCACAGCTTTATCTTTTCCTACGCAGAGTTGTAGTTAAAACTTAATTCCTCATAAAAGTTCTTGATACTTAATCTTTGCATATGATATGGTCAGAATTTTCTGATAAATTCTTAAGCCTTATTTACCCTAAGATATATCAGATAGTAAAGCCTAGAGAAATACAATAAAGAGATGCCTCCGGGGTTTCCTCGTACTCCAGAGCGTTAAGTCATTGGGGTAGTTCTGCAGTGTGGGCTTTGTGCTCTGCTAGGTGCTGTCACAATTCGTCGATTCCGTCTTGTTAAATCGCCTGGGTATTCTGGTTGGCCTAAGGTTTATTGGTGGTTTGCATTGCCTCCTGCTTAATCCTTGCAAAGATCTCACCGACCTCTTGGTGGATTTTGTTAAAATTGGAGGTCGTGTCTGGCGGCCCTTGCCACCAACAGGGGCATCGTTTGTTACATAGGTTTCTAGGTAAGTGTCGGCACTTGAGAGGAAGATGGTGTTCTGACTTCAAACTGGATTTGGATCCCCTCCTCATTTCTCCACTCTTGGAGAGTGTGAGGCATCCATCCCCACTGTCCTATGCTTGCCCGTTACTACTGCGGCGGGCTTGGCTGATGGGCAGGTACCGGGATAGACTCCCGTTGCGCTAGTCACACCCTTTCCCTAGGGGTGAATTTCGACATGTTATTGTCATCAGGGTCCATATATGTGTTCACAGTTCTTGAAGAAAGTTTAGTTTTTGTAACAGTTATAGTCTAAGTATAAATGCAACCTAGTTAACTATAACTATGGCTTTGATACCAATCTGTCACACCCCGTTACCCCGATTGGCAACGAAGCGCGACGTCGCGGAAGCGTAACCATAATCATAATGAACGACCACTATATGGACGTTTTCAAAAATTCATCAGCGTAACTTTAAAAGACATAAATGTTTTACATAACCCAAAATGATAAAGAGAAGTTCGCAAGGTACAGCGATTTAAATACATAATTAAATCATCCAAAATAATGCAAATAAATCTCCGATGGTTTGAAACTGAGTGCGACTCCTTAAATGCGAAAGCTTTAAAATACTACCGATGTGATGGACTTGCCTTAATTTCCTGAAAATACACGCTAAAATACGTCAACAAAATTGTTGGTGAGCTCATAGGTTTACACGTAAATCTGACTTGTATGGACAACAATAATAGAGATTGAATTTATAAAATCATATATTCCTTGTTATGTATTACATATAAACCATCATGCAACCGAAGCTTAATTTAAAATGAGTTTGCCCTGTGCAGTATTCCCATACGTAATACCGTGTGTTGAATATATATGCACCTGCTGTTAGCCAACCCGACTAACCCGAGTGGGGGACATGACTCCCAATAGATCTATCCACAATATATTCGCGCTTACAAATAAATGCAATTAACGGTTCATGATATCAGGGCTAATGGAACCACATGTGTAATACATAATAGAAATGAAGATATTTCCATGTCCATATAAAAACGAAGCATTTATTTCATCCCCAAAACATAACAGTGTGAAAATAGGGGCTATGAGAACTCACCGGGATTGCGATGGCAAAAATCTAGCGTAAAAAGCTTTTAGCGTAAATGGATGGATGATGCATCGAGTGAGTTTAATCGAGTCCTAAATGATAATAAGGACTTAATATCTCTAATATATGATGATATATATATTTATAGATTTTTATGTCTTAAATCACCCAACATTACAAGTTTATAAATAAAATTCGCTTAAAATGTCAAGTTTATATATATATAATTTTCCAGCTTTTTCGGAGGTTTTTCGGCCTACTTTGAGGTTGTTTTTGACCAAGCTCCAAAATGTTTTAGACTTTGGTTTTCAAGGACATTAAACTACTATATACAAAGGATTTTGAGAATCAAGAACGGCCATTTTTCGAGATGTTTAGGTTGGTGAAAAAGCTCGTTAAAAACCCTATGTTGGCCATTTTTGATCTGTCAAACTTTCGGTTTCCCAAATAATTTCTGGAGGTCTTAAACTCCAAAATAAATTATGAAAAATTCCAGATCTATAGTTAAGACATAGATCTAACTTTTGAGACAAGAATCAACTCATTTAGTTGAGTTATGAATTAGTTATGATTTTTCAAAGTCGATATAAAGTTTCTGCCGAAAATCCGCAGTTTTATAAACTTGAAACACCTTATGATTCTTGTTGTTTATTCAAAGACTACTTGTATAAAAGTTGTAAAAGTTATATAACACATATATAACACATGTTTTCATAATATTAACATGTTTATAATGTGTTCATATATTCATATGCACATTTAAAGAAACGACTTAAAAATAAAAACTAGAAACTTATAAACTTGAGATTTTATTAAAAACTTGTTGTTGTTGGTGATTATATATATTATGCAAGACTTATATAAACATAAATGTATGATGAAATAAGTTAGTATTTACTTATTTTGAAGTATTTAGAATATGATTTTGAGTAGAAGTTGAAATCCTTGCAAGATTGCACCAAAACACTTGATTTTCTTGAAGATTACTTGAAGAACACTTGAATGCACAAGTTTGTGATGTGTGAGTGTACAAATCCGGTTTTGAGAGAAGAAAAGGAGAGGTTTTTGTTGTTTGAAGTGTGGAAAAGAAGTGAGAAATGAGGTCTTGTTTATAGGCAAAGTGTTTGGTCTTTCAAATGATGAAAGGCATGGATGAAAAGGTAGAGTGCACTTTTAAACAAAATAATTGTGTTTAAAGTAATATTAAAAAAATAAAAGTCAACTTCTAATGCACACATGGCCTATAGGCCAGCCATACATGTATTTATATTTTTTTTTTGTGTATAAATGTATTTAGAAATGTATTCTTGTATTTCCCTTTTATTGTAATTTCATAAATACATATGGATGCATTGTTTTAAAGAATTGTTTTAGTCTTGCATAATTAATGTTAAGTAATTGTATTAGTGTTTGATTAGTGTTACTAATCACAATTTAATTATGTACTTAGTTGAATTAATCCCTCATATCGTAAATCGATCGGATTAATTAATTTTCCCGAATCATCGCACCGATGAATTTGATTCTAATTGAGTTGAATTTCTTCACGAACCTTGTTAATCACTTTGGTTAATTTCTAATGACCACTGATTAGGTTATAATTGGTCATTAAATACTAATTAGGTCGTTGCTGCTAACCTGGTTCAATGCCGGATGTTACACATACCATTGCCCCAAGCAATATTAATAATTTAATCAACCAATAAATTAAATTCACGAAATATTTCTCAAAGACGGGGTGTTACAATTTTAACTACACAAAAAATTATGAATAATTGTGGTTTATAGTTTTTCTGCATGAAAAATATTGCAACCAATTTTTGTTTTTAGTTTTTTATATAAAAAACCCAACAGCCCATTTAGATCAAAAAAACTAAAAAACCAAAATAGTTCATATTATTTTGTTGGAAAAAACTAAAAAAAGAATGATTTATAGTTTTTTAGTTGGGAAAAATTGTAATTGAAATGATTCGTAGTATTTTTTTTCGTTCATATTATATATAATTGTGAATAAATAATCAAATATTATCTAATCGTAAATAAATATTCGGAATAAAAATTTGGTTTATTTTGGTGTTTATGAAATATTAGAAAACTTAATAAAATAAAAAATCATGTTTTTAATTTGATATATTACTATTATTGACAAACATCTGAAAAGATATTACTATTTTTGATAACTGAAAAGTTGGTGACCTGCTAAACAGGTTTGCAGGTCACCCATTACTATTATTTATAGAATAATAAAAAGTTGTTACTATTAATGATAAAAAATAAATAATGTTACTATTAATGATAAAAATGTCAAAAGTTGTTACTAGTTTTGGTCATTTGCCCTAAATTATCATATATAACATATCAGATAAAATTTTTTGTGTGCTCCCCATGCACATGACAATCCGATTCAGTTAAATCTCAGAAAAACTAAAACATTGAAATCACAGGATATTAACACAAAAACTAAATCAAGTAAAAAATTGTAAAACTAAAATTATATTTTGTAACAACTGAATGTTTAAATCTACCGATTGAACATACCCAATTTGTATACCAAAACGTTAAAGCGTTATTAATCTAACGCAAAACAAATCAGCTAGCTGATATTTAGGTGGTAAAAAATAATATTGTACACTACCATTTTCTACATTATCCTTTATAAAATGGTATCGAATGCCGATATGTTTTGTTTTGGAGTGTTGCACCGGATTAGAAGCTATGGCAATTGCACTCTATGAATCACAATAAATTGGGATCTTCTGAGGTGTAAACCCGTAGTCACGTAGTTGGCTCTTCATCCACAGCACTTGTGAACAGCACGATGATACAGCAACATATTCAGCTTCAACTGTTGACAGTGACAGATAATGTTGTTTCTTAGATGACCAGTAGATGGGTTTATCACCAAGGAATTGAACTACTCCTGTCTCCTGATGTGCTTTTTCTGTCCACTTTATCTCCTGCATGATCAGCATCAGAAAAGGCAGTCAATGTAAATGTTTATTCCATAGAATACCACAAACCTAAGTTCGGAGTACCCTTCAAATATCTTAAAATTCTTTTGGCAGCAGCCAATTATGATTATTTTGGATTCACCTAATATCTACCACAGACACATGTAGCAAACATAATATCAGGACTACTCACAGTTAAGTACATTAATGACCAATAATTTTTGTATAATGAGTTACATCAACAGGTTTTCCTGAAATGTCCTCATCGAGTTTGTTTTAGAATCAGGAGTCATGGGTGTTTTCATTGGGGTATTGTTGACCATATTAAATTTCTTCAACATGTCTTGAATATATTTTGACTGGTTGATGAAAATTCCATCACTCAGTTGTTTAACTACAAGAAAAAATTGATTTCACCCATCATGCTCATTTCAGAATTCTGGGATATTAAAAACACGAACTTTTTACAAAATTCAGTATTAGTAGACCCAAATATTATATCATCTACATATATCTGAATTACTATGATATCTGGACCCTGACGTTTAATGAATAGGGTAGTGTCCATTGCACCTTTGTTACAGCCACATTTTAATAGATAAAATGATAAAGCATCATACCAAGCTCGTGGTGCTTGTTTAAGACCATACAGTGACTTATCTAAAATATATACATGATCAGGTTTTGAAGGATCCATAACTCCTACGGGCTGATATGTATATACATCATATTTTTAACTCCCCATTCAAAAACACAGTTTTTACATCCATTTGATAAACAGTAAAATTATTATGTGCGCTTCTATTCGGCCAATAGGGGCAAATGTTTTGTCGTAGTCTATTCCCTCCTGCTGACTATATCCTTTGGCCACAAGTCTCGCTTTGTTCCAAATGATGACACCATGTTCATCCTTCTTGTTCTTGAAAATCCACTTCGTGCCAATGATGGATTTGTCGTTCGGTCTTTCCACCAATCGCTAGACTCTCAACCTCTCAAATTGATTGAGCTCCTCTTGCATTGTGACTATCCAATCTGCATCCTGAAGAGCTTCCTTCACCGTTTTGTGTTCAATCTTGCTAAAAATTTTATAGAAGAGGCATTCATTAATGGTAGTTCTCTGGGTTTGTACAGAAGTAGAGGGATCACCAATGATGTTTTCAGGTGGGTGGTCCCATGTCCATTTGAAAGAATGAGGATAAGGTTGGAGTTGATCTTGATTGGGATTCAAGTCCAGGTAGGGTAGACGGGGGATAGGTTCTGATGTTGATGGAATATCAACTGAAGTAGGGGTTTCAGAATTTTGAGTATTCAATAGAGTATCATGAGATTCTGGAGCTTGAGATTGTTGTACACTTTCAGAGGGAATGTGTACATCAATTGTTGAAACGTCTCTCCAGTATCCTCAAAAATAGGTTGATGTGAATGATCTGAGACTACTACAGGATCTTTAGTAACCCTATTATGAACCAAAATAGGAACATCAGATTTGGTCTTATCAAGTAGACTTCATAAAAATTTTCAAACAATTTATTTATTCATATCCTCTTTCAGCTCCGTTGACTTCATAAAAGTCATCTGTTGAGCCTCGGGTCGTGAACTGGCATGTCCATGAGCCATTATGATGCCCTCATCAAATTAAACGCTTACGCTTTCGTTGACGGTCTTTGTGCATTTGTTCAAGACTCGGAACGCCACTAATTCTTTTGAGTATCCAATGAAAATTCCTTCAACAGCTTTCTGATTAAGTTTTCCCAAGTTGTCTTTATCGTTTAAGATAATACACCTGCAACCAATGACTTGGAAAAATTTGATATTAGGAACTCTTTTATTGATCAGTTCATATGGTGTTTTTCCAAATCTTTTATTTATAATCGATATATTCTGGGTGAAACATGCAGTAGCCATAGCTTCAGCCCATAGGAACAGCGGCAGATTCGAATATGCTAGCATCGTCTTTGCAGATTCAACAAGCGTTTGGTTTCGTCGTTCAACTACACCGTTATGTTGAGGGGTACGAGCAGCCGAAAATTGACGCGATATCCCAACAGAACTGAGAAATGTCTCTAAGAACTTATTCTTAAATTCTGTACCATTATCAGATCTAATGGTCTTGACAGAAAGCTGCATCTTGACTTGTATCTTGCGTATGAAGTCGATTATCATCTCAGTAGCTTCAGACTTGGATCTCAGGAAGAACACTCATGTATATCTTGAGTAATCATCAACGATCACCAAAACATATTTCTTCTTATGGATGTTTTGTACTCGCATTGGCCCGCATAAATCCATATGAAGTAGCTCTAATGGCCTAGTTGAAGAATGTTCAACTTTTGATTTGCATGAAGCTCTCACCATTTTCCCTCTCTCACAGACCACACATAACTGCTCCTTTTGAAATTGGAGAATCAGAATACATTTTACTAAACCTCCTTTTGCAAGGTTAGTCAGCTCTTTATAGTTCAGATGGGAAAGTCGACGATGCCACAACCAGGATTCCTTTGAAGATGCCTTTGACAGTAGACATACATCCTTTTTCAGATTAATATTTGCTAAGTCTATGGAGTACAAATTAGTCTTCCTGGTTTCAGCTAGGATTTCCCTCACTTCCCTAGATCTTATGCTACATCTATTAGCCTTAAAATTGACTTCCAACCCTTTGTTGCACAGTTAGCCAATGATGAACAAGTTGTGGCCAAGACCATCTACATAAAATACCTTTTGAATGGTGATCTTATCATATTCCAGACTTCCATAGCCTCTGATCGGACAGAACTGATCGTTGCCAAATCTGACCGTCCCATAGAAATTGTCCACAAAATTCGTGAGGGTGTCTCGCTGTCCGGTCATGTGCTTGGAACATCCATAGTCAAGGTACCACACATGATTTACCTACAAGACGAAGTAAAACGTGAGCTACCCACTTATAGTTGGGTTCTTTTGATTTTGGTAAATCATGTGGTGTTACTTCAGGTAGAGGAACAAATATTTTCTTTGATTTCGGAACCCACTTTTAACAGTCTTCTTGGGTATCCATTTCTGTACAGTTCTTTTAGAAACTGATTTTGGAATTTGTTTCTTTGGATCCCTTTTTTGTTTTGAAATGGGAACCTTGTTCTTTTCTACCCATACATACATATCAAAATTATACAATGATTTAGCATTCAAAGCATGGCATTTAAAAAAATTAAAAGACAACAGTTCAGCTCGAGAATATTTGGAACAGTGTTTAGCAGTTGAATTATTACAGACAGATTTCCCCACACAAGTAATCCTATCTGTAACACTTTTGTCCTTTATTCTCCACTCTTTTCTAAAACTTGTCGTTTTCCTTTCAACTTGCTTCTTTCGACATACTTGCCTCGAAGGTCTTTTCACAGTATTATCTGACATAACAGAAGCACAAAGAATTAGTTGATTTAGAATTAGATTTATTTTGCAAAAATTTCTTACCTTTAGAAACACCTGATCTCTTTGCAGTATTTACCTTTGAAGAAGACGACTCACCTTTTTCAAATTTAGGAGTAACAAAAGAAATTTTTGCTTTCTCCTTACGGTGTAAAGCAGGTGATGGAACTGATTCAACCTTAGGAGTTGTAGGTATTCTTTTCAACATACTTACTGGTCCTTCAAGTTTATCAATTTGTTTGTCATGACGAGGTTTTATAAATTCGCAATTTTGACAAACATTTCTTCTAAAGAATTGAATTCAGAGTTCATATACAGATCAAACTCCTTTCAGAAATAATAGACTCAGGTTTAATTGAAGATATCTGATCTGGTAGAGATTTGATTTCAGGCTGGTCTTTAAGTTTCATTTCCAAATCTTGAATCACAACCTGAATCTTTCCTTTTCATTCTCAAAAGTTTTAATTTTCAATTTAAGATCAGAATTAATATTATCAAGAATTGAGTTTGGAATGTATGGCTTTTAAGTGAAAGTTGTATTTTCAGACAAATCTTTATCAAAATATGTCTAAATATACTCTTCTGATTTAGATGGATTTTTATAACTTCCATTAAGAATGTTATAATCCAGATTAAGTTCCATTTTATCTTATCTCAACCTTTTCAGATCTTCAGCTGATTCTACTTCATCTGATGCTTTTAAAAATACCATCTTTAATCCTAAATTCATGTATCTAGTATCATATAGAGTTGGTGAACACGAAATTGCTTTCGTTAGATACTTAGGATTTTCACAACCAATTCCAGATTTTGAATTATAAAAATCGGTGTCTTTTGGTTGATTCAAATGGATTGTCTGATCTGTTTGACCTCTTTTAAGAAACTCATCTTCTAAGGATTTGATTTTCTCATAAAGTTTCGTTCTTTCAGCAAAGATAGAATTATATTTTACAGAGTAATTTGCCCATTCTAATTCAGCTAATTTCAGTTTTTTTAAGTCAGAAATATTGTTACTCAGCTTTTGGTTCTGAAGTTGAAGATCATTGTATTTTTCTTCCATGTTAGACATTGATTGTAATGCAAATGCCTTATCTTTGGAAAATCTAACATTAAAGCATGTTCAAGTCGTAATTTGTTTTCCAAAGAATGGATATTCTTTTTCTCGACTTTTAAAGATTTTTCAAATCGTTTCAACATATAAGCTATTAGAGCTACATCAGAGTCAGGATTACAATGTACCTCAGGTGTCTCTGATTGATCTGAAGCATATGAATCTGACTCATCATCCTCTTGCTCTTCGCTGCACTCACCTCCTCCTGTAGCCATTAACGCCACATCTTCTCTCATTTCAGATTCTGAATCAGTAGACTCTTTCTCTTTCTCTTCATCGTCAGTCAAGCCAACCCAGACTTCATCCTCGGCAAGCATAGCAGATTCACTTTGCTCAGATTTATTGAAGATTTCAGACTTCAGGCATATGTGAGCATCTTCATCCAGAATATCCTCATATTCAGAAACTTGGAGCCAATGGTCATCCTCCGCCATCAAAGCCTTTCCAGCTTCTTTTTGTTTAGCCAGCAGAGCCTTCCGAGTATAGTAATTTGAATTCTTGACTACCGGTTGTCTGCATTCCCTTGCAAAGTGGTCTGGCTTACCACAGTTGTAACACTTCTGCTCATCTTTTTTCTTGGCAGACTTCTCAGGCTTCTCATATTTTTCAAACTTTTTGCCACTGCTTTCTCCATACTTTTCATATTTCTCTCTCTTCTCATACTTTCTGGATCCAGTCTTGTATCGCATCTTATTGTTCATTGGCTTGCGATAGAATTTCTTTTAGAATGCCTTAGTCAGGAGAGCCATCTGCTTTTTCATTTCTTCTATCTCTGGGTCTATTGACGAATCAGTTGATTCAGATTCTGATGTACTGCTTATAACCACTCGCTTCTCCTTTTTCAACTTGTATTTATACTTTTTGTCAGCTAGGAGAGCCAGTGGATCAACCGTCGCTTTCTCAGCTTGCTTTTTTCTGGATACCTTTCTTAGAACAACTTCTTGATAGTTGTTTAAGTTTTCAAATACCATGTGAAAATCCATGTCATCTATCTCCTTTGCTTGTTGGATTATCCTGGTGTATATATCCCACTGTGGGTTGAGAACATTAAGAAATTTGAAATTGATGTCCTAATTAGTCTTGGTTACCCCATTTCTTTTCATTTCACTTACGAGGTTAACAAATCTCAAATATGTATTCTCTAATAACTCTCTTAAGCACAAAAAAGGCCTCAGTCAAACATGCTCTAAATCTGAGGGGGAGATTTTTTAATCAAACCTGTTGATGCACTTGAAGCTGTTTACCATGTTGCATTCGTTGCAACAAAGGCAGTTTGTCCAAGCTGTTCTGTCTGCTGAACAGGCTGGACATAAACTGTCTACGCTGCTCTATTCTGTTGAGCAGCTTGGACAGTTTACAAGTGTTCTGTTCTTTGTGAACAGAACCTCTTCTTTATGAACAGGTTAAACACTTTATTGGAATATGTTTCCAAGTCCTCATGTATTGTTTTTGGCTACAAGATCAGTTTACAAGTCGAAGACAAAGTGGAAAACAAAACTGCACAGCTTGCACACGCTGTTCTGTTACATGAAGACAAACAATTATCTGAAAAGGGTGACAGACCTTTTCTTATATCAATATGGCATTAGAAAAAGAAGAAAGATGCAAAGTTGACATTCCTCTTTCGGTTAAATCCTTATGCAACAGTGACAAAAAGGAAAAGACAATGATTCTGTCATGTGAAGACAAAGATACTTTATCAGAACGTGCAGAAAGGTGTTTTGTCTTTTTGGAAAGACTTTCCACTATCTCATCTGTCCAATGAAGAAGCTTCACTGAGATTCTCCTTTTGAGTAAAAGGAAGCATCTAAGGATTATGAGATATCAAGAGTGTGAAATCAGAACGTGCATTGAAGTGTGTTATTCCATGCATGCAAGTGTGCTTATATAAAACAGTAGAGTGTGTCTAAGCTGTTTATGCTTAAGTTGTCCATCTGAGTCTTGTAAAAACAGTGAGTGCATCTAAGTGAGTGTAGTCATTGTGTCTAGTCTGAGTGTGTCTTAGATTAGCTGAACATCTATTGTACCTGTCATCTCAGCTTGAACCTTTCCACATTCAAGCTTGTTTGTAAATAACACTTGTTAATAATATACACAAACATTGAGAAAAGATTGTTAAGTTTTATAATAATTGTATTCACCCCCCCTCTACAGCTTAGAACTATACACTTGGGAAACCTTTTGGGACCTTCAACTGGTATCAGAGCAGATAGAGTGTGTGTGTCATCTCTAGATCTCTTATTCTCCCTACTTTCCCATGGACAACAGTGCTGCAAATTCCTCCTCTTACTATGACAATGGGTCAATGGCCAAACCCCCAAAGTTCAATTATCAGAACTTCTCTGGCTGGAAGTGCAGAATGATGCTCTATTTAGAGAATCTGGATGTACAACTACCAGAGATAGTAATGGAAGGTCCCTATGTGCCAACCTCTGTTACTACCATAACTCCTGCTGTTGAAGGAGCTGCCCCTGAAATCAGAACCTTTGAGAAGGCCAAAGCTCAATGGTCTGATGAAGACAAAAGACTGGTTGCTCTGGATGCAAAAGCCAGGAATAACATGGTTATCTCTCTGCCTGATGATGTGTTCAAACAGGTTGAGAAGATGAAGATTGCGAAGGAGATGTGGGATACTTTGTGTACCGTCTATGATGGACCCACAATCACACTAGACAACAGGATTAACAATCTTGTTAGACAGTATGAACTCTTCTTTGCAAAACCAAAGGAGAAACTCACAGAATCCTACACCAGGTTTACTGCTCTTGTTAATGATCTCAAAGCTGTTGGGATCACAAAGGACAGTCTGACTCTGGTGAACAAGTTCTTGGACATATTGCCTGAAGAGTTGAACTATTTTTCTACCATCTTGAGAAATTTAGGTACCATCAAAGGTATGGATCTTGTCAACTTATATGGATCCTTACTAAATGATGAGCAGTCAAGGAAGCAGAAGAGAAATGCCTTGGAAATGTCCAAGAGAGGTGCTGCCTTAGTGGCCAGCGTGAGACAACCTGTTGGGCAGGTGTGTGATGTGTTCACACAACCTGATCAATAGGCTGATGATGAAAGAGAGGAAATGTCTGATGAAGAAGACAGTGCAGATCTTGCTGAACTTGATGATGAGCAAATGATTGTAATGCTTGTCAAAAGGTTCAACAAGAAGAGGTTTGGAAGAAATATGTTGCAGGGGAACTCAAATGCTGTTAAAAAGAAGGCATTTGATAAATATAAAGTTAAGTGCTTCAAATGTGGCAAAATTGGCCATATAGCTACTGACTGTGTGTCAAAAGCTGTTGGACAGTCTTCCAAACCATACAAGACTAACAGGGACGACGGCTATAGGGTTAAGTACCTTATGGCCATGGCTAAGCTGAAGAAGTTGGAAGACTCAGTGGCTTCCAACAAACAAAAGGGACTGATGGCAGAGACATGTGACTGGGAGGAGTCTGATTCATTCTCAGATGAAGAAGACAACAACTGTTTGATGGCCAACACTGACGTCCCATCAACTAGCAACTTCAAACAGGACTTGGCTGAAGCTGAAGCCTTAAGCAGCTTAGAGAACTGGAACCCTACAATGATGTACAAGGTACAAAATTTTATGGCTTACAGTTCTGATGAAAAAGTAAAAATGTTTGAATATATGCTGGTTGATTTAAAAGCTGCTGTTGAGAAGCATAATGTCTTACTATCTGAAATCTCTAAGCTTAAAACTGATCTTGAAATAAAATCCAGTAAACTGGACAGTTTCCATAAGTTGGAAACTGAGCTTGATGAATTAAAACACATCAACTCTATTTTACTGGAAGAAAAGAGAGAAACAGATGTAAAACATGCAAAGCTTCAAAAGATAGTTGACTCTTGGTGCCAATCAGCACAAAAAGTCAGCCATTGCATTAGTCAGCAGATCCCTGCACAAATCCAAGACTATCTTGGAGTGGATCTCAACAAAGCAGCTTCCATTGTTGAGATTAATAATCTGAAAGATGACTTATCCACTCTTGGTGAGCTTCCCAGTACTTTCATTCAAAAGTTAATGGAAAGCTAGTCTCAACAAACAGGTTTGTCAAGCCTCAAAATACTGACAGCTTGTGTGAAAAAGCTCCAAAAGCTGATAATGGAATGTGTTCTCCATCAAATCAGCCTACTAAGTGCCCTGCTGATTCACACAAGCAAAATAAAGGTAAACATGCTCAAGCTGCAGCAGTGGACACTAAACCTGTTGACAAAACAGGATCTGGGTTCAAAGCTGATGGTAAGAGACATGTTAATCCTTTTGATGCTAAACATTTTGAAAATAAGTTTTCAAAAGGTAAGCAGTCTGCTTTGAACAAGGGTAAGTCTCATGTTGAAAGCAAATCTGCTGTGGTTTCAAATAAGTTTTCAAATCATAGTGGAAAACTGGTTATAAATGAAAATAAGTCTTTCAAAACCAGAAACAATGATTATGTTGATAGGCAGCATCAATCACATCTCAGTAAGGGCAAAGGCAAAGCTATTGCTCAGCCTGAGAAATCTGGGAATAAGTTTCCCAAACCTGTGGAAGGTCAAAAACCAATAAAGCTTCCTGTTTTTGACATCTGTCCTCCCAAAAAGAGGAAAGAAGAAACAGGCAAAGCTGTTGCTATTGTGCCTTCCACTCAAGCTGTTGATTCATCGAAAAATAGTAATAAGTTTGCTAAACCTACTGATAAAATCAACAGAAATAATTCAGAATGTGTTTCTGAAAGCTCTTCTTCCAAAAAGGCTAAAAAGAGAAAACGCTATAAATGTGGGAAGAAGACACACATGGCCAAAGACTGTCCTGAAACTAAGGACATGAGGCCTGTTGACTCTGCTAGTTCCATCATTGCTAAAACAAGCAGTGTTCGAAGTAACTTAGTCAATGAGAGTGGTATTCAAACTGATACCATTCAAATAGGAATTATTAGTGTGGATATTACTAGTCCATCAACAAATGTTGATGAAGTAGGAGAACTCATCACAATGATGAGTTCCCCTAAAAGTAACTAATATATTTCCTATGACACTCTGCAGGACAAACAACCATACCAGGTTTGGTACTTGGACAGTGGCTGCTCAGGACACATGACAGGTTGCAAGGACCTGCTGAGTGATCTCAGGCCTGAAAAAGGGCCAAAAGTCACCTTTGGTGACAATGTACAGGGATCCACTGAGGTATATGAAACTCTTAAAGCTGGTGCTGCAGTGTTCAAACGGGTAGCCTATGTGGTTGGGCTAAAACATAACCTTGTTAGCATAAGTCAACTATGTGATGCTGGCTACAAGGTTAACTTTGATGAGCACCTGGGTTACATATTGGATCCCCAAGGCAAAGTTCTGATGTGTGCTCAACGAAAGAAAGGTGTATATGTTGTGGACATGAAATCTGCTGATCCCACAACTGAACCCTGCTTTCTCACAAGAACCAATGCAGACCTGAACTGGTTATGGCACAAAAGGCTATCACATATGAACTTCTAGAATATCAACAAACTTTGTAAGAAAGAGTTGGTAACAGGTTTGCCTTCTATGACCTTTGTTAAGGATAAACTCTGCACAGCTTGTGAGAAGGGAAAGCAGAGAAAATCATCTTTTATATCCAAGCATAATTTTTCTATTGATACTCCTCTCTTCTTAATCCACATGGACTTGTTTGGACCAGTCAGTGTCCCAAGTCTAGGAGGAACAAGATACACTCTAGTAATGGTTGATGAGTTCTCCAGGTTTACATGGGTGCTCTTTCTGAAGAACAAAGGAGAGGCTGCTAGAGAAATCATTGGATTTATCAAAAAGATGGAAATGCTGAACTCTGCTACAATGAAGCAGCTTAGAAGTGATCATGGTACTGAATTCAGAAATAGTACCCTTGAGGACTTCTGTGAGGAAAGAGGGATCACACAGAACTTTTCAGCAGTAAGAACTCCACAACAAAATGGAGTTGCTGAAAGGAGAAACTGAACCCTCATTGAAGCTACTAGAACCATGTTGTGTGCATCTAGTTTGCCTTCATCATTCTGGGCTGAAGCTGTTAACACTGCTTGCTTCACCCAAAACAGATCCTTAGTGGTGAAAAGGTTCAATAAGACTCCCTATGAGCTGCTCAAAGGGAGGAGGCCAAATATTAGCTACTTCCATGTGTTTGGATGTCCCTGCTTCATTCTGAATCAAAGGGACCAACTGGCAAAGTTTGAACCCAAAGCTGATGAAGGTGTGTTTGTTGGATATTCTGCTATCTCCAAAGCCTACAGAGTATACAACAACAAGAGAAAGGTGATAGATGAATCTATAAATGTCATCTTTGAAGAGTCCAGGAGTGCCTCCACCAAAGCTGTTCCTGAATCAGTTTCAGCAGAATTCAACTTTGATGATCTCATGCACTCAAACAGTGAAGAGGACTCAAAAGCTTCCACTACACCCAGAGTGGAACCTGCTAACCATGATGGGCATGATGATGATTATGTTGATACACCCTGTGTGAATAAGTGTACTGACTTAATTACAACTTCATGTCCTAAACCAATCAATGCTGATTTTCCTGGATCCTCTGCTGATGTGTTCAACAATGGAGAGTCATGCTCAACAAGTGAACAGGCTCAAGATATCAGTATGTCTGAAAATCTTGAGAGCTGTTCAACAGGACCAGTTGAAGAAGCAAACAACTCAGGAGAATCCTCATTGAGAAATGATCCTAAGTGGATCAGGTGTCACCCAAATGATCAAATAATTGGTGACATCATCAAAGGGGTACAAATGAGATGGGATAGCTTAGGGAACTTTTGTATGTTCTCTAGATTTGTGTCCCTAATGGAGTCGGTCC
The DNA here is from genome assembly GCA_020465985.1 of Centrapalus pauciflorus. Taxonomy (NCBI): domain Eukaryota; kingdom Viridiplantae; phylum Streptophyta; class Magnoliopsida; order Asterales; family Asteraceae; genus Centrapalus; species Centrapalus pauciflorus. The sequence continues at coordinate 484,074 of JAANYP010001600.1, read as the reverse complement.
CTGCTCCTAAAGGTAAAACTATAATTGGCACCAAATGGGTTTACAGGAACAAGATGGATGAGCAAGATCATGTCATTAGAAATAAGGCAAGACTAGTTGCTCAGGACTACAAACAGGAGGAAGGCATTGACTACAATGAAACATTTGCTCCTGTGGCCAGGCTACAGGCAATTCGTTTGTTTCTAGCCTACGCAGCTCATAAGAGCATGAAGGTATTTCAAATGGATGTGAAGAGTGCATTTTTGAATGGAAAGCTGTAAGAGGAAGTTTATGTCAAGCAGCCTCCAGGTTTTGAAAATGAACATCATCCAGGTTTTGACTATAAGTTGGACAAAGCCCTCTATGGTCTAAAACAAGCCCCTAGAGCCTGGTATGACACTCTTATCGATTTCCTTATGAGCAATGGGTATTCCAGAGGTAAAGTGGATACCACACTGTTCATAAAGAAGGTGAAGTCTGATATTATGCTTGTTCAAATATATGTGGATGACATAATATTTGGTTCTACTAATGAGCAATTATGCAAGAATTTTTCATTACTCATGAAATCAAAATATGAAATGATCTCATGAAATCAAAATATGAAATGAGTATGATGGGAGAACTTACTTTCTTTTTGGGATTACAGGTTAAACAAACCTCAAATGGAATTTTCATAAATCAAAGAAAGTATACTTTAGATCTATTGAAAAAGTTTAAATTTGATCAAACTTCTCCTATTAAAACCCCAATGGCAACCAATGTAAAATTGGATGCAGATGCCAGTGGCAAAGCTGTTTCAGTAACAGCTTATAGAGGCATGATTGGGAGCTTATTGTACTTAACTGCTAGTAGACCTGATATTATGTTTCCTACTTGTTTATGTGCTAGGTTCCAAGCTGATCCAAAAGAATCACATCTAGATGCTGTGAAAAGAATCTTCAGATATCCTAAGGGTACACCAGGTTTGGGTCTTTGGTATCCCAAAGACTCAAGCCTTGAACAAACAGGTTATTCAGATTCTGATTTTGCAAGCTGCAGGCTAGACAGGAAAAGCACAACAGGTGGATGTCAACTCCTTGGTGGTAAGTTGATAAGTTGGTGTAGCAAGAAGCAGAATTCAGTTTCTACTTCTACTGCTGAAGCTGAGTACATTGCTGCTGGAAGCTGCTGTGGGTAGATTCTGTGGATGCAGCATCAGCTTGAAGACTATGGACTTGTATATAGGAAAACTCCTATTCTGTGTGACAATACAAGTGCCATAGCTATCTCTAACAATCCAGTGTTTCACTCCAGAACAACGCATATAGAGGTCAAACATCACTTAATCAGGGATCACATCCAGAAAGGTAATGTGGAGGAAAGTTTTTTTTCCACAGATGAACAGCTTGCAGACAATTTCACCAAACCTCTTAATGAAAACATATTTAATTATCTGGTAAGCAAGCTGGGCATGTTAAACAAAAGTGACTAAGTGTCCAAAATGTTCTAAGACATTATATGTCTCACACTGCTCAAGTTTCGCAGAACAGCTTAGACAGAACAGGCTATGCATACTTAGCCGTTTTCTGCAAAACTTGAACAGCTTGAGCATATAACAGGTTTGACATGAACAGCTTATATGTCAAGCCTGATCTGATGATCAAACATCCACCCTGCTCACTCTTTAAATCTGTCATACAAGACATTGTCTTGTAACCTGATCAGCTATTAAACACAACCTGCTGTTGCATAGCTGAACAGGTTGAAGGAACAGCCTGAAAAGTGAACAGTTTGTGATGACCCTGCTCATCACAGGTTTGACCATCAGCTTAGACCATCAGTTTTAATTACCTTTCTTCACAATTAAGTTACTTAATTTTTGTTTTTATTTAACTTAATTACTGCGGTTAATGTGTGTTTACGTGTGTTAGTGAATAAAAGGGCTCAAGTGGTCTGACAAACGGTCTGACATGGACAACCATACCGTTTTCCGTTAACGACCATTTCAAATCGACCGCCCAAATGCTTCTCTCCATACCCACTCACATTCAAATCCTATAAATACCCCCTACTGTTTCATCTTCGTCTTCCTCACTACTTCCATAACCTCCTAAGAACCCTAAAACCTTTAACTAAGTGTCCTGTGCATCTACTACTCTCACTACTTCTCAAATGGCTCACCGTAACAACCTCTTTCTACTAGTGTTTGTTGGTGCTGATGTTCAAAAACATCCATCAGTCACCATAATGCTAACCCTGAAACCTACCAACTAACTTGCTAACCTAACCATCCCCAAAAATTATGTGGGAAAAGGCTACGATGAAATGGTGGAGTTTCTGAAAGTTCATCCGTTGAACTATGCCATGACTGCCTCTCCTGGTGTCCTGTACCAGGAGATCGTATATGAGTTCTGGTACACCTGTGCCTATGACCCAGATACCAAAGTCATCAAGGGCACCATACTCAATGGGACTCAGACCATTGCGATCAACATTCGTCTGATCAGAGAAGTTCTTCGTGTCCCTGTGGCTGAAACATATGATCAGCCTCAGGCCGAAGATGAACAGATGAAGAATCTGCTGCACTTCTGTGGTGTAGCAGAACCAAAGGTTGGAGCCAGGAAGGATTTGTCTCCTACCTACAGTTTTCTGTTTGCCTCAGTGGTCATGTGCTTCAGCAGTAAGGTTGGTTCCTTTGACCAACTAAGCCGTGATGAGATTCCCATAGTCCTACAGCTTGTGGATGGGACTACAATCAACATGGCCAGATGGATTTTCATGAATTTGAGGAATCTGGTGCAGCATGAGACACGTCCAGCTGCTGTTCGTTATCCCAGATTTCTGAGCCTCATTTTCAATTATGTTTGTGGTGACCATTTGAACAACTCTCAGCCTTTACTTCGTACTGCTGTTTTTCCTGTTATAGGAAATAGAGTTTTCTACACTCCGGTTCTCCCAAATGAGCCTCCTCTCTCTACTCCAATGAGGAGGCTGCTAGGATTGGTGGAAGGACCCTCTGCTGTGAGGGTGGATCCAGCAGCTGCTCCCAAAAGAAAATCCAAAGCCACGGCCAAATTTGTTAAAAGGACCCTGGAAATGACGGAAGTTGGGCCTGTCCACAAGAAGGCCAAAACAGCTAAGTCTAAGTCTGCACCCTCAGCCTTTGTGGCTGAGAGGGAGCAGGCTTCTCATCCTGGTTCATTTGTTGAACATGAAGCCTCTGTGGCTGGTGCCTCTATGGCACCTGAGACTATGGAACAGGCCAACCCACCTGTTTCTGACCCAGTCTCCAAACTTGTCCAATCTGAACCTCTCACCTCTCCACAATCACCCACCTCATCTCTCAGATCATACCAAAGAAAATCCATCACCAAAAAGAAATCAACCACCAAAACAGCCCAAACCAGCCCCTATGTTCCCTCTCAACAGGGTTCAGTTGAAAAAGAAGCAACCCCTGCTGCCTCTCCTATTTTGGGAGAAGGATCAGCACAATTGGAGCCTGCTTCACTCCACCCTGTGTCAACCCCAAGTCAACCTAGACCCTCTGGTTCCTCCCAACAGGAGCCAGTTGTACATAAGGAGACAGCCACATCAACTATTCCAGCCTCCCAACAGGCTGAGAATATTGAAAGACAGGAGTTCTCTCCACTCCATACTGAGTCCACACAGTCTTCACTTCATACTTCTTTACACCCTGAGTCTGCACGAGGTGCCCACACTGCTGGTTTAGACCAACCAGTAGCTCAGCCTCAACTTTCTGTTCCTCATGATGCAGCTGTTCTACACCAAACAGCTGCTGAAGGACCAACTACCCAAGCCAATGAACCTCAGGGCACAGAACATCCCTTTGGTGAGGCTGCTCCTTCTATGCAAACTCCATCAGCAGGTTTCACCACTGCTGATGTTGAAATGCACATCCCCTCTCCCAATGATGAGGTACCTTTAAACCAAGGTGCTGCAGAGGGAACCACCACTGACCTTAATAAAGGTGTTGCAACACAAGCAGCATCTGAAAGGCTACCAACATTTACCCCCTCTTCTAATGATGCAGTTACAGCCACTGCTGAAGGACCTATTGACCCCTCCAAGCAGGGCCACATTACTTTTTCCCAGGATATGGAGCTTCTTTACAAAATACCTTCTCCCTCTCCATCACATCCCCATACACCAGCCTCATCCTCATCCTCACCATCTACTCAATCCAAACAGTCTACCCATACACCTCCATCCCCTAAAGATCTGCCTTTGAAGGATCAGCTTTCCTTGCTAACCAACAAAGTTGGCTCTTCAGAAACTTCCATGTCTTCTCTACCCTCTCTCATTTCAGACTCTGTGTCTGAACAACATAAAGGATTCTTTGATGTGTTCAAGAATTCCTTTCCATCCACTCCTCAAACTTACACCTCCTCACAGCTGCTTGCACTCACTGCACAGCTGCAAAATGTCTCCACTTCCCTCTCCTCCATTCTTTCACACCAACAGGACTTTGTGTCCTCTATGACAGTTATATCCTAACATCTGTCCACTCTCCTCACTACTTGCAATACTACACTTCCTACCACCTTGGCCAGCCTAAACAATCTAATAGTCTCTCTATCAAATTCTGTGTCAGCAAACCTAGCTGATGTGCAGGACTCTCTTGAGTTACACCTTGCACAGCTTCAAAGTTTGCTATTCACAGCTTCTGAAAGAGAAAATCTTCTTAAGCTGACCTCTCTTGCTGATTCCCAATCCTCTTCTATCCAAACCTGTCTTTCCCAACTTGAAGAGGTGAAGGAAACCTGGCTTTCTTAGTGCAAAGCCTGGTTGGTCCCAAACCTGCTGCCAAAACTGCTGCAAAGCCTGCTGAATTTGTTTCTTCAGGCAGACCAGTTGTTGAAGGTGCTGGTCCATCTCCTTCAAAGGGGAAGAAGTTGTCTGCCTCTAAGACCAAGTCTAAGGGGGAGAAAACTTCTTCTCCTAAGGAAAAATCAGCATCTACTGGTCAAACAGCAGGTGCATCTAGAACAGGTACTGGTCCAGCTGAGGGTGCCACTCATCAGCTTGAAGCTGCTCAGCCTACTCAGGTTGAATCTCCAAACCCTGCACAGTCTAAGGGGGAGGAATTCATTCCTGAGGACAGGCCAAGCAGCAGAAGGAGGCATCTCATTCTGGAGGAAGAAGAAGAAGAAGAAGAAGAAGAAAACATTCCTGAAGCTGTTACTACTACAACAGCTAAAGGAAAAAGGAAAGGCAGTGGTTGATCCTGACCACCATAGAGCAGCAGAGCTAAAATTTGACAAAGCCAGGGCTAAAGAAATGAGTGTTCCAATTGAAAAATACTATGAGCTCAGAGATGAACAGCTCAAAGCCCTGGAAATAATGAGAAAAGAAGAAGCCTCTGCCAAAGCTGCCATATCTCTTGCATTCAAAGAGGCAAGCAAAACCAAAATGCCTTCTTTGGATGTACAGAGAAAACTGCTGGAAGCTGCTAGAGAATCAACTGGTGAGAAGGAAAGTGTACAGGAAAAGGGTGCTCTGGTCTCTGTGACCAAACCAAAGCAAGCATCCTCTGCAAGGGCTACACTGATGTTGCACAGATGGGGTACAGGGAATGGGTTGAGCTGGCAGTTGCCCTGAGCCAGTCTAAGTCTGAAACGGCTAAGACTATCACGGCATATGTTAAGAAGCTGATGGGGAGAGTGAAAGATCTTGGCCTGATCTCAAAAGAATTAAGTGAGGGTGTCTCTGTGACTTACCCTAAGATAAAGGCCAGCAGGACCAAAAAGGATTCTGAGCTGGAGGAACTCCTCATCTTGATTGAACAATGGAGTAGAGTTTGAAGAAGGCAAAATAATTGAAGAACCTGAGTTGGGGGCATTTTTTGTAGATCCCCTAACACATAAAAAGTGCTTTTAGAGAGCATCAGATCTCCACAAGGTGGATCTGAGACAGCTTGCAGCCTTCAGACTTGCAACTTCATTCAGGCAATCCAGCAGGTGGAGAGCAGCCGTCTGGGAGAGAGGTGAACTTCAAGATCCCAAATTTATGATCCTCAGAGTTGAAATTCAAGATCTGGAGGAAACAAGGGATGAACTTGAAAAAATGTTTTAAGGACCACCACCATTGGAGTGAAGTCCACCTACCATCTGGGTAGGTGAAGAATGGAAGTTGTCCATCTGTTGGACAGGCTTGCCATTATCTGCTCCCAACATCAACAGTCCAAGTTGTTGAACTATTTTGTACATTTGTTGTAACTTTTCTTATTTACATTAGTTGTAATATACATTGGTACATTAGTTGTACTCTTGTAAAAACATATGTTGTTTTCTGTAATCAAAATCAGTATGTATATAAACTGATCTTTTACTTTACCCTAATGTTGTAATTTTATTTCAGCAAAAGTACTATAAAAATACATAGTGATTATTGATTAAATCAGCTCAGACTGATTATTGCAAATAGGGGGAGATTGTTAGGCACAAAAAGGCCTCAGTCAAACCTGCTCTACATCTGAGGGGGAGATTTTTAATCAAACCTGTTAATGCACTTGAAGGTATAATTTAAGGCCTGTTTATGCCTTATTGAAACCTGAAAAGTGATTTGCAATATCAGCCCAAAGTTGTTTACCATGTTGCATTCGTTGCAACAAAGGCAGTTTGTCCAAGCTGTTATGTCTGCTGAACAGGCTGGACATAAACTGTCTACGCTGCTCTATTTTGTTGAGCAGCTTGGACAGTTTACAAGTGTTCTGTTCTTTGTGAACAGAACCTGTTCTTTGTGAACAAGTTAAACACTTTATTGGAATATGTTTCCAAGTCCTCATGTGTTGTTTTTGGCTACAAGATTAGTTTACAAGTCGAAGACAAAGTGGAAAACAGAACTGCACAGCCTGCCCACGCTGTTCTGTTATATGAAAACAAACGGATATCTGAAAAGGGTGACAGACCTTTTCTTATATCAAAATGGCATTAGCAAAAGAAGAAAGATGCAAAGTTGACATTCCTCTTTTGGTTAAAGCCTTATGCAACAGTGATAAAAAGAAAAAGACAAAGATTCTGCCATGTGCAGACAAAGATACTTTATCAGAACGTGCAGAAAGGTGTTTTGTCTTTTTGGAAAGACTTTCCACTATCTCATCTATCCAATGAAGAAGCTTCACTGAGATTCTCCTTTTGAGTATAAAAGGAAGCTTCTAAGGATTATGAGATATCAAGAGTGTGAAATCAGAACGTGCATTGAAGTGTGTTATTCCATGCATGCAAGTCTGCTTATATAAAACAGTAGAGTGTGTCTAAGTTGTTTATGCTTAAGCTGTCCATCTGAGTCTTGTAAAAACAGTGAGTGCATCTGAGTGAGTGTAGTCATTGTGTCTAGTCTGAGTGTGTCTTAGATTAGCTGAACATCTTTTTTATTTGTCATCTCAGCTTGAACCTTTCCGCATTCAAGCTTGTTTGTAATTAACACTTGTTAATAATATACACAAACATTGAGAAAAGATTGTTAAGTTTTTTAATAACTGTATTCACCCCCCCCCCCCCTACAGTGTAGAACTATACACTTGGGAAACCTTTTGGGACCTACAAACTCCCTTTCTCTTGCTCTAAAGTTCTCAAATGTCATCAAGTTGTTTCTTGCTCTGTTTGTATCAGCTTTGTCTGAGCCTCTCATCAGCTTGCACACCTCATCTGAGATGGATTTGGCTGTGGTCGTGTTTGTCAGACTTATGTATATGTCATTTGGAATTAAGATTAGCAGGAGTTTTCGTGCTGTTTTATCTCCTAACTTCCTTCTTTTCTGAGCTTCTGTCATATTAGCAGTTGTAACCTCCTCTGTTTTTTCAAGTATTGGAGGATTGTCGTTTTGTACTGCTGGGATTGTTACAGAGAATCTTGCTGGACCTTCCGTCAGTGAGGTTGGCATCTCCTCAGATAAATCATGAAAGCTTATGGACTCTAGAAACCTTTCCCTCCATTGAACATACTCTCCTTTGTATAAGATTGCAGGTTTGGTTTCGGAACCCATGGCTAGTGCGTCCTTTGACATTGTGTATTATTGATACTGAATCTTCTAAGATCTTGTTATGGAATTCTGAATGATTTCGAATGAACACTGAGAACAAGTGAATGAAACTCGAAGTGTATATGATCAAACTCTAAGAATGAATAACCAAACTCGATATAAGAATAATCAAACTCGGGTAATGAATGACAAAACTCGGTCAATGAAGTGACAAACTCGGTCAATGAAATGACAAACTCGATCAACAAAGAATGAAACTCAAAAAATGAAGTATCAAACTCTAAGTATTTAAGTGTGAAACTCGATCAATAAGGTGACAAACTTGATCAATGAATGAGTACACTCGAACACCAAATGATTGAACTCGAATGATTAATGAAAGAGATTGAAAACTTCTGATCAAACTCGAATGACAATCTAAGTAAACTCGAAGAATGATTAATCAAACTCTAATGATAAGTAAACAAACTCAAAGAACACTTAATCACTCTTGAAAGAATGTTTATCAAACTCGAAAGAAGGTTGATCAAACTTGATTAGTGTTTGAACAAACTCGGTCAAAGAGTGATCAAACTCGGTCAACTCTTTGATCAATATCGATCAAAACACTGATTAAACTCGACCAACACTCTGTAAAACTTGGTGAAAACTAAAACTTAGTTTTGCCCGAGTTTGAACAGAAACTTTTAAAAACTAAGTTCAAAAACACAATTTTCAAGAAAAAATCCACCAATTGATCCCAAATTAATGTCGAGTGTGCGGTTTTCACTTACAAACACTCATCTAATTTCAGATCAAGTATCCAAAATTTGACAAAAATCAGTAAGAACACAAAAAATTCAAAAAATCAGTAAAATTCAAATTGCTTTTTGTGTGTTTAGAGTTAAAATCAGATACTTATATCATTGAATTCGTCTTTAAAATTCGCACCTTCGATCCAAATTACACTTCAAATCATCCACTCAAGCAAAACCCAAATGAGATTTTCTGAATTTTCATCAAAGAACGATGAAACAGTGTTGTTAAAAAATATTTTCCAAATTCAAAAATCAAACAAATTAGCCATATTAGGCTCTGATACCAATTGATATTCAATAACAACAATCACAAATATGAATTAAGAAATTAAGAACAAGAAATCTAACCACAAATGAACGAATGATTGATTCCTAAGGAAAGAATTACAATACATTGTTCTTGGAATCTTGCACAGAAATCTCTGTGACCTATCCGTACAAATCAGAATATTCGTGCAAAGTTCTTTTCGACTACAGTACACGATTCTATTTATATACAATTCAAACTATTAAGAAATTGCAAAATAAACCCTAGACTATTACATTCATAAACAAAAGTTAATTCCCAACAAGGTGATAGTCTCTAGGAATAAAATTTGTGAGGAGTTTCACATAGACACTAAAGTTCCACGTCCTAGGGAATTTTGGTCATCATTGGACATTCAGGGGGTAAAGTTCGTAAGATCAATGGTTGGGCTAAGCGTTGGGTGGGTATGATAGTCACAGTGTTTGGAATGACCCTAGATGATGCACAGACCTACGTTAGTTTCTACAGCCAAGGTCCTGTGGAAGTTTGTTATCTTTAACTTGCTTTCATGATACCAGGACACAACCACTGTTAGACCTCAAGAAATGTTACTAGTCCATGCACTTATGACGGGCTATCTAACCATATCTTTAGGGTACATTATTATGGAAAATGTATGGGAATGTAACGTTATGGGTCAGGGTACGAAGTATCCACACTGTAGAATGTTGACTGAGTTGTTTGTTATAGAAAAAACAGTGTTGGAGGAGTTGCCCATTAAATATCTCAATCCAAATGAGATATGGTTTATTAGGCTCACGATGTTAGGGTTAGTGTTTGGGAAGACCGAATTAGATTTCCAAATTTGCTGCCGTAAATCCACCAAGGTTACCTAAATACCCAGAGGAGAAACCAAACAATAAGGGAAAAGCTAAGATGGATGTCGACGAGGAGGATGAAAAACCACGAAAAAGAGCACCGACTTTGGACTTTCTAGTGACCCAGATCGAGATCCTGAGAGATGTCATGGGAGGACATGTCAACACGAATAAGATTCTGCTGAAAGACATTGAGACACTGCGAGCGGATCAGAAGAAGAATGAGCAATTGTTCGAGTTGCAATCTGATTGGATGACGAATCTCCAATTGGCAGTGGACAAACATGAAGAAATAATCGTTCCTCTGAAGACGTTTTAAGTTAATTAATTTTGATTGAATAAGTGCACAACAGTACAATTTATTTGTTTAATTTCCTTTTCTAATGTGATTGAACTTAGTATTTAATTTCCTTTTGTTTTAAGTATTTGGTTTGAGTTTGAGTTTATTTTAATTTTAGCAAGGAAAGTTACCCATTTATAATTTCTCTCATTCTAAGTCATTGTAGCATGTTTATGTGATAAGGACGTCACAATGGTCTAAGTTGGGAAGGGTAGGTTCTAAGAAATGTTTTATTTATTGAATTAGCCTCCACAAAAATTTTAGACCGAATTTTTCACCACAAAACAAAGGGATACGCCACCCTACGCACTAAAAACAGTAGAAAAATCAAATTTTTAAAGACTGGCCGCAAGGGGGGCGCAAGGCTACAACCTGGCCTACGCCCCGTCGAGGTTAAAAAGAAGAGAACAGCTTCTTCTTCATTCTACAAACCCTAGACACCCTTCTCACCTACGGTTGTTGTGCGGCTACCCCTTTTGCTCCTGATTTTTCACCAAAATTTGTGATTATAAGCTTAAGAACATTTCTACCATCATCCATAACCTACATCTAGGCTTGATTTACTCTCATTGTGGTTATTTTCACCCATTTGAGAGATTTTTGGGTAAAAAGTGGTTGGAAGATAAATCAAACATTTGTTCATCTTTTAGTCATCAATCATCAAGGTTAGTGTTTCTTTAAAATGCATGTTTATTTCATAATATGTGGGTAGAAAGGAAGTATGAAGCTTCATAGTCATCCATGAAGTTTTCATGGTGATTTTGACTTTTAGAGTCAAAGTACGATGAAATGGCATGTATTTGATTCTAATATTGGATAATGTAGGATGAGGTTCATGTTTAGACACTATTTTCGTTAATTTGACCTAATTAAATACTATGAAATGCATAGATGTGATAATTTATAAAATGAGGTGACTAGTTAGGATTTAATTATTATGCGCTAAGTGGGTATAAATTTTGTTGAAATATTGACATATGATTAGTTTCATAATAGGATGTCAAGAATGCTTATTTTATATATATATATATATATATATATATATATATATATATATATATATATATATATATATATATCTGTGTGTGTGTGTGTGTGCGCGCGCGCGCGCGCATATGCATGTGCATGTGCAAAAAGTATATATATAGTCTTCAAAACATAATGAAGCGTAAAATGAAAAGGTGTAATTATATATTACATTGTTAAGGATTTGCCTCATGCATTATATGATGATTTGTAGATGTCACGACGAGCCCGTCAACGCACCCACGCGACCGATGCACCGGTGGATTGGATACCAAACCGTTTGCTTTCTCAACACCTGGCAGAAATGAGACCGTTATTATTTCTTTACGAGAAATATAGTAGTCGAGTTTTAATAGAAAAGAGGGTGAGGAGAGAGGACTTTGAAGATTATAATATTCCATATCTTTTGATTTCTTAGGATGGGAGGGGTGTTTGACTTAGGCGAGTCTCAAATTTACCAATCGGATGTAGTAGAGTGGATATCGACCCTGAGGAAAGAAACGGGTCGTACACATGACGAATTTAAGCTTATAGGCACTTTGCACGGGAGAGATGTGGCGATAGATGCTAGAATTCTTCGCCAATTATTTAATTTAGACACTGGAGTAAGGAATGAGGGATCTACCCAACTTGGGTACGAATATAGGTCGGAGTCCCAGTTGGCTTTTACCGACCAGACTTGGACCAGGGAGTGGGTTGAACAGGTTTGTAAGGTGTTCAACTGTAGCACAGAGGTAGCAGAGAATAATGTTGCCTATAATAGGAAGGACTTGTCTCCGCGTACCAAAGTACTTCATAAAATTCTCGTGAACAACTTGCCACGAGACAGTGACCTTTCAAAGGTCAGACATCGAGACATTACAGTCCTTTACGCCCTTCTCAAGGGAAGGCCCAGCCTGTCCTTTGCATGAGAAGTAATGAATGATATATGGGCCATGTACGATACGAGAGACAGAACGGTCATCCCCCACGGATGGCTAATTTCTACATTCCTTGAGAGTATGGGGCATTATCACCCGAGTCCCTGTCCACTACAGTCTCGGCGGTGTATATTACTGCCGCCATGTTTCATACCTTCGTTTTTAGGGAGATTGACGAGGGGTTCGAGATACACAACAAGGAAACACACCACTCGTATATTAAGAACTACACTGAGGATCAGAGGAGAGAAAAGAGCAGAAGGCTGCGAATGAAGTGGGAGTTCGGCACGAAGAGCCGACTAGGGGAGCGTCTACCTCGCAAAGTCGAGGTAATGACGATATTGACGTTAACCACATAATGAGGCGGTTAGATGATCTTGTGGTGAGACATGGGGAATTCTGTGAGGATGTGACTCAGAGATTAGACGATATGAGCGATAGGTTGACGCATGTCCATGACAGGGTTGACTATATCCAGGATAGGGTGGATCGGATATGTGAGGGACAAAGAGCGACGGCATATCAAAATGCCTATTACCTGCAGCATAACTGGGCTTACTGGGAGGGAGTCCGACATCACAAGGATTCCCGAGCTGGTATGCCTTACCAGTTGTATGCTGATTACACTATGCCTTAGTACCGGTTATACGACCCTGCCGTGAATACCTATCAGCACTATCTGAAACATGGCAGGAAGGATTTGCCAGACCCGGTCCTTAATCACCTGTATCCACCACCACCGCAGAAGCCCGCAAACCAGGCACCATATGGTAACTTCTTCAGCAGCATTTTTGGTCAACGTCCTCTGTACCAATGAACGGGTATTATCTTTCCTTGTTCTTTAGTTTCTTTATTTTCATTTGTTTCTAGTTTGGTAATTTGCATTTTTAATTTTGTTTAGTTACTATTTCTTTTTATTTAGTCGAGTCCTTTTTAAAAAGTGCTTAATTTTAATGTAGTTTTCTTTAGACTTCCCCCAATAATTCTTATTTTGCCGATCAGGCTATGGAAAATGATGATAAACAGAAAAATATACTCGAGAATTAGTAAGTGTTAGTAGGAAATTCTAGAATTAAGTTAAGAGGCGTGATAATAGTTAACATTTCTATGTAAGTAAATTCAAGTAGGTTAAAATATATTTGTTTTTAAAATATAAGTAATGTGTCAAAAGATTTTTGAAAACTCATGCAATAAGGGGGAGAGCTTAATCATATTTTAGCCTAAAAAAGATTCAAGTGTAGCCTAGTTGGTTCGGAAAGTTATGTCCTTTGGGGTACCATTCATGCCTAATTCCCTAAAACCATCTGGTTTGGCAGTGATGACCTAAATCTTGCTACATGGACCAATTAAAAAGCTTTGGTCAACTTGAGTTAGAAAAGAAAAAAATAGATATAGCATGATAATTAAAAGCAACATCTTGATGAATACTTGCATATAGGGAAAAGATGGTCAAAAGACCCACATGTTTTAAGACTTGTAACCTTGAGCTAAAAGGGTAATTTCCAAGAGTGAGACGTATTATATAAATTCTAAAGAAAATATGTTTTAACCGAAAACGTTCTTTAACTTACATTTTAAAGTTTTAATGCATTATTGTGAAGGCTAACTTAACCTAGACTTACTGAACACGGTGCTAATATAATCGATACATAGTTAGTTCTTATTTTAAGGCTTGTTCAGGGACGAACAAGAGTTAAGTTAGGGAGGTTTGTTGAGACTACAATAGTATGTGTTTTTGGTAATCTTTAAGGATTATATACGCACTTTTACTTCGTAAGTGTCGTACTTTTACATCATATTTGTGTTTCACGGTCAGAAAATCAATTGGAAGCAGCTCATAAAAATTCAGCACGAAACGTGCAGGTGGGGGCGCATCCCTGCGCCACCCTATGCTGCCAAAATAGTAAGTTTGGACGTCAGAGAGCAATTCAAGCATAGCCTAGCATAGCCTTGGCCGTACCCCCCAGCACAGGGGCAAGCGTAGGCATGCGCCTGATCTACGCCCGCGCGGTGTGGAAACCCTACGGCTGCTTTTCTGAGTCCAAAACCCTAAATCACTCGTCCTCTATAAATAGAGGTGATCTGCGACCATTTAGAGAATATCTGAAATATTGAAAACGCTTGCGAAACCCTGCTGCAATCGAGGTAGGGATCGAGTACGAAGAACTGAAGTGCCAACCGTTCATCTCCTAGAAGCCTAAAGAATGATCTCTACAACCTTCTTTGTTTTCACCAAGGTTTTCTTCCTTAACTTTATGGAGGGGGAAGTGGTTGGTGATTGGACTGGTGCAGAGACTTGGCTAAGAAAAGCTTGGACTAGATGTTGTTTATTATCATTTTTGAGCACTAAGGGATCATTAATATGGGTGTTTACATCATTTGGAGTTAAATTTTTTAAGATCCGGGTTTCTGTTTTCCTTCTGCTACAATATCAGTTACAGTGCTTTTCACTGAAAATTTTGGCTAAGTGTTAACATCAGACCTCAGAGTTCGGACCTCAAACTTCAGACATCAAAGTTTAGACCTCAAACTTTGGATCTCGAACTTCGGACTTCACCATCTAAACTTCGAATCCACAACTTTGGATTTCAGCACCTTGTGACCTTCAATGTTTCAAGTGGCCATAACTTTTGACCGGAATATCATTACAGGGCCTATCATACGTCAAATCAAAGCTTGAACAGAGACCTACAATTTTTGAACAGGAAAATCAAGTTTGGGCAATTTTCAGGGCCTAATTCGTCTCCTGGAAGAAACTACAGCATTTTTCTGAACAGAATCTAAAAATTGAACATTCAAAAGTCACTTCCGATCCAAGTTTAACCAAGTTACCAACCTCGGATACATCTACAGAGCTTCAACTTTGGATATCTATCCTCAGACAATCTTCTGATCATTCAACTTTGGTCTAATCATAAAATTCGGATCCTTCGCTCATCTAATTTCATATCATCACCTCAACTTTAGATCACCCACCTTCCGAACTTTGGATCAATTCCAAACTTCAAATGAACCCTCATTAAGTTCAAAGGTCAAGATTCAAACTCTGGATCACCTTTAACTAGAACTTCGGATACACATACATCCGAACTTCGGATTCATCAACATTCGAACTTGCGAAGTTTCTGAGTTTTCAAGTTTCCAATCTAGAAGATCAACTTCTTGCATTCTACAATCATGATTATTTGTCTGTACTTTTATAATGATTACAGAAATTAAAATACAAATTTTACTGGATTTGAATGACCACTTGGAGCTAAGGTTTTGTATGTAAATGACAACCAGTTTGAGGATGGTTTATGCAAGGGTTGGTGCTACTTTTTTGTTGTTTCTTGAAGACGATATTTATATATATTTGAAATTTCAGCTTAAAAGAAGGGATTTATATTTTTGTATTTCAAGTGAAAATCAAATATTATTGCATTTTTATGACTATTTCTACAGCTATTCTTTGGTATTGTTATATGTGTTATTGTTGGGGTGTTTTCTACACAAACAATGCCTAAAGAATATGACGTATTGCCACCTTTTTGACACAACAGACTTGTAAATTCTTTTTGTTCACTTGTTTTGTTTTAGCATTTCTAATATTATTTGTATCTTTGTTTGATTTGAGTAACGATTAACATTCAAAGCAATAATTAGTTCATTTCACTGCAAGAAAAAAGATGTTTGGTGACGAAATAAGTTTGGTCACTAACTGTGAAAATATGATCACAGATGGTATTAGTGACCAAAATTTGGGTGGTCACTGTTCGTCACTAAAAGGTCCATCACTAATTTTTGATAGTGACTAAATATGAAACTGCTCACTATATTGTGACCAAAATATAGTGGTCACTATGGTTGTGACGACTAGTTTTGTCACTGAATTCGTCACTAAATAGTAAAAGTCGTCACTAAAAGTTGATTAGTGACCAACTTTAATGACCAAAAAGAGGTCACTAACTGGGGTTAATTGACTATTTCCGTTAACATCCACTAGAGACCAAAATAGTGGTCACTGGGTTACTATTAGAGACCAAAAAAAGTGGTCACTGATCATAGACCAAATAAAAGTGGTAACTAATTTACTACTAAAAACCAAAAAAAGGGTCAGTATCTTACCAATATTGATCAACAATTGGTTAGAAAATTTCTACTAATTTTTTATTTGCAATAATTAAAAATATACTAATTCGTAACAACTAAAATCTAAAATATTAATCTCATTCACATTAGGTAAGAAATTTTCATACGTACTAAAAACTACATTACTTAATATTAGTAAGCTCATTTCAATACAACCGAGAGAACTAACAAAGATCAGATTCACTAAGATAATACAACAAAAATAACATTTACCAAGATTATCCAACAAAAATAACATTCATCAGGATAATCCAACAAAATAACATGCCTAATGTTTGATGTCTAATGTTATGACTATCAAAAGCAAGAGCAATCCAAGTGCGTCAAATCAAGTCTATCTTGTATGAAGATCACTGCAAAAATATAAAAAAATAATCAATAATCAATATATAACTATTGGGTAAATTTTTTAAATCAATATAAGACATGAACTTACATTTTTTTTTTTTGAGATTGCAACCTTGATAAACGTAATAGTTTTTCCATCATGAATTTCATTTTTCTTTCATCTGATTATGTTCCTCTTGAAATAAGATTTGTTCTTCCTTAATAATCTGAACTTCTTCCTCTAAAGTCTTTGATCTATCCTTTTTAAATTCCAATTCCATTTGTAATATCTCTGTGGCTAAACTCTATGTGTTTGAAGAAGAATGTCCTTTTACATGTCCCAGAATACGACGTAACTTTTGCAAACAAATTTCTGCCGGTGAACAAGAAGAAGCAGCCTCCTCCCTCAGTAAATCATTTTGTATCAAATATAATTTAATAATAAAAGAAGTTAATATTCTTGACATTAACAAAAAGCATAAGCTTCCTATAGTAAACTACTAGTTTTATGAACTCACGTATTACGTAGATAATTTTAAATAATAATTGGTTACATAAAATGTATGTTAACTTAAAATTAAACCATATAAATATCAATTCTTATTAAAAATAAAAAAACTATAGTAATTTATCATAGATCTTAGAGTAAATTACATAAATGGTCCTTGTGGTTTATATCAAAATACAGGTTTCGTCTCTAACTTTAAAAAATTACATTGTTAGTCCACATTTTGAAACCTTGTTACGTTTTCGGTCCCTAAGAAACTCAATTTTTTGAAAATTCTAATTTTTCCCTCATAAATTAATTTCATATATGGTCCCTAATTAATTAATTTAGTCTTTTATGTTTAGTTATTTGTATATTTATAATTGTTTAATTAATAAATGATATTTTACTTATTATTATGATAATTTAATTACACATTATTTATGGATTTTACCTATGTAATAATAAGTTTTATTATTGTTGTTATCTACATGACGAAAAATTTATTTTATTATTAATTTTCGTTTTATAAAAATTTTCCATTTATCAATGTAATTAATTAATTTACCCTTTTTATTTTGCTATATTAATTATTAAATACTATTAATGTTGTTTTTGGAAATTCTAAACATAAAAAGTATGTACATTCATTTATAAATTTTATAAATTATTCATTCTTATTTTTATAAATGTTAATTAGTAGACTGTTGTATATTCTACATATGAAATAGTGTTAGTAAAGTTGTGTTATTTCTAATTAACTTTAACAAAATTGAAATTTTTAGTATTTTTAAAATTTTTATGTGTAACATAGGGTTCTAAAACGAACCAAACATTAATGAACATACCATCATTCGTGTTCGTTCGGTTCGTTTAAAGCCATAGTGTAAAATATCATTTCGTTTAATAAATGGACGAACATAAACGAACTTCCGGCAACAGTTCGTCGAAAGTTTGATTTGTTTCCAGCCCTATGTTACACTCATAAAAATTTTAAAAATGCTAAAAAATTACAAGTTTATTAGAAATAATACAATTTACTAACATTATTTTATATGTAGAATATACAATATTCTACTAATAAAAATATATAAAATAAGAATGAATGATTTAAAAAATTTTTAAATTGAACATACATATCTGTCATGTTAAGACTTTCAAAAACAACATTTATAGCATTAAAAGTTAATATATTAAGATAAGAAGGGTAAATTAATTAAATATGTGAATAGATGGAAAAATTATAAAACAAAAATTAATAGAAAAATAAATTTTTTTTGTCAAAACGAATGAATGTAGATGATGAAAATAATACTAATAATGAAAATCAACTGTAATTAAATTCTTAGTATTTATTAATTAAACAATTATAAATATACAAATAATTAAACATAAAAAAACTCGTTGATTAATTAGGGACCAAATTTGAAATTAATTTATAAGGGCAATATTGGAATTTTAAAAAAATTGAGTTTCTTAAGGGCCGAAAGCGTGACAAGATTTCAAAATATGGACTACCAGTGTAATTTTTTAAAGTTAGGGACGATACCCGTAATTTGCTATAAACCACAGGGACCATTTGTGTAATTTACTCTAGATCTTATTTATTTATTTTTTAGTTATACGTTAATAATACTTACTTTTTTAACAGTTTTCTTTTATTTTATGTTAAAATGCAACACCCTTCCAGATCCCAGAAATGTCACGTCAATACAATACGCAGGTGGCGTTATCTCCATAACTCTGTAATATACGTGTCAGAGGATGCTACAAAACACGGCTAATTCGACACTTTTACACAAAAGATTAACACATATACATACATAATTCGCTGATTACATACGCCCAAAAGATGCTAACATAAGCAGTACTAATCAGACACTTACACGAAACTAGCAAAACGCTTCCCAGATAATTCTCAGTCCCAGATCAATAAGCACAGCTATCGCTCCCTTCTCTGGTTTCCAGAACATGGCATACTCGAATACGTAAGCTCGGAAGCTCGTGAGTATGCGAGGGTTAGACTCTGCACAGTAAACACATAACATGCATACACATAGCACATACACACATCACAATCCCTATCCCTGGCAATCAGCAGCATAACTCAGGTATGAACACGCAGCATGAGATCCGAAGCCCTGCACACAGTATCACTGAGGGGACACTTCTCCGGCTAACGACCGTGTATGGCGGTGGTTAGCGAAAACCCTGTAGCACGGGCGCGAACCAGCTACAGGCCCTGCCGTGTATACACGCCCCAAGGACTGTTAGGGACAGCTAACCCGCGAGATCACGCATCACGAATCACCGTCCCTGTGGAACTCATCACGGACCCCTGGACTAGATCTCATCTCATGCACATATATAAGAACAGAATCATACCTGAAGCCCACGTCCCTGTCTCGTACACGGTATATCACCATATACACAGATAACGCAACCTAACTCATAAAATGGGGCGCTCGTTTGGAAAAACGCTCGGGTACTCGCCTGACTGTCAGACAGTTCGTCTCAATCCATGAATCCTACGACCTCTGATCCGGCTCGCCTCGCTATCGACTTGTCCCCGTAAACACACGGAGCCCAACTATTAATCTCAATCCCAATTAACATACATCACAGAATCACGATAACCCATAACCGACTCGGACCACATACGATACTTTAACCGAACCGGACTCGACAACCAATCCCAAACAAATCCCGAAACCCAAACAAGGCCCGACCCGAAATCCCAGCGAAGCCCGACTCGAAGGCAACCCCAACGAGACCCCAACCCAGCCCAAACGCCCGAGCGCCCCAGCCCTAGTCGCACCGCCCCAGCCCTAGTCGCGCCGCGGCATCCTGATGGTCGTGCCGCGACCAAGCACCTGCAGTCATCCCTGTCGTGTGATCTTCAGCTCTGCCCAGGAGTAAACAACTCCAATAACCTCGGTTCCAGCCTCAAACTCACCCCAAAATCAGTACATAACTTTACTATAACAGTTTAACAACTATCTCCACAATTTGAGCATCACATAACTCAATTTTCACACGAAAAGGAAAGGATTCTTACCTCCTTGGAGCACAAGAGCACACACAAAGAAGATGGTGAGGATGAAGTTAAGCTTCTTACAACCAATTTCTGCACTAGGTGTTGCTTCTTGCTGCTAGAGCTCTCACAAATACACATACAACACTTTAGGGCTTCTTTCAAAGTGAAGAAGGAAGAAAGGGGAAAGCATATATGTACGTCTCTTATTTAGCCAGCCCCAAACCCATTAATCCGCACCCGATATCACTTTTTCACTATTTATACTGATTTAACCTATTTAATCTCGTGATCCCGAATATATAATTCATCCGCTAAAATTATAACCCGGTGTCACGAAGCCCAATCCCGACACGTATCAATCCACGAAACGAGATATAATTGGACCAACCCAATAATAATTATTTAAACATCCATTAACATATTTACACGCAATAATTCTGAAAACAGGTTGTTACATAAAATAATAATGTATATTTATATTAATTATTT
Organism: Centrapalus pauciflorus; assembly: GCA_020465985.1. Taxonomy (NCBI): domain Eukaryota; kingdom Viridiplantae; phylum Streptophyta; class Magnoliopsida; order Asterales; family Asteraceae; genus Centrapalus; species Centrapalus pauciflorus. The sequence goes on along the minus strand of JAANYP010001600.1, from coordinate 463,433 downwards.
ATTGATGTTTATAAATGTTAGAAATAATATATTGTATTGATCTTTTATTTTATTTTATTTTAAAATAATAATATGTATTTATCTTTTTTTTAATTTTATTTTAAAAAATAATAAAATGCATTTATTTTTTTAGATGCAATGTGGTGATAATGTTTATGAATATTAGAAATAATGAATTGTATTTATCTTTTATTTTATTTTATTTTAAAATAATAATATGTTATTTATCTTTTGTTTTATTTTATTTTTAAAAATAATAAATTTTTTTAGATGCAATGTGGTGATAACATGTGTCAATTTATGTTCTCTTTTTATTATATAGACTAGTTTGTTGACCCATGTAACACATGGGTATGTTTAATAAATAATTGTATTTTTAAATTCTATATATTTAAGATATCATTGTAAAAATAAGGGAGAATTCATATATATCCTTGTAAACTTTCAATATTACGCATATATCCTTACAAACTTCCTTATTACATATATATCCTTCTAAACTTTTAAATCTCACGTATATATCCAAATGACAATTTTAAATTTAATTACATCATTTAAAAAAATTATTAAATATCATTTTTTAATTAATTTATTATTGAATTAAATTAGAAATGATATTTTTTTTTTAAATAAATTTTTGTTGGGATTTAAAATGGTAGTTTAGGTATTCAAAAAAAGTTTTAAATGATAAAATAAAGTTAAAATAGTCATTTGGATATATATGTAAGATTTTAAGTTTTAAAAGGATATATATGTAATAAGTAATTTTGCAAGGATATATGCGTAATATTGAAATTTTAAAAGGATATATATGAAATTTTCCCAAAATAATAAATGTTGATATTAAATTGACACAAATAGTTATACAAAATATGATATTAGTTTAATTATATTCTAATTATAATAAATAAATAGTCAAGATAAAAACATGTTTAATTGAGGTTAAATAACATATTAAAGAAATCATTGAAGTAAGGTATACAAAATTGTTAGACTTCAAATTTTGATCAGGTGGAATTTATTTTGTAATAATTAGTTGGTTTTATTCCATGTATTTTATTTCAAGTATTTCTCTTATTTGTAATTTCCTTAGTGCATTTTAGAAGTTAAGGGGGCTGTTTGTCATTCTATCAAAGTTGAAATAATGACGTAATGGATACCCCACCTAGGGTTTCCCACAATATATAGAATCATTCACAATACAGCATATACGGTTGTCGCTTATTCTCAGAAACATTCTCTCAATATTTATCATAGAAATCGAGTATTGTTAGTCTTTTTGTATTGAATCTTGTGCTGAAATCATTTATTGTGTGCTGATTATAACTGGGACATTTACAACAATTGGTATCAGAGCCGGAGGAGAGGATTTCAACTGATTCGGATTTTTCTTCTTCGGTGTTCTTTTATGTTCTTCATCAAATTCCACGGTTTTTTCTTCTAAATCCTTCTAAATATTCTGTTTTTTTGATGTTTCTCTATTCTATAATCATCTATAATTAATCTTGTACTGATTTCGAGTCTATCTAGTTCAATCTTTACATGTTTTAATTGTTTATTTGCTGAAATTGTTAATCGGATATTAGGGTGTTTATTCTCGGTTTTTGGTTCAATTATCCAAGATTTTTATGTGTTTTGATTAATTGTTATTCACAAAAAGTGTTTTAAAAATCAATCCAAACATTTAAAATTATTTTCAGACTTTAAACTGCTTTTTAATATATTCTGAAAATCTGGAATTATTTCAACTGTTAAAACTCGGACCATCTCGGACCTAAACTCGAATCACAACTCGGATCATATTTCGGACCAATTCAAATCAAATTTAACATTTTTCGGACCAAATCTCGGACCCATCCGAAATTCGGAACATCCAAAATTTTGTTAAATTATTTTTCGGGTGCTTAAAATTATTTGTTCTTCATTTTTTAACATTTTTCAAAACCAACTCGAATCATCCGAACTTCGGATCCACAACCGAATTCGGATAAGCAGAGTTGCATTTCTTTTAAGTTTCCATCTGAGATACTAATTTTCATCCGAATTTCGGTCCACCCGAGTTTCCTTCCATCCGAGTTTTGTTTCATCCGACTTACTGTCTTTCATTCAAAATTCATCCATCCGAGTTCTGTTCATCCGAGTTACTGTTCATCTGAGCTACTGTTCATCCGAGTTACTGTTCATCCGAGTTCAGTTTCATCCGAGATTAACTTCATCCGATTTAGTGTTCACCCGAATTCGGCTCATCCAAAATTCGGTTCCTGTCCATCCGAAATTCAATTTGCACTTCAAAAGATCTTAACTTTTTAATCAACAATATTCATCATGTCTCAAGAAGCCCTTGTTCTTGGATCCGAGAACAAACCACCTGTTCTCTATCCCGATGAGTACGAACAGTGGAAGCAAAGGTTTCTCAAATTCCTTGGCATGCAATCCATGGGGAATCTGCTACTTCAATCTTTAACAGATGGACCAGTTGCCTATTACCGGGAATTACCTGCAAGGCCAGATGCTGATCCTCCAGTTCCCGCATCAAGGACTGTTTGTGAACCTTCTACTGAAGCAGAGAGGGATAGACAACAAGCTAATAAAAGGGCAGAGAGGATAGATGATTGAAGACGAGATGATAGGAACGATTGAGGATGCGATGACTGGAATCGCAATGATCGGGATGATAGGAGGTATGATGATCGGAGAGATGACAGAAGAGAGAGACGTGCTGACAGAAGTGACTATCGAGATAATCGCCGTTACGAAAGGCGTGACGATAGAAGAGATGATCAAAGAGACGATAGGAGGGATTATAATCGTCGGGACGATAGCCGAGAACCCCGCCGAGCTGACAAAATGCCGGCTGAGAGAAGAGAGGATAAGCCTAGAGCTGATGAGCCTAAGAAAAATGATGAGCGTCTTTGCTACAAATATGGGAAACCGGGCCACTTTTTTCGGGAATGTAAGGATCAGTTTGAGCAGGATATCGAGTATTATGAGAGAAAGCTGGAGGCACTGAAAAAAAGGTCTGATGCTATGGCCCTTGTTGCTCAAGAAGACTATTGGGATGACGCTGACTCTGACGAGGAAGAGGATAGGGGCAGAAATTGCTACATGGTTGACCGAATTGGACTGGCTGAGTATGCGACTACTTCCGATTCGAATCAGACACGGCTGTTGAGGGGGAGACAAAGAAAGATTCAACAGCCTGTCTGATGGCCAAGTCCGGGGATTCCGAGTGCTCCACGTCAGATTCTGAGGCACACGAGGTACATTCCTTTACGTTCATGAGTCCGTAAATAATTTATCTGTACTAAATGAATGTAACTTGCACACACAAATACTTGAGCTAGAAGCTAGGTTTAATGCTGAAAAAGAAAACTGTGTCAAGGTTGAACATCTAGCCGAATCCTTAAAAGAAACATCTGATATATATGAAAAGAAGTGGCTAAACAACCATGAGGTAATAAAGAAAATGTTAATTGAAAAAGTAGATGTTCAGGATAGGAATACTTACCTTGAGAGTTGCATGGATAAAATCACTGACGAAAAGAACTCTTTAAAATCTGAAATATATGTTCTTTCAAAACGCTTAGAGTCCGTAAGCATGGAAAACTTAGATGGAAAAATACAAAATGATAGAAGTAGTGAGAATAGGTTTGTACTCACAAATAAAGACCCTAGAAGATGAATTTCTAAAACGGGATCAATCTGAACAAACTATTCGTCTAAACCAACCCAAAGAGACTAGGTTTTATCATTCCAAACAAAGAATTGGTTTTAAAAATCCTAAGTATTTGGAAAAGGTTCAGCAAGTTTTACCTCTTTTTTATGATATGAGATATATGGGTGTTGGGCTTAAGTCTTTCGTTTACCAAACATCGGAAGAAGTTTTAACCCAAGAGGATGAGAAACGAAGTGAAAAAACAAAGAAAAAGAAATGTCTTTTAAATATGATGAACTAAATGAGAGTTATCCCTATAGAGTACCTATTCTAGAGGAGGACTTCTTGTCTAGCTATTCATCGGCTGAAATGAACGCAGAACCTGTCAAACCAATCCCTCATCTTTACATTCCTACAAAAGTTCTTCAACATAAAATAAAAGTTTTAGAAAATGAATTAAAGACAATTCGAAAGAAAGCTCTTGATTATCAAGAAGCTCTTCTCAAGAATTAGGAAAAATTGGCAAGTCAAAGTTTTCAACAAAATGTAGAATTAATCATCTACAAAAAAAAAGTTTGACATGGTTTCAGAAAGTGTAATTTCATATTTAAAAGACTCAAAAGTTTCTCAACCTACAAAAGTCCCTCTTGCATCATCAGAAAAAGGTAAAGCAAAGATTGAAGTTTCTTCTGTCATTTGTGAGGGTGAGTGCTAAAAACTTCCAAAGCTGAGGTTTCAAAGAAAACTCAGAGTCAATCTAAGTCATACAAGAAACCCACTCATCAAGGAAATTTTTCAAAGTCTAAGTCTCCATACGTACTGACTCTCATCGTTTTGTTCCTACAGATCATGTGAGAAGAGTGCCAAAAACAACCATGCAAAACTTTTCAAGTTTTTTTATGAAGAAGGTTGTAGTGCCAGATGATTTTGTTTCTAGAGATAGGATACATGTATTCTCTGAAAACAATGTCTGTAATGATGTACTGAATTCTGTTTCTTGTTTAAAGTGTTCATTTGGTGATTTCTTTAAATTATGTCCAGCTCGTTTTAGACGTCAAGTACCTGAAATGAATGCTTCTGTGTCTTATCCTGCTAAAAGAATTCGAAAAAAGAAAATAAAAAATACTGCATCATCGGCCACAACAAAACTTGAGACTTCTACTTTTCCTAGGCCCAAACCTAAAGCAAATGTTAAACAGGTTACAAGAAGTCCAAAACCAAAGGCAATTTCATCGCCTAAGGTTCCAAAACCTATTAAATTCAAACACAAATGGATTCCAAAAGGCTCTGCATTTAGTCCACACATAACTGCTATATGGGTTCCTAAGACTGTAAACGTGCCATATACACCTGGAACACCTAATCCAAAAGGACCCATCCTAAGATGGGTACTGAAAGTTGTGTGATTTTAATGCAGATGGTTCTTGGTTACTTCATATCAAGACCCTCACTTCAATGAATTAGCTTCTAGTTATCTTAGACTAGGACCCGTTCTTCTTCTTGTCGGTTGTGTTTAGAACAACATGTTTGGCTTCTATGCACTCAACTCAGGACCCGGTCTAAACACTTCATGTTTTCTGAACATCTCGGTTCAGAACACGTTTTTCATGTTAATTTCCGATGGATTTGTTTAATGCCTATAGATTTTCATTGTATGCATTTTTCTTTTCAGGCAAAATCCATCTGGTACATGGATTCGGGTTGCTCAAAACACATAACTAGGAGGAGAGAGTTACTTACTGTCCAACATAGTAGAACAGTATTGTGGGATAGTCAAGTTTGGGAATAATAATCATGCTCAAATCAAAGGATACGGGGATTTGGTCTTAAACAATCTAGTCATCAAGGATGTTGACTATGTTGAGGGGTTATCTCATAACTTATTTAGAATAGAACAACTCTACGATAAAGGGCTAGAGGTTACATTTAGGGCTAAGAACAGTAGTGTTAAGAGTATTAATGGAAAAGAAATTTTATCTGATTCCTGAAACTCTAACCTTTACACCATAGACGTAGCCAAGCTTATGGTTAAGGATAGCATCTGCCTACTATCAAAAGCCTCATCAAAAGACTCTTGGTTATGGCACCGAAGGTTGTCCTATCTGAACTTTGACAGTATAAACAAGCAGGCTTCGAAACAACTGGTTAAAGGACTCCCAGAACTACGCTATGAAAAAGATCATTTGTGTGGAGCGTGTGAGAAATGAAAATGAAAAGATCATCTCACAAGTCGAAACCCGAACCATCATCAAAAAGAGTGTTGGAGTTACTTCACGTGGATTTATGCGGCCCCATGCGAACACAAAGCATAAACCGGAAGCGATATGTGTTGGTAATCGTTGATGACTATTCGCGATATACATGGGTTAAATTCTTGCGATCCAAGGATGAGACAGCTCAAGAAATCATAGACTTCATCAAGAGTGTTGAAACCCAACAGCAGATGTCTTTACAATCAATGTGATCTGACAATGGCACGGAATTCAAGAACTCGATAGTAGAGAGCTTCCTTCGATCCAAAGGTATTTGTCATCAGTTTTCTGCTGCTATAACACCTCAAGTATAAGTTAGACTCTTGCACGAGTATCGCAACTCCCATGGCTTCAAACTGTAAGTTAGACACTGATCCTGCCGGGAAAAGTGTCGACAGTGCAACTTACAGAGGGATGATTGGTTCTCTAATCTATCTTATAGCCAGTAGACCAGAGATATTGTTTTCAACATGTCTTTGTGCTCGCTTTCAGGCCGACCCAAAAGAATCACACCTAACTTCAGTAAAACGCATTTTTCGTTATCTTAATGGTACACCTTATCTTGGTCTCTGGTATCCAAAGGGAACCAATTTTGATCTTACCGCCTTTTCAGATGCTGATTTTGCAGGTTGTAGAGTTGATAGGAAAAGCACCTCACGTAGAATCCAGTTTTTGGGTGACAGACCGGTGAGTTGGTCTTCCAAAAAGCAGAACTGTTTTTCCACATCCACAGCAGAAGTTGAGTATGTAGCAGCCGCAAGTTGTTGCTCTCAAGTGTTGTGGATGAGAACACAGTTACGTGACTATGGATTTTCGCTCACAAATATCCCAATATACTGTGATTCTAGAAGTGCAATTGCCATCTCTTGCAATCCCGTGCAGCACTTACGAACAAAACACATAGACATCAGGTATCATTTTATTAAAGATCACATAGAAAAAGGAACAATTGAACTGTATTTTGTAGGCACAGAATTTCAATTTGCTGCTAGTTTTACTAAGGCTTTAGACGAACCTCGTTTTCAGTTTTTAGTATCTCATATCGGCATGTTGAATCCACCTTCTAATTAAATTCCGGACATTTTCTAAATAATTCTATTTCAAACATATAAGTGTTTGAACTTCCTTTATTTAAAAAATATCTGTTATTTAAATTTTAAGGTTGTGTCACAAAATTAAGTTTAATAATTCTTTATCTATGTATATTTTTAATGATTAGTGATCCTGAAGGTTGCTATGTAAATTGTTCATAATTAAGTGGGACGCTGATATATCCAGGTTTGTTAGTATTTCAAAGGGTAAAAAGGTTCTAGAGTTTAGATCTAAAAGGATATTTGTATAATTGAGGGGGAGTAATTTCAGGATGTTAGTGTATGTTAATTTATTTTTGATTATTTATTTTTCTCGTATTTTAGTCTTAGGTTAATTTTATTTTTATTTTAAGTAATCTTTCAGAAAAATACAAAAATATTTTTTGTTTTATCCAGTATTTTTAATTGATCAAAAACACAAAAAAGATTTTGTTTATGTCTTAGTTAAATCGTTGTTTTGCTTGTTTTATAAAAAAACTCAAAAAAATATAATAAACATTTTCTAGTTGGTTCTTATTTTATTTTTAATTAGTAGATTAATTAATTTAATGTTAGATTTAGTTATTTAGTTGAGTTTAGTTATTTTAATTTTGTCTTAGCATTTGGTCTAAAAAGAATATCCAAAAAGATTTTAATTGGGCTTGTGTCTTAATTTTTATTTTTATTTTGTTGAAAGTTAAAAATAAGTCAGCCCACAATTGTTGTTAAAAATTGTTTTCTTTGGCCCATTTCTGGTTGAAAAACACGCGGACCTTTGTCCAACCCGACCCGACCCGCCTACATAAATAGGCGGGTTCTTCTTTCTTCCTCACTACGCAAACCATTTATCTTCTTCTTCTCTCTCCGACGAACACGACCACCATTTTTATCGATCATCAAGCTCCAAGCCTTCACAAACAGTCGATTTTTCTCATTTTTCTTGCATTTTCGTGATTATCCACTACCAGGTAACCTTAAACATGCTTTATTTTAGATTATAACATCTTATTACGGATTTTTAATTTTTGAATTTTTAAGGGTTTTATATTCTGTTTTTTGCATTAGGTCCTTAAATTAGTTCATTTTAACATAGTGTAGTAGAATAAAATGTTCCTTATATGTTTTAGCATTAGGATTTGCATTTTCATGCATTTTTATGAAAATTTTAAACTGTTCACGTTTGCATGTGCATGAACACATTAACTGCTAATTTGACTAAGTCCACAACTCGGATCCATCCGAAATTCGGATGACTCCCAGTTAGTCAAAATTTCATTTTAAATGTTTCACTTCATGGACCCATCCGAATTTCTGATCCATCCGAAATTCGGATCAGATGACATACTTAGAAAATTTATCAGTATACTATACGTTTCATCCGAAATTCGGATGGATTCATATAATATTACTTATATATTTTATGCAACTAAGTCTCTGTCTCAGACCACTTGAAATTCGGGTCCACACAAATTTCGGTTTCCATCCGAGTTTGTGACATTCATGTTTATTTTCTAGGTGTTCACCATAGTACTCATCACCCGAACTTCGGATCCATCCGAATTCGGTTCCACAAGAATTTCGGTTCCCATCCGAATTTGTGATTGTCATTTTAGTTTCTAAGTATTCTCATAGTTATGCTCACCCGAATTTCGGATCCATCCGAATTTCGATTCCCCCCCCCCCCCCCCCATATTTTAGTTTCATACTTTATAATTTCATGCATCATTCCCATCCGAATTTCTATCCCACCAGAAATTCAGACCATTTCATTCGAATTTCTCATGCACCCGAATTCGGTCGTTTCGGTTCATCCGAAATTCAACACTTGAGATTTTTTTTAAAATTTTCCAATTTTTTGCATTTCTCTAAAAATCAAAAATCACAAAAATATTACATGTCCTATGCAACATTGGTTTTAGTTTCAAATGAGTGTTTGAGTGAACACGTCTATTTTAACATTGGTCTCTAAAACGATTGACTTTGGATTTTATTCAGTAGAAGTTACATTCTACTGATAAAAATCCCGATGCTTTATACAGAATAGACAGGTTCAAATTCATGCTCATTTCAGACTTAATATCAATGTTTCATTTCTATAACAAGTCTGTTAAACTAACAGTGTTGCATTTCTACATGTATCATGGATCATCAGATCACTCTAACCATTCCTCACCCTCCGATCCCAATAACAATGCCCAGCTGCCAGAAGAATCCCTTCTCCCATCCGCCTAGTCCACTGAATTTGCACCCCACAACTGGCAACTAGACCTTTCTTTTCTCCGCCACGAAGCCGAGGATATCATCTTTGATATCCTCAAAGGCCACCTCATCTTTTACACCTTAACCACCACCATTTATGTACCCATCGTATACCTACAACAATTCTGGCGTCATCTAAACTTTGTTGATGATGTTGAACCTCACTTCACAACCATTATCGACTTAGTTCCTATCAAACTCGCCTGTGAAGCCATCCGCCACATTCTCCACCTACCCACCGAAAACCACTCAGTCACTAAATATGCCTTCGCTCCATCCCATCACAAACCCAAACCCTTCGCAAAATTATCACCATTGGCTATGATGGCCCTCTAACCAGGCCATCCGAATTTAAGACCAAGTAACTCTAGTCTCACTGGAGGGTCTTTTTCGACGTTATAAACAACTGCCTCACTGGTAAGCATCCCAGTCACGACTCGGCCTCCATCCAAGTCCTCGTAATGTTTGTTGCATTTGTGTTCGATCGTCATTACGACTACGCAGCATTCATCTTTGACGAACTAAAGTGGGTCGATCAAGAAAGAGGAACTAAGAGAGGAAGGAAGTATATACCATTTTAACGCTTCCTTCAGTTGTTCATCCAATATGGAATGGATCAGGATGATGACATCCATGAACGCCCAGAGGCCGACGTCTACAATACTGACGCTCTTCAACGAATCAAAATCCCAGCAGACTCTGATGTTACGGTAATGGACATCCCTCTATCACTGCTCCATATGGTAGACCAAAGTGTCGAAAGGGTACGGGACTATATATGGGTAGTGTATCCGGACGAGGCCTTTTCAGCACCGACAGGGTCTAACCAGTCCGAAGGTGAGGCTCCAATGAGTGAGGATGAGGGAGTGGAGGCTGCAATGCAAAATATATTGGGTTCTGGGGAGCGGGAGATTTTTATTGTGAGGGAGGGAGTAGTTGGTGAGCAGGCAAAGACGGTCGACTCTGAAAGGACCGTCTCTGACCAAATGAGGGTTAAGCAAACAATCTCTGAGGGTGCCCACAGCCCCATTAGCCGGACAATTCAGCATAAGGTCACTAGTCCAGTGACCGAAGAACCCCTAACCATCCACTCGGTTCCCCTCTACGGGAAACCTTTTCATTGCACGGGGATATAGCACATACACCATCACTCTCTCAATCGAAGAGAGTTGAAGTTGAAACAGGTCACTTGTCACCCCCAGTGACCAACCCTCCTTTGATCACAGCTCATTCCCCACCCCATAACACTTTGCACGACGCCTCCGTGGCGTCCACTCCTGAGAGAGCCGCCTCTGTGGCGGCTCCCGGAACTTCCAGATCTGCACTCCCTACAGCGAAGCCAGAGATGACGGAAGGAAGACCTATTGTTGACCAACCAACACTATCAACCTCAGGCCATCTCGGGATCACTCCCGAGATGCTAACGGCAGCACTCCGTGCTGCCGGGTTTGTTTTTCGGGCTGACCTGGACGCCCTTAAGGCCGCTTCTGAGGAGCAGCATACCGCCTTTCTCTCATTTTTAAAGGGTAAGGGTGCTGCAACTCAGGAGTTGCCACCAGGACCCTAATCAGTCCAAGCGCAATAGTCTCACTCTCTGATAAAATAGATGATCATACACGGCTGGTACATCAAGTTCAAGAGCAATTAAATAGCAGGTTTGATCGCCTAGAATATGCTGTCATTGAATCACAGTGGAGACCCTAGGCTGAAACCCTTAAACGTAAGCATGATGATCAGGACGATCCTGATCATCCTGAGGGTGAGAAGCACCCCAGGGTTCAGCCTGAGGGTGATATGTTGGTCGAAGGGGGAGAAAAAGCAGAACAAGAAGGGTATGGGGAAGGATATTCAGGGGCTCAGGAAGGCCCAGCAGATTTAGATCCATTATCGGCTATGGTGGAATATGACCCTGCATATGAAAGAGTTGATATCATATTAGTGTCTGACACAAACTCCGATATTGATTAAGACTATCCATCAATAAAACCTAAGCCTGAGCCGGAGTCACCCCAGAAATCATCCTCGTCTTTGAATTCCTAAATTCTCCAACCCACATTCCACAAGACGAAATATTTCATCCATAAAAGCTCCCACCCCTACAGTCCAAGAAACCCCTACAGTCCAACCAACCCATCCTGCCTAAATTGCTGAGTCATCAGGCCCTAGAACTATTGACTGCTTTGAATCAACGGCTGATGTAACTCCGAGGCACGACATAAATGATTTAGATAGGGTAAGGTGGTACTCTAAGGGCAAAGTTCTGACTATGACTGAAGAAGTGAAAGAAGCGTTAAGACAGGACCGTCAGGGTCGTATACTCAAACTGCTTAAAGCTCCTCCTACAGAGTTAGAGGAACCCCCAGTTCAGGGCTTAAAGATTTTTTTGAAGAAATTTCTAACTAAAGAGTTTCAGAGTCTGTATCTAGAAGAAAGATTTAAGATGGTATTCAGAAAGAGTCCAGGGTCTTATAGCATACACCTATTAATGGTGATGATTGATGCATCTCAGGATGAACAAGCTGAATATAATCAGATGATGCTGAAAGAAAAAAGGCCAAAATCTGAATACTGGTCTAAATCAAAAAGTATAAAGATCAATAACATTCACATGTATAAACGGGCACGTGTGTTCACTCCAGCATTCAAAGTTCTCAGAAAAGATGGATCTATACAATTTTTACATGAAAGTGACCTGGACTTTATGAACATTGATGATGTAAAAATTCTTCACCACAATCTGAAAAACAAGATCAAAAAGCGCTTAACTCACGTCTTTGCTGTAGCTGCCCTAACAAAAAACATGAATCGCCGCTCAATTATCATGCGCTTAAGGGATTTTCAAATGGCGACTGAGAGCTGCATGGTCAAAGTTGGACTTAAGGTCCCGGAACAGGACATTTTTCATTTTGATCATCATCTCGCATACAAAGTCCTTTTAGGAGGCCAGCAGGGGGTCATATTTTTGAACAATAAAGGGCACAAAAAGTTCATGCGCTTTGAGGATCTGCCCTGTTATTCTGATGGTACACTAAGACTGGTAAGAGCTAAACTCAAAAAAAGAATACAAGAAGATGATGCTCAGCCAGTCTCGGAGTTCAAAAGAAGACCAAAATAAATACAAGACATCCTCAGCGGCATCAAACGATCAACAAAAGGCTACACATCAGGCAAGTGACTCGACGATTCGACGTCGTCCTTGGCCTCAGAGAAAGTACTGATCATGCCTGTTGTCATCCACAGTGATCGAAAAGGAGGAGATTGTTAGACTTCAAATTTCGATCATGTGGAATTTATTTTGTAATAATTAGTTAGTTTTATTTCCATGTAATTTATTTCAAGTATTTCCTTTTATTTGTAATTTTCTTAGTGCATTTTAGAAGTTAATGGGGCTGTTTGTCATTCTATCAAACTTGAATTAATGATATAAGGGAAACCCCACCTAGGGTTTCCCACAAGATTTTGGAATCATTCACAATACAGCATATACGGCCGCCGCTTATTCTCTGATACATTCTCTCAATATTCATCACAGAAATCGAGTATTTTTATTCTTTTTGTCTTGAATCTTGTGCTGAAATCATCTATTGTGTGTTGATTATAACTAGGACGTTTACAACAAAATTAAATCAATTAAATCATTATAGGTAAAATGAAATGATTAAGTCATTTAATTAAAATTACTTTCATTAATATGAGTTAACTAAATTAAAATTAATTCTAGTTTTTTTTTAATAAATTACAAGAGTAAATTGAAAGAATTAAATTAGGAAATTTAGGCGGGAAAACATAAAAAAGGTTAGATGAGGTTATGATATGTGGCATCATATGTTCTCATTTATTAATATATAAAGATAAAGTGAATACACCAGGATGTAGAATCTCATATATAATTATCAAATGCTAACAACATAAGTTCAACTAATTTATACCATTTATGATTAAAAATCAAACTTTAATGCCAAGTACATAGTAATAGAAAATACCCAAATTTCATTAGCCTTTTCGTTGATCTTTGATTCTTCTTTTTTGAAAATTGGTCAATCTTGTATTGTTCATTGCTGATACTTCTTCCCCTTTTCTCCTTTTCTGTTTCATATAAAAATTTAATATTCTTGAAATGAAAATTTTGAGTTTAGAAAAGGTACTTACCATATCTAATACCCTCACAATGGAAACAGTGTCAACAGCGGGTGGAATTTCATTCACAGATCGATTTTTCTTATTTTTTGTGCTTATCTTTTATAAAATTGGATAAACGCAAATAGTTACAAAATGAAGATATTTCATATCAATTTATAAAGGCGACGAAGAATTTATATGCTAAGATGTCACACCCTGCTACCCCGATTGGCAGCGAGACGTGACGAGTGCGGAAGCATAACCATAATCCTAACGAACGACCACTACATGGAGGTTTTCAGAAAATACATCGATTTAACTTTAAAATAAGGAATGTTTTACAAACCAACATGAAGTGTAAATAGTTCGCAAAATACAGAGATTCGAATACATAATTAAAAGGTTTATAACCATGCCAATAATAAGCGGTAAGTCTTAAGGACTGACGTATCTTTATAGGGGTTCTAGGAGTTGACCAATTCCTGATAGTCTCGATCTTTGCGGGATCGACTTGGATTCCTTTACTATTGATCACGTGACCGAGGGATTTCACCTCTCTTAGCCAAAAGTCAAACTTAGAAAGCTTGGCATGTAGTTGTTCTTTCTCCATAAACTCCAGATTCCAGAATCAGTTTTAAATGTTGCTCGTGCTCCTCCTTGTTTCGTGAGTAGATTAAGATGTCATTCATGAAGACAATTATGAATTTGTCTAAATAAGGTTTTCACACCCGATTCATCAGGTCCATGAATACTGTTGGGGCACTGGTTAATCCAAACTGCATTAATAGGAATTTATGATGACCGTAACGGGACCTGAAGGCTGTCTTCGGAATATTTTCATTGCGGACTCTAACCTGATGATAACCAGACCTCAAGTCGATCTTCGAATAGAAGCTTAATCATTGGAGTTGGTCAAACAAGTCATCAATCCTTGGGAGTGGGTACCGGTTCTTTTAGCTTATTTAGCTCCTGGTAATCGATGCATATTCTGAAGGTCATCCTTCTTCTTTACGAACAAAACTGGAGCTCCCTAAAGTGAGGAACTTGGTTTGTTAAACCCTTTATCTAAGAGCTCCTGCAACTGGTTTGGACAACTTCTACATAACTTGTGGGGCTAATCGGTATGGTGCTCGAGCCACTGCTGCAGCACCTAACACTAGGCCGATTTTGAATTCGACTTGCCCCGATGGTGGGAGCCCAGGTATGTGTTCTGGAAAAACTTTGAGGTAATCACAAATAATAGGAATATCTTTGAGTCGCTTCTCCTTCGGCTCCTTCTCTGTCAACACTTTAGGGTCCTAATGCTTGGTATTTCTTGCTTTGCCTTGGACAGTAAGGAGCTTCTTATTAGCTAAGGGTATGTGAACCGTCTTCTTGTTGCACACTATTTCCACATGGTTTTTTGATAACCAATCCATGTCTATAACCACGTCAAAACTCCCCAGTTTGACGGGCAACAAGTCTGTTTCAAAGTGTTGTCCTACTAATTCTAAGAAGCATCCTCGACTTATATTATTTGTCTTAAGCGTCTTACTGTCATCAACCTCAATAGCATAAGTGGCACTTAATGGCGTAAGAATGACATTTATAGCTCACTAAACATAGTGGATATAAAGCTCCTATCAAAACAGGTATTTCAAATAGTAGAAATGCATAAGTGGTATCTAATGGGGTAAGAGGATAAGTCTATGGATTTAAAATTTCTTAGGCAGATAGTCATAGCTTTATCTCCTCATACACAGAGTTGTACTTAAAACTTAATTCTTCATTAAAGTGCTTGGTACCAAATTTTGTACATGATATGGTCGGGATTTTCTGATAAATTATCAAGCCTTACATACCTAAAGATACATCAGATAGTAAAACCTAGAGAAATACTATAAAAGGGTAAAAGGGTACTAAGTATGAGATGCCTCCGGGGTTTCCCCGTACTCCAGAGCGTTAAGTTGTTGGGTAAGCTCTGCATTGCAGGCTTCGCTCTCTACTAGGCACTGCCACAATTCGTTGATTCCGTCTTGTTGGATCGCCTAGGTATTCTGGTCGGCCCAATGTATGTTGGTGTTTTTGCATTGCCTCCTGCTTAATCCTTGTAGAGATCTCACCGACCTCCTGATGGATTTATCGAAATTGGAGGTCGTGTCTGGCGAACCTCGCCACCAACAGAGGAACCGTTTGTTGCGTAGGTTCATGGGTAAGTGTCGGCACTTGAGAAGGAGATGGTGTTCTGACTTCAAACTGGCTTGGGATCCCTTCCTCATTTCTCCACTCTTGGAGAGTGTGATACATCCATCCCTACTATCTTACGTTAGCTCGTCGCTGCTGCGGCGGGCTTGGCTGATGGGCAGGTACCAGGATAGACTCTTGTTCTGCCAGTCACACCCTTTTCCTAGGGGTGAACTTCCTCAATAGTCCATTGCGATGGATTCTGAATAGGGTGTAGGATGGAACACGTGGTGGTGATGGTGGAGCAAATTTGTGCTGCAGGGCCACAGTTGCCCTCCTCTTGATCTGACGGGTCCTTTACCTCTTCATTGATTGGGTCTGGGTGGGTCTCCGATCCAACGTACACCTCAGTGTCACCTTGGCTTCCTTGTTCCATGGGTGAGTATTCATCCTCGGAGTCAAAGAGGATAATAACCGTATTGTTTGACATGTTTTCGTCATTAGGGTCCATACATATGTTCACAATTGTTGAAGTAAGAAAGTTTAGTTTTCGTAAAAGATATAGTCTAGGGTACTAATGCAACCTAGTTCACTATAGCCTGACTCTGATACCAATCTGTCACACCCTGCTACCCCGGTTGGTAGCGAGACGTGACGAGTGCGGAAGCGTAACCATAATCCTAACGAATGACCACTACATGGACGTTTTCAGAAAATACATTGATTTAACTTTAAAATGAGGAATGTTTTACAAACCAACATGAAGTGTAAATAGTTCGCAAAATACAGAGATTCAAATACTTAATTAAAAGGTTTCTAACCATGAAAATAATTCTTTATTGGTTGATGAAAATATTGCGGCACCAAAATATTCGGAAGCCTCAGGTTGAACCCAATGAATGCGCATGTCTTAATTACCTGAAAATACATGCTAAAATACGTCAACAAATTGTTGGTGAGCTCATAGATTTACGCAAAAAGACCAATTGTATAGACATTAACAGATGAGTTGAATTTATAAAGCATAAATTCCATGTATGAATTACATAAACCATCATGCAACCGAAGCTTAATTAAATGAGTTTGCCCTGTGCAGTATCCCCGACTGTAATACCGTGTGTTAAATATATATGCATTCCACTGTTATCCGGTAAGACTAACCCAAATGGGGGACATGACTCCCGATAGATCTACCCACAATATATTTCGCGCTTACAAATAAATGTAATTAACGGTTCATGATTTGAGGGTTGATGGATCCACATAAACACATGTGCAATACAGATAAGAAATAAACAGTTTTGATGTCCATATGAAAATAGTGTATGTATTTCCACCCCAATAGATAGTTAAAATAGGGCTATGAAGACTCACCGTAAATGTGATGGCAAAACGAGCATAAAAACAAAGGTTTGCGTTGTTGATGAGTGACGACATCGGACGTGTTTAACCGAGTCCTAAATGATATGAGGGCCTTAATAACTCCCATATATCTATTAATATGTAGGTATAAAGGTTTTTATGTTTTAAATCACCCAACTTTACAAGTTTATGAATAAAACTCACTTAAAACGTCAAGTTTATATATATATTTTCCAGCTTTTTAAAGGTTTTTGGGCCTACTTTGTGACTGTTTTTTATCAAGCTCCAAAACGATTTTGGCTTTGGTTTTCATAGTCATAAAACTACTATATACAAAGAATTTTTCAAGTTAAGAACGGCCATTTTTCGAGGTGTTTAGGTTAGGGAAAATATTTGTTAAAAACCCTATGTTGGTCATTTTTGAGCTGTCAAACTTTCGGGTTCCCAATTAATATTTGGGGGTTCAAAAATACATATTAATTTATGAAAACCTCCAGATTTTTAGTTAAGACATAGACCTAACTTTTGATACAAGAATCAACTTATTTCGTTAAGTTATGAATTAGTTATGATTTTTCAAATTCGACGTAATATTTTTGCCGAAAATCCGGATTTCATAAACTTGAAACAACTTGTGATTCTTGTTGTTTATTCATAAACGACATGTATAAAAGATTACAAAACACATTTACTTATTTTCATAATATTTATACTTACATAATGTGTTTATATATTTATAAACACATTTGAAGAAAACAAATTTAAAACAAAACTACTGATTTATAAACTTGAGTTTTTATGAAACTTCTTGTTGTTGGTGATTATATATATTATGCAAGACTTATATAAACATAAATATAAGAAATAATAAGTTAGTATTTACTTACTTTGATGTGTTAGAAGAATGAAAATGAGTAGAAGAGTTGTTCTTGAACTAGTTGCACCAAATAAACTCTTGAAAAGCTTGAATTCTTGAAGAATAAAGAAAGAAAACAACTTTGGTTGTGTGTGTGTGGCTATGGCCGATTTTTTTGAGAGAGAATGAGAGGTTTTGCTCTTGCAAAGGTGTGAGGATGAATGAGAAATGATCTCTCTATTTATAGAGAAAGTTTGGTATTGAAAAGATGCAAGGATGTGAAGGTGGAGTAAGATCTTGGATGAAATGAAAGGAGAAGATGTGATTCTGATTGTTTATGGAGTTTGCATTATAAAATTGAAGTAAAAAACTAGTTTGTACTAGCTAGAGGGCCAGCCATTATGATGTATTTATGTTGTATTTTTATTTTTATTTTTTTGTATAAAAGTGTTTAGAATGTATTCTTGTATTTCCCTTTTTATGTAAATTCATAAATACTTTTGAATGCATTTGTTTAATGAATTGTTTTAGTCTTGTATAATTAATGTTAAGTAAGTGTATTAATACATGATTAGTGTCACCAATCTTAATTTAATTATGTACTTAGTTTGATTAGTCCATCATATCGCAAATCGATTGGACTAATTAATTTGCCGATTCATCGCACCGATGAAACTGTTTCTAATTGACTTTAATTTTCTTATGAACTTTGTTAATCACCTTGATTAATTGTTAATGATCATTGATTAGGTTATAACTTGTTAATAACTACTGATTAAGTTATAGTTGCTAACCTGATTTTATGCTGGATGTTACATAAGACCTGGAACTCCTTGCTTGCAAATTTTTGACATAGTGTTACCCAATCAGTAGGAGAAATATCATTTGGGGGATGCGTGGTTGCCTCATCTATGGTAGTGAACTTCTTGTAATGAAGGTTGTTGACTTATACCATATCATATGCATAGAAAGTTGTAAAATCGTATTATTTTTTTCCTAGAGAATGGGTTGATGTGTTATTGGTGTTTGTATCAATATTGTCATAAAAACTTGAGGAAGAGGATATGTCTAAAGTCTAAACAAACATGCATGCAAAACAATCGAAGGGGATCTTGATTTAGACTCAAATTGATCCTTATTCAAGACTACATGTTGTTCCAATTGAATATACATACCTAAGATAAAACACTTGTCGTGCACCTCCAAGGGATCACCTATTGGTCAACTACAAGTACAAATATGCCCATAAGTATACAGTTTTCCCAAATAAAATTCATTTACTCTAATATGTTAAAAAAATTAGCGGTCAAGCCCACTACACGTCTTCTCTAGGACTACAGAGGTTAAAAAAAAAAGTTAAATGATTATGGATGTAAGTAAATCATAATCACAGGATACATCCTAGCTAAAACAAAATAAAGACAACAAATCAGTAGTTAACTAGAAAATAGATCAACATCCATTGACCCCTAATACGATTCTGAATGACCAAAAAACATCTTACATCATGACAAATTTATTTGTGTTTTCTTAAGTCACATAAAGAAAGGAACTAATAACAGATGAAAATATAACTAAAGTGTAAAGTGGTACCTTCAATATTATGGTACCAGCAAAACTAGTTTTTACAGTAACAGGAAGTTTTAATGAATTGAGTATCTCTGCCTTTATTTTCAAGTCTTTGGAAACCACATCACCTGAAGATAAAACTGGCTATTACAGCAGAATCACAAACAACAAACCATGGATAAATACCACACCAACTTTATCAGTTAGCTGATTGTGTCACCAGTTTAAATTCTGATTCTTGAATTCTGGTAGTATATGATATACAAGAAAAATGTAACCAGAAAATTTAAACATCTCAGAAAAGATCTAAGCACCCACCTAAAAACACTCCCTACAGTTTTAGTCCCTTCCAATTATATCAAATGTCTTCCTTAGATAGTCTAAGCATCCACCTAAAAAACACCTTCACATTCATGACTTTAACATACAGTTAGGTAACTATAATATCATAACTTCAAACATCAAAGCCTCCTCAACTAAAATATGCATTCATATTCCACATATTAAATGAACATTATGCTCAAATGAAGAAAATAATAAAATCCATCCTTCTGATATGGATATTATCATCGGTAGATTACATATGACGATTGAAGTTTGTTTTATCATCAAAATATGACCATTCATCGTGCACCTAGTGTGTGTGATATTTATTTCATAAATTATGGCAGCTTTAAAGAGCAGAATTCCACTAAACTGGTTTTAGATTCTATACAAGCATCATATTGCATGCTTCAAAAAAAACTACAGATTTTCCGAGAGTGCCTAAATTTCACAAAAGGGTTCTAATACCTCCCATAAATTATGAGGTGTTTAGGTATACTGCAAAAGTCACTATTTCAACTTGAGAACCAATTATCTAGTGTTTGGTAAGCTATAAAGCCAAGTGTGAATCAGATTTTCTATTCAGGGGAAAAATGATCAGACTTTGTGTTGCTGCAAGAAACTAGTCGATGACATAACCCTCCCAACTGCAATTAAATGATTGTTTGATCATGATGCTTGAAATCGCATCATCGCTTATTCACTTTGAAAAAGCACATCCAAATAGGCCCTTAGTCCTTTAGAGATTCTCTTTATACTTTGTTTGTCAACCATCAGCCAAATAATGTGCCCTTATCAATCCAAGCTGAAATCAAGAACGCAAAACAACACCTTATAGCTCTTCCTCCTACATTAATAATCAATACAAAAAAATGTTAGTGCATCAAAGAATTGATCTAATGTATCATTAAAAATTCCTAGTAAATCATGAATGTATACAACCTTGGAATCAATTTTTAACATTAAACTCTTTTATTTGAAAGACACAACTTTATTTATTTGAAATGCCTTAATGCCTGCAAATCAAAATAAATTCACATATATCAATTTAAAATCTACAAATCTACAATCATAAAACTAAATTGACATACTAGTAACTAAAATACAACTACAACATTTATTGTGTATCAGAAAAATCATCTTGCAATGATTCTTCTTCTTGAGAAGATTCTGAATGTGCTAGGTCAATGTCATCGTCATCAATAAAATCTTCATCTGTAACATGAAGGTTTTGACTTGATCATTTACTTGCATCATCACTAATGGTTGACGCATCTACCAAATCCCATGGGACATTACCCCTTGTCAAGTATTGTTTGTCAAAATGCACTGACAAGTCCACAATTAGATCTAAAGTGGGCTCTTGTTCTTGATAAACTTCGTCAACGTGTACAGGAACATCATTTAATGTACAAGGCATAATACAATGTACCACATCCCAATTGTTCCCTAATTTTAAATCGGGTGCATAGAAAACTTGTTTGGCTTGGGATGCAAGTATGTACGGCTAATCTATGTACTATTTTCGAGACATATTAACACTAATCACATCGGATCTTTGTCAATTTGTAGTCCACCCTATCTCCAACCCTATGTCAATCACACTTGAATACTAACACTTTCTTATTTTGTCCCAAGTATTCTACTTCTAATACTTCTTGTAAGATCCCATAAAAATCAATAATGCTTTCTCCATGATCACCTTGCACTACAACTCCACTATATTGAGTTTCCTATTAAGTTCGCGACTTTGGGTGTGGTACCTATACCCATTCACCATACATCCAATATATCGATGTGTGGAACGTAGTGGTCCACGTGACAATATACGAATTTCAGATGCAAATGATTGTGGACAAGAATGAACCTAAATTAAGTGAACATATAATTAATCAATGAACCAAAGTTTAAAATGGTTATATTTATTCAAATGTAATTCTTACATGTTGTTGAAGCCATGAAGCAAAGTTTTTGTAATGAAGTTCATTTACATTAGTATGGTTTTGTTCCTTAAGTTCAACTTTATGTGCACTATACAAAACATTTAATAAGGAACATTATAATAGAAAAAATAGAAAAAAAGCTATTACAAGAAAATGTGTACTTACTTTATTAGTTCTTCCATTTCAGGGCAATTATTTAAAATGTATTCAGTTCAACCTCATTCATAGCATGCTTCTTGGGACTACCCAATGGATGTCCTCTACATGAGAAAACAAAAATGTCTCCAAAACTTTCCATCATCTCATTATTGCGCTCCACCTTGTTGAAAACAGTGTCAACATCGTTCAAATACATGGAACAGAAAGTTAAACATTCATTGTCTATGTATCTATCAGCAATACATCCTTCTGGTCGAGCTTTGTTTTGAACATATCCCTTTAACGTACCCATTTTCCTATAATTGAAAACTTTTTAGTATCATGACGATAAAATAATTTTTTCAAATGATAACTATTTAGCATTTCAATGATTAAATAATATATATTACCTCTCAAATGGAAACATCCATCGATATTGAGGTGGACCGGCTATCTTTGTTTCGTATGGCAAATGAATCAGAAGGTGAATCATGATGTCAAAGAATGATGGAGGAAACATTCGCTCCAACTTACACAAGATGACAAAAAAAATTTCTTATTGTTTCTCAAGAACATCTAAGTACACCTTTCTTGTGCATAAGTTCTTGATAAACTCATTTAGCTCATATAACACAAGTCAAACTTTGTTTGTCAAGCAACCTCTGATTGATAAAGGCAACACTCATTGGAAAGACGTAAAAGTCATGACTTTTTAAGCGAGACAACTGGATTTCGTCCCCTTTTAGGCATCTAAATAGATTCGAGACAACTCCATCTGGAAACTTAAGTGACTTCAAGAAATTTGAGATTCTTTGTCTTTCATCCTTTGTCAAGTGGTAGCAAGCCATGGGCTTTATAAACGAATTCCCAAATGGTTGCAGATGTAAACTCTATTTCAACCCTTGGTCCATTAAATCTTTACAAGATTTCCATGTGTCCTTGGTCTTGCCCTTGATGTTAGATAATGTGGCTGTCAAACATTCTGTCACATTCTTAACAACATGCATGATGTTAATGTTGTGTCTCAATTTTAGCTCAACCCAGTATGGAATCTTGAAGAACACACTTTTTTTCCATCCTCGTTTGTTCTCTAAACGCTTACGCTTTCTTGTGTTTTAAAGGTAAGATGGCTCACTAATTGTACAATCAACATCTTGCAAAAGTTCATGGCCCGACTTAGGTGTAATTGGTTCCCGGAGATCCACTATCCCATCAAAATTCTTTTTATTCTTCTGCCATTGATGCGAGGATGGCAAATATCGTCGATAACCCATATAACATATCTTTATATTATGAGTCAGATAATGAGATGACGTTTCATTCATACATACTGGACAAGCGTTGTAGCCATTGACACTCTAACCAGAAAGCATGTCATATGCTGGAAAAGTGTTTATTGTCCACAAAAGGGTTGCACGTAAGGTAAAACTTTGTTTTCTATGCATGTTATAAGCATTAACACCAACCCATAAGTCACTAAGTTCGTCAATTAAAGGTTGTAAGTAAACATCAATATTAATTTCTGATGATTTCGGGCCATGAATCAACATGGACATGAAGATATATGGGTCTTTCATGCAGTTCCATGGAGGCAGATTATACGGTAAAATGAAAATAGGCCATATGTTGTAAGAACTGCTAAGATTACCAAAAGGATTGAAACCATTGGTTGCAAGACCCAAACATACATTGTGTGGATCTTTGGCAAATGAAAGGAACACTCTATCAAGGTGTTTCTGGGCCTCACTGTTTGGCGGATGTCTAATTACGTTATCCTTATTGACTCATTTGTCTTTAAGCCACCTCATGTCACAAGAAACTTGGTTATCTATGAACAATCTTTGAAGCCTATGTTTAAGAGGAAAGTATCAATGCACCTTTCGTGGAACTTTTGAATCATTTCCATTATATCGAGGCTCTTTGCATTCATCACTCGGGCATTGGGTAAGAGAGGTATATTCATTTTGATAAAGAATACAATCATTAATACATGCATGTATTTTTCTCCCCCAAATCACGTATGTATTTTTTTGCTTCATAGAAGTTACTTGGAACTAAGGCTGAAGTTGGCAAGGCTTTTTTGAATATATCAAGCAAGGCATCAAACGATTTGATCGACCAACCACTTTTTGTCTTCAAATGTAATATGGTAAGAATGACTCTTTGTTTGTGGGGGACATCACATGCATTGAATTTGACTTTTTGGGTAATTAAATTAACAGGAATCAAAATATGTGAGAGGCTTTTAACAATGGGAATTGCAGTAAACCTGGTGAGATATTTAGGTGAAGGGGAGGGGTTTATCCTGAAAATAGAGATCGTTCTTCAGTTGAATCGGAATAGAAGGTAGAAATCGATCATTCTAGCTTTTGATTAGCGGAGGTGGAAGGCGCAGTCGGAGCTGGAGTAGAAGGCACAGTCAGAGCAAGAGCAGAAGGTGCGGTTGGAGATGAAGATGAAGATGGAGCCGGTGTCGAAGGGAACTAACGATATTGGCAGGGGCGACTGAGATTAGGGGCATGCTTCTTCAAATCTCTAATAAAACAATTATGTTTTTATTTATGTTTTTTTTATTTTTTTAAAAAGAAATTAGCTACTTTAAAATCAATCACAATATGGTAAAAATAGACTTTTACTTACTGATTTTATTTCCTTGTAGTGCTAATCCACTTATTATTTTAACAAATGATATTGTATTTTATAAGTCTGGTCAAAGTTTTATAACTTAAGGATGAATAAAGTTAATTTCTTAAACGACAAAGTTAATTAAATTATTGATATAATTTCTTTATTAACCATTCATAATATAAAGTTAATAATGTCTAATACATAGATGTCACTTATTTGTTTATAATAAAAAATTCAGTGATCATAAAACCATATGACGAATAATGCTTGCATATAATTTAAAATTCAATGACCATAATTTTTTGTGTCTAATTTTAAAAACTTCAGTGACCATCATATATGGTCACTGAAAGTAACCTAGAGTATGTTAAATTTTGTGACCACGTTACTTTCGTCTCTAATTTTCAAAATCAGTGACCAACATATTTGGTCACTGAAAGTAACCCAGAGTATGTTAAATTTTGTGACCACATTATGTTCGTCTCTAATTTTCAAAATCAGTAACCATCTTATTTTCGTCTCTAAATTTCAAAATCAGTTACCAAATATTTGGTCACTACAAGTAACCCTTTATAAAATGAGATGTAGGCCTAGTGACCATTTATATTTGGCCTCTAAATTTATAAAAGTGACCAAACTTAAATGACGATTATCTTCTGGTCACAAATCTCACAGTTAGTGACTAAAATTAAGTAGTCACTAAAATTTTGGTCACTAAAAGCCATTTTTCTTGTGGTGTTTGGCAAAGATGAGGCAAAGACTTAAGATCTTCAGATATGATTATGTAATTAAAGGTTAATGATTACAAATAACTTTTTATAGCTTCATTCTGTTTTGGATTAATGCCAAAACAAATACTATCATCATCATTAGGATTTGAATCTCCATGATCCTAATTTCACGAACATGGTTACTCCAGGCATTTTTATTTTTATCACAACACATCTCATTTTCTTAATAATTTCTAGTAAAGAAGTCTCTGTGACAGTCAAAAGACTTATAAAAATTAAAGGTTTCATAAGGAGAAAACATATATACCTAACAAGGAGATGACCTTACATATCATTAGAAAGAAACTGATTGACTGTGTAAGTAGGCGTTTAAATCCTACCAAAACCATCAAAACAAAGATACTGGAAAATTCTTACTGAGTTTTATGCTCTCTTTGCAATCAAACAAATAAATAAGCAAAACCAAATCATCGTTAATTACGCACCCTCTTGGAGGCCCCTTCTAGTCCTATGGCCAGTATGGAGGTGATAAATCATGTATTCGGCCCATATTTGAACTCAGGGTTTGATTTATGGATACTATAGATTCCATGTCTCCAACCTCTAGAATACTGTCACAATTTATTTACTTTAGAGTAAATAAATTCATGGAATCATTAGTTATCATATTTGTTGGTTGTATATATTATGAATCACTCACTTTTACAATCTCAACTTGCAAATTTCGTCGTTAATAGTCTGATATCATGATATGTAATCACTTTCGATCATCCACAAATTCTTATACAATGGATTGTACCAAAACATTGCAAAAAAAAAAACCTTATTACAATTTCCATTAAGTTTCCAACATATAATTAAAGTAATTAGCTACTCTGTCTTGAAGGGTTTATACTTCTTAACATCGGTCAACAAGCCTTGCACAGATCCAATCGCTGCAACAAGCGAAACGACTAAGCAAACCCAACTTAGTATCTTCAACCACACCCATGTGAATGAAAACCTTTGTATCTTAGCTCGAGCAATGTACATCTCTATCGGGAAGTACACTGTCAACGGGTAGAAAGAACCCGCCCCTATCAACCCTAAGAAGCTATTGAAAAATGGAAAGATCATCGCTATGACTGCAGTCAATATCACATATATTGTTCTCCAAACCAACCTGAACACGTTAACATAGTACTCTCCATAAAAAGGTACGTTTACGATATGTTCTGTTGTTATGAGCATGCTATCGGGCCATTTTTGTTTACACTTCATCTCAATGAACCCGAATAAAGGTTGGCAAAAGACTTGGTATGCTCCGATAAGGTGGATAGCAATGCAGACGTTAGCAAAGTCAATAAGCCAAAAGGGTTCATAGAAGCCAAAGCCAGTGAGGAAGTTTCCTGGTGCATCGTTTCCAAATGCAGCATAGCCAATGCAACCGCAGAGGACGTAAAATACAGTCGTAGTCGAGACACCAACAAGCGATGCTTTCTTCATTACCTTGTTTTCTGGTGGATATGATTTCAATGTGTCCTACGTACATTTTCAACTATGTCATATAAAAATACCAACCGTAAAATATATTTTAAACAAAAACTCTACTATTTCAATTTCAATTTTCTTGTTATTACACAACTAGTGGTTTTATATTAGAAAAAGATCTCACGCCACATGTTGCCTCCTCGAAACATTAAACTTTTATTATCCTGTCTTTATTTTCATAATTAGATACATGATTTTACTAATTTATTTATTACTAGTTTTTAACCCACGTAATACGTGGATATTTTTAATAAAATTTATTTATATAAAATAAATATAAGTAAAAAATAAAATACATAACTATTAATTATATTAAAATAATATAGAATACTATTATTATTCGTCAATAATTTTTAAAGTTTATTTTTAATTTAATATATTTTATTTGATATAAATTGAAATTTTAGTTTATATGTAATATATTATATATATTTTATTACAAATTAATATTTATAGACTAAAAATAATAAAGTTATTTATCTTTTTAAAAATAATAATTGTACTTATCTTTTATCATAGATTAAAAGTAATAGATTATATTTATCTTTATAAAAATGATAAATTGTATTTATCTTTTATTTTTTTTATAATAATATGTTGTATTAATTTTTGTGAATATAAACTTATAAAAAAATTCACAATTGTTATATGCATGTTATGTAAACATATATCTAGTTTATCAAAATTTCAATTCAACTTAAACATTTATAATGTTCCTTAACTATACCATATTGTATACTATGAATGTAGGATGTCATAAAAAAATTTCCCATAAACTTTTAACACAAACTTAATTTTATTTTTTTATACGCATGTGAGATTAGTTCAATATATAAAAATATAAGAAAATGTGTGCTTGATTTAAATTTAAACGTATAAACATTAAACTCGGCCAAACATAAATTTCAAAAGAATCTATTATTGTCTAATTATTAATACAATAAGATCAATTATTTTTAGTCTAAATAAGAAAAACTCAAAATGTGTAATATAAATCCAGTTTATAAAAAATAATATAAACACTAACCTTAATTATAAAATTTAATGTACAATTTAACCGTTGAATATATTGTAAATAAATAAACGTGAATCCTCAAATTACAATTCATGGATTATAATTGATTTTTTTATACCGAGAAGATATAATATTTGTAAGATAATAGTATTATATGCTTTAATTATAATTTAATTAAAAATATCAACTTTTTTTTTCTTAAAGGTAATTTAGATTAGTATTAGAATGTTTAAAGTATTTCTTTTTTTAATTACATGGATAAAATATGAAAGTATTTGATTTAGATTTCATATTTTGTTAAACAATAAATTAGTTAAATTCGAAAACTAATTATGGAAAAAAGGCGTGAAATCAAAAATTTAGATGGATGAGGTAGTGACACGTGGCGTGAAATGTTTTCTTTTATTAATATACTAGTTTACTACCCACGTAATGCGCATATATTTTAATATATATAAAATATAACAAATAAAAAGATAAAGATATAAATATTATTTTTTAAACAAAAGTATATTAGATGATATTATTATTTATTATGACCTATTAATTTTGTATATTTCTAAATATATATGAAGTGTATTTTTTTCTTATATATTTTTTTAAACTTTTATTATATTATCTTATAATTAATAAGTTAGTAGATTATTAGATTTTGTTTGATTTGATTTGATTTGAATTTAAAAGTGGATTATATTAGATTTGGATAGATTTGATTTAAATTTCTTTATTATTTTAAAAATATATAAATGTCACGTGTCGATTCATGGTGACGAAATGTGGCTTCACCAGAAATAAGTATAGTTACTCTTTTAATAGTATAAAATAGATATAGATAGATATATAGATTTAGTTAAAAATATATTATTTGTTTATAAATTTATTAATGTATATTAAAAAAAAATACAGATTATATAAACAGTATTAAATACTTAAAAGTAGGGTTATTTATGTCAAAAGATAATTTATTGTCACTATTTTTTTTAATTTGGGTAACATACTAAAAATTTCTCTATTTGAGGTAACATACTTTCCAAATCAAGTCAATCAAGATAACCGTATCGGATTGAAAGGTAAAAATTACTGATATGATAGTTTTTGTATCCGGTCATCAGTTTTTTTAAATTAATATTGCTTAATTATTTTTTAATTTGCTCAAAGTAGCAATGTATTATCAAAAGATACTTTTAAATTACACAAAATAATGCACATCATATAGCAATTAAACCGTCAATTGTGTAATAAAAATGCTGAATGGACAATGAAACTGTCACGTCAGTAATTTTTAATTTTCAATCCGATATGGTTGCCTTAATTGACTTGATTTGGAAAGTATGTTACCTTAATTAGAAAAAAATCAATATGTTACCGAAATTGAAAAAACTGTGACAGTATTATACCTTTTGACGTGATCATCCCTAAAAAGTAATATGATACAATATTGATAAAATCATATTATATAACATTTATTTATTGTTATAAAATATATATGAACTTTACTTTCTAGTAATACCGAAACTTCAAAATATATTGATCTAAAATATATATACAGATTTAGAAATAATAAATTTAAAAGAACGTTAAAAAACAAATACTATTCACATATATCTAAAAAGATATATAAATAATATTTATGATAAATAACTTAAATTTTTTGTATTTTTTTTATAAAAATTAATAGTTATATAGTTTAATTTAAAGTTTACCTATAATTTATGTAACCAAATAATACTAAGTTCAATTAATAAACGTAGAAAAAAACTTTTTTTTACATTATTTTTTTTATAATAATAATAAACACTTATTTCAATGAGTATTCAATAAGATATCTTTCTTATAATAAACAGAATTGAAAAATGAAAACGAATAAACAAGTGACACTACAAGCAAAATGTCATTTAGTGACACATGCTTTTAGTGACATAAAAATAAGTGTCACTATATCTTACTTTTAGTGACACTTATAAAAAGAGTAGGTAAATAGCAATCTTTTACCTACACTTTTTCTTTTTTGGTGACACAAAAATTTTGTCACAAAATACTTGAGGCCTATACCCACATACTTTTTTAGTCACTAAAAATCTATAGTCACTCCACTTTTACCCACTCTTTTTATTGTGTAGGTAAAAGATTTTGATACCTATAGTGACACTTTTTTGACAAAAAAAGAGTGGGTAAAAGTGGAGTGAGTATAGATATTTAGTGACTAAAAAAGTATGTGGGTATAGGCCTCAAGTATTTTGTGACAAAATTTTTGTGTCACTAAAAAAGAAAAAGTGTGGGTAAAAGATTGCTCTATACCTACTCTTTTTATAAGTGTCACTAAAAGTAAGATATAGTGACACTTATTTTTGTGTCACTAAAAGCATGTGTCACTAAATGACACTTTGCTTGTAGTGTGATAACTAGTAAAATTTCTTAGATAATGCAAACAGAACAGTCTACATTTTAAGCAGAATTATTTACATATATTGAGAATAATAAGGTGCTGGTTTATAACCTATACGTATTACATGCGTATTACTTGAATATCTTTAAATAAATTTATGTAGATAAAACAACTATTAATTATTTAAAAATAATATAATAATATTATTATCATTTGTCATAATTATTATTTCTCTAACTTTATAACGATATAAATAATAGCTTTTTTATGATTTTTTTAAACATTTTATTTCTAATTTAATATTTAATTTATCAAATTGATATTTTAGTTTAAAAATAATTATAAAATTATATACTTATTACAAATTAATATTTATAGATTAAAAAATAGTACAATGTATTTATCTTTATGAACATAATAACTGTATTTATCTTTTATTATTTATAGATTAATTATTGTAGAGTGTATTTATCTTATTCAAATAATAATTTGTATTTATCTTTTATTCTTTTATAATAATAAGTTGTGTTTATTATTTGTCTCTTCAAAAATAATAAACTTTGTTCATCTTTTAGTATTTATAGATAGATAAGAATATAGTAGAATATGTATTTATCTTTTTAGAATATAACGAATTGTATTTATCTTCTTTTTTATAATAATAAGTTGTATTTATTTTTTTCAGTGAAATTTAGAGATGTCACGTGGCATTTGGTGTTCTCCCAGTCATATAGATATAGATTTAGTTTCAAGAATATTAGAGTACATTTCATGCAGAATTGTTTATTTAATGAAATAGTTTACATTATATGTAGAATAGTAATATATTTCAGAAACAAATTACAGTAAAAATTAAAATAAGCGTTTAATATGAAAAAACCAACATGGGTTTTAATGTTTTTGTGGTTTAGTCCCTCCATATTATTTTTTACCAATAAAATCCTTAAGTAATATATTTGTTTGTGATTTTTAGAAATTTTCTTTATTTTTTTTAAAAAATTCTTCAAGTTTGTGGACTTTGCGGAGAAAAATAGTGAAAAATGTTGGTTTTTTGTGTAAAAAGTCATGGTTGATTATGAAAAAAAATAAAACTTTTTCGAAAACCGGATTGAAACCAATAACTTGAGGACTTTTAAAAAATAATAATAACACGAAGAGACTAAATCGCAAAAAAACATGAAAACATGTTGATTTTTTTGATATTAACCCTTAAAATAATGTTCTCTTGGGATCCTGAATATTTGTGGTATTTATTTAGACCCAAATTTGTACGCAAACTATAGATCTTTGGATATGGAGCTGAGGTATTTTTTTTACAAAGCAAAGACTTATCATTTCTTGTTTGATTGTGTGGTTGGGGTCCTTAGGGACTAACATTACTTAATTTTGTATTAACAAAATAGAAACAAGGCATGTTACAAATTTACTAAAGGGGTGTTTGTTTACTTTATAATGAAATCATTAAGAAGTAATTCAAAGGTAAAATGATCTCTTAATGATTTCGTTCTAAGGGTAAATAAACATGATCTAACTCGTTGATGAAAGACAAAGACAACACAATAATTACGCAAATGCTGTGTCTCTCACACTACTTACACGTGTCACCATCTCCACCTCTTGAACCCCATCTTTATTTATGCAAGCAAAAACATCGATACGATGATAACCACATATTCCAACACGCACAAGATTTTTTTATTATGCATCTCAGAATGATATGTATATCCTTTTTTTAATTATTTAATAGTCAAATTTTTAAAAATATAATTAGATAGTTGAGTTATTTATACACCAAAATTAGTCGATTACTAATGATTACATGAATATTTTTTTCTGAAAAAATAATACGAAATACATTAACTTAAATATCATTAACTATCTAAAAATCTAGGAAAGAAAATACATCTCAAAATTATATAAATTTCTTTGTGAAAATCTAAAAATAATTTTTTAGTTTGTCAAAAGTTGTATCTAACAAATATAGTTTAATAATAAAAAGAATTATTAATATTGTATCAGAACAAATAAATACTCACAATAAAATATGTTTGATTCATAAATCACTTAATAAATTAAAAATCAAATTATAATACATGTCTTTTAAATTTAAAGACAAGAGTTTTATTTATTAATTGTAATATTAAAGTTGTTATTATTATTATTATTATTATTATTATTATTATTATTATTATTTTATATATATATATATATATATATATATATATATATATATATATATATATATATATATATATACACACACACGTATATATATAATGTATAAATATCCATTTATGTCAATTAATTACTTTCTATAATTAATAAAGTCAAACAATAAAATACGTTGAAAATCAATTGGTTGGTTGATCAATATAAACATTCTCTATTAATGATAGGTTTTATAAAAACATATTTTGAAGTTTAAAAATGTTTAATATCATATTGAAACACATAATATTTACTTTAAACTTAAGAAAAACCATCATTAATAATGTATTATTTTAAGCATGAGAACATATTTTAAATAAATAAACGTATTTTTTATTTTTCGATTGGAGTATTATAATTGTCATATTTGCTGATAGTTAATGTATAAATATTCAAATTTATTTACACAACTAATCTAATTTGTGTAATTGACAAAGCTAAATAACAAAAGTTTATAGAAAATCTAAAGGTTTCTTAATTGATATAAATATTTTTTTATTATAATAATAAATGTATTTAACTAAGATATTTAAAAAAATTCATTTCAATATATTTTTGGAAAATATTTAAATTGCTAATGTTATTTTTCTTTGAGTAAATTACATAAATGGTCACTGTGGTTTGCATAAAACTTTGGATACGGTCCCTGTGGTTTCAATTTTGCATAAACGGTCTTTATGTTCACTGTTTACTTGCAAAAATGGTCCATCTGCCGTTAACTTTAACAATAAAATTGTTAAATCTTTTATAATGACCATTTTACCCTTTTCTTTGATAACATTTTGGTCCTTCCAGTTTGTGGTTCATTCTAGTTTTGGTCCCTCAAGTTAATTTGTTTATTTAACTTTATTATTATTATTATTATTATTATTATTATTATTATTATTATTATTATTAATAATTTAACTTTTTATGTATTAATTTTTTGCTTATTAAGTTTCCTATATTTTAATACATTTTTAATTTGAATTACAAACTTAATAATTTTTTTATTATAAACATTAAGCTTATATTTGTTTTTCAAATGAAAAAAAGTTACTAACCGATTTTTTGTTTTGGAAAACGAAAATAAATACAAACAATTCTGTTATTAGTTTTGCAAACGAAAAAACTACGGATAATTCTGATTTATAGATTTTCCAAACAAAGAAAAATCATTTTTCTAGTTTTTCGAACCAAACCCCTACCTTTTATCTTTTTTCTCCGAACGAAAAACTACGAACCATTACGTTTTAAAGTTTTTTCAAAAAAAATGAAATAGTGTGTAGCCTTTTTGTTCGGAAAAACTAAAAAAATGGAATGGTTTGTAGTTTTTTACGATTGCAAAAAGTTAAAAACGTAATGATTAGAATAACATAAAATAGACCCTTTTTGATTTTTTAGCTTTTTCCAAACGTACAAAATACGCTTTTTTCTAAAAATGAAATAGTTTATTTTTATGTTCGATTTTTATGTTATACTAATCATTACGGTTTTAACTTTTTTCCAATCGTAAAACACTACAAATTATTTCACCTTTTTTAGCTTTTCCGAACAAAAAGGCACACACTATTTCATTTTTTGAAAAAAACTTTAAAACGTAATGGTTCGTAGTTTTTCGTTCGGAGAAAAAAAAATAATATGTAATGGTTTGGTTCGAAAAACTAGAAAAATAAAATAATTTTTTTTGTTTGGAAATATTGAAAATCAGAAATATTCGTAGTTTTTTCGTTTGCAAAAACTAATAACAGAATTGTTTGTATTTATTTTCGTTTTCCAAAACAAAAAACCGGAATGAGTTGAATCTTTTGATGCAGAAAAAAATATAAAACAGATTGATTTTCGTAGCTTTTTACGTTTAGAAAATGAAAAACTTAAAACATGAATGGTTAGTAACTTTTTTTCCGTTTGTAAAAACAAATAAAAACTTAAGGTTCAAATTTCTTTGGTTTGGAAAACTACAAAATAAAATTTTTGTATTTTTTTCATTCGAAAAAGCTCAAAAACGAAATGGATTCTAATTTGTTACTATTGTTTATAATAAAATAAATAAATAAGTTTGTAAGTTAAATTAAAAAATATATTAAATTATAGGAAACTTAATAACAATAAATTAATATGCAAAAAGTTAAATTAATAATAAATAATAAAAACAATAATAATAGTTATAATAATAATAATAATAATAATAAATGAGTTAAATAAAAAAAATTTACTTGAGGGACCAAAACTAAAATGAACTACAAACTTGAGGGACCAAAATGTTATCAAAGAAAAGGGTAAAATGGTCTTTATAAAAGATTTAACCATTTGATTGTTAAAATTAACGGCAGAGAGACCATTTTTGCAAGTAAACAGTGAACATAAGGACCGTTTATGCAAAATTGAAACCACAGGGACCGTATCTAAAGTTTTATGCAAACCATAGGGACCATTTATGTAATTTACTCTTTTTCTTTTTAAGCATAGTTTGATCAGAAGTTTAATATAATAATTGCATATTTAAATTTGATTTTTTGTGTATTTAAACATTAATTAAATTACATAGTAGAGTTAATTAAGGAGAAAAAAGAGAGAAAAAAAGTTTTTGGTGTTAAAAAACAGGTTATGTGAAACAAGTTATTTTGGCATTATTAATATATATATATATATATATATATATATATATATATATATATATATATATATATATATATATATATATAATATCTCTAAAAAAGTCAACTGCCTGTTTAAAAATGTTTGATATCTCGAGTACTTTATATTGTAAATTAGGAAGTCGGTAATCTTCGGTCCATCAACGGATAAAGAACAAAATGCCATGGCCAGCTACACACTCCAAGAGCAGAATGGATGGCTATTTATAGCAAACTATAAGAAGATATTTATTGATTTTAGTTTATTTTATTTATTATATTCCACATAATAAAACTATATATATTAAACCTTATCCAGAAGAAGATGCATTGATTTATATGGGAAGTCGGTAAGACGGTGTGAAATTAGTACTCTCTGTATGGTTGCAGATATATTCAACATTTTCTAATTTAGTATAGGTAATTATCCAAAAGAATTAAAATAAAAAATTATATAAAAATTTTGATTTATTCGTAAGAGAGTGTTCAAAACCGGAATCCGAATTAAATAATAAAAAGGACGATGGATTTGGTTAATTATTTATAGATTTTAATAATATAAAAGTTTGTTTATTATAATTTTATTTTTAATATAATAAGTTTTATAACCAAAATATATAAATATTAATTATTATAAAAAATATAATAATAGTATTGTCTTTTTGTTATAACTATTATGTATCTATCTTTTTAGATATGCGTAAATAGTAGTTAGTTTAAAATTTTAAATTTTTTAAATATTTATAGTTCATAAAAATGATTTGTCTTACTTATCTTTTATTTTTTTAAATAATAAAGTGTGTTTATTTTTTATTATGAAACGAGCTAATTAGATTAACTAATAAACTGAAAAATGTCAAAAAGATAATGATAACATATCATTAGATAATGTAAAAATGATGGATATGATTGATTATTTATTCATATTTATCGATTTTTAAGATAACAAATTACTTTTATCTTTTATTTTATTTTATTTTTAATTATAATAAATTGTGTTTATCTTTTGTGATTAAGTGTGAAGGTGACACGTAACATTATGAATATGTTTGCTAGAGAGCTTTCAAGAGCTCTTAGGAGCTTTTATTTTTTAATAAGCTCTGCTAAAAAATACAAGTTTTCTCAAAAATAAGTTTTTTTTATAAAACGCTAGTAGAAGTAGCCTTCGAAAAGCTCTAGAGCTTTTAATCAAACATATTTACTTTTTTACTCTCTTATTAATCATAAACTACCACCTTTAATTAATATTAATGTCCTATTAGGTAATTTAATACTAAAAACTACAGTTGCAGCTACTTTTACCAAACACATTTATAAAACTAAAAATTTCGACTCTTTTAAAAAGTTTCAGCTCTTAGAATCTTCAGCTACTAAAAGCTCTACCTCTTTTAAAAACACAAAGCTACAGCTAGTTTTGCCAAACTGTTTTTGCCAATGAGATTTTGGGAGCTTTTAGAACCTCAAAAGCTCCGTTTGGTTGATACGAGCTTAAACTTTAGATTCAGATTTGAAAGCTCTCAGAAACTCTTCCTCTAAACACTACTTGAAGTAACTTCAAAATGAGCTTAAGCTTTTGAGCAAACAAAATTACTTTTTCCCTCCAAATAATTATGAGCTACAAATTTTAATTAATAATAATGTATTTTGTGACATTTAATACTAAAAGTTACAGTTACTTTTACCAAACATGTTTATAAAACAAAAAGCTACAACTATTTTTGAAAGTTCCAGCTCCAAAAGTTCTAACTCAAAGCTCCAGCTAGTCGTGCCAAACATACTTTATGTATTCTCATTTATCGTATCTATAATGTTACTTATTGATCAGAAACGTAATTTATTTGTAGCATCAAATTGAAGTTTCAAATAATCATAAATTTAAGATTTGCAATTTAAATGATTCAATCTCTTGTATACTTTTAATTATATTTTTTATACAAGTTGTACTATTTTTAAACTAGTTAAGCAACCTACGTGTTACGTGATTATATTTAACAAAAGATTATTTAATCTTAAAAAAATATATAAGACTAAAATATAATTATAAAATAATAAAGTACTGATACTAAAATAACATAAAAATTTATTAAAGTTACATCAAATATGAAATTTAAAATGTCATAAGCTAATAATATTAAACAATTAGTCAATATAAGAAAATGATTGCATCTATAATTAAAAATATTTTTATATCGAAAGAGTTATATTAGGAAATTAGGAGAGAAAATAAAATTTTGATTAGCTGAGAAATTGACATGTATTGCGTATAGTTGATGAAAATTTTCAATACTTTTCAAAAAATGAAAACTTGTTTAAATTATCACTTTCCATTTCATTTCAAAATTTCATTTCACTTTTAAAAATATCAATATTCATACGCTTTCTTATTTTATCATCTAAACAAGTTTTTCTTTTTATGAAAACTCTTGTTTTTTTTTTCCTGAAAACTATAAATTGAAAACTGAAATTCAGAAATGACTAGTTTTCGTTAACTAAACATATAAAATAATTTGCTTATTAATATATATAGATTACGAATGCATCTCATGTTGATACTTATTAAAATAGTTACTTAATTATGAGTTATATATACTATGTACAGTTACTAATCACAACCAATATTGATTTATTATTTAGTGTACATTCATTTTCTAAATATTTTTGTTATTAGAACATATTTAATTTTGAATTAAAGAAAAACTATTTTTATCCAAAACTGTAGTAAAAACTGTCAAAAAAGCACGGTAAAGGTTTGTTTTTAACATAAAAGTTGATAAAATTAATAAAAAGTTTAACTAGAAGAGTAGAAGAGAAATTTTACCTGAATCTCAACGAGAACCGTTGAATAAGCATAAGCAAAAGCTATGTCACCGATTGCTTGAAATGTTCTCCAAACCTTCTCCGATCCCGTCACATCTACTCCTACTTCCACTCCGGTTAGACTCGTCTTCACATGACCTCCCCCTATAATTTTTAAAATATATTTCACTTTAGCGATTTAAAATAAGCGCAAATGACCAAAAATACTATAGTAACAAATATTGTCATTTTTATCATTAATAGTAACATTATTTATTTCCTATCATTAATAACATTGACTTTTATACTTTTTATCGTTTATAGTAAAAAAAATTTATTTTTCTATCAATAATAGTAATTGGTGACCTGCAAACTTGTTTAGCAGGTCACCACAACTTTTCAATTATCAGAAATAGTAATATTTTTTCATATTTTTATCAATAATAGTAATATATCAATTAAAACCCAATTTTTTTTTAAAGTTTTTTAAAATTTCATAAACACCAAAATAAACCTAATTTATGTTTCAAATTTTGTTGTGAAATTTTATAATAAAATTTAGTTTTTATTTTTTTAATTATTTAATTATATTTTTACTATTCTTAGTAACTACTTTTTTAATTCATTAAATTTATTATTTGTAATTATAATTTTCTCGTAACGTTATAAATTTTTTTAATATTTCGATGATTTATCCACGATCATATATAATATGAACGAAAAATACTACGAATCAATCCAATTTTCGCTTTTTCCAAATGAAAAACGAACCATCTTTTTTAGTTTTTCCGAATAACATAATACAAATCGTTCTAATTTTTTAGTTTTTCCAATCTAAATGGGTCATAGTTTCTTTTTATTTAAAAAATGAAAAATCAAAATGAGTCTCAATATTTTTTATTTAGAAAAACTATAAACCACAATCATTCACAATTTTTCCATTCCTAGAAAAACTAAAAAAATGAATGGGTCACAGTACATTTTCATTTATAGTATTTTTCATTTGGAATTAAAAATTATAAATTGTTCAGATTTTTAATAATTTCCAAACGAAACGGATTACAATCCATTCAAGTTTTAACTTTCCCGATTAGTTTTTTTTTACAAAAATTGTGAACTATTGATTTTTCGTTTTTTCTAACAAAATAATTGCAACACATTTATTTTTTGTGTTTTCAACAACGAAAAAAATATGAATTATTCCGGTTTACAGATTCTCCGAATGAAAATATTGCAACCCATTTTTATTTTTTCAAATAAAAAAATACAACTCATTTAGACTAAAAAAATTAAAAAACCAAAATGGTTCATATTTTTTTGTTTGGATTAACTAAAAAATATTATGGTTCGTATTTGAAATTAAAAAGCACAAATTATTCAATTTTTTAATTTTTTTAAATAAAAAATACTACGATGCATTCAAGTCTTTAGCTTTCTTGAATGACAATGATTACAACCCATTCATATTTTAGATTTTTTTGAACAAAAAAAAATTATGAACAACTCTGGTTTTTTTATTTTTGCTAATGAAAAAATTACAACCCATTATTTTTTTTACTTTTTAAAAACAAAAAAAACTATGAATGATTGGAGTTTATAGTTTTTCTATTCTACAAAATAATAGTAAAAATACACAATATACGGGTAAATAAAATATTATTGACTGGATTAGAATGCTTATTTACAAATTTTTAACTCCGTATATAGATTTATTAAATGTTTCAATTAATATGAAAATAAAATATCTTAATTAATTTATAAAAGATAATTATAATTATTAATTTACTTTCCTTAATATTAGAATGAAAATTATAGTAATAAAATTAGGCGGAAAATGAAATTGAGATGCCACGAGAGACTGATATGTGGCAAAATTATTTTACTTTATCAATATACTAGTATATTACCCATGTATTACATGAGTTAAATTTTAAAACGATAATAATAATATAATAAATAATTATTATAAATTATTTTATGTTTTCAAGTATTAAACTCAGGTTTGTCAAATAATGTTTTTCTTTATTTACTTTAACTATGTATGAATAGTAATTACTTTTTATATATTGTTATATTATATTTTTAATTTTGTCATTGTTCAAGATTTTTAAATCGATAATAATTCCTTATACTTTTATAAGTTTGAATAAAATTTATTTTATTTTCGAGTATGAAAAAAAAGATTATTATTTCTCAAAATTTTAAATTCTAACTTATAAAATTATTTATTTTATTTCAAGGATTAGACATAAAAAATTTATTTTATTATCAGTATTTTTTTAGTTTTTAGTTTCTTGATATTTAAAAAAGAAAGTTAAAGTGTATTACAAAATATATTTATGAATTAATTTAGGTAAAAAGAATAATAAGAATTATTTATTAATTTTAATTTAATTAATTAAATGGCATGTGTTATCAAAATAAAGGTTATTTTATTTTTGAGAAAAAAATTAAAAAAAAATCAATAAATTGAAGATTTAAAGGTACGTCGTGTGGCAAAAACTATTTTCTTTTATTATAAGATGTAGATTTAAATATAGATGTTTATATTATATTTTTAATTTGTCATCGTTCCAGGTTTTGAAAATGATAATAACTCCTTATATTTTTATAAGTTTGAAAAGAAATTTTTTTTCCGAAAATGAAAAATAGATTATTATTTTATTAAACTTTTATTTTTTCTAACTTATGAAATTATATATTTTATTTCAAGGATTACACATAAAAATTTATTCTATTATCAGTATTTTTAAAGTTTAGTTTTTTGATATTTAGAAAAAGTTAATTGTATACAAAAGATATTGTTAAATTATTTTAGGTAAATAGATTAATAAAGATTATTTATTAATTTTAATTTAATTAATTAAATGACATGTGTTACCAAAATAAGAG
Source organism: Centrapalus pauciflorus (assembly GCA_020465985.1). Lineage (NCBI taxonomy): Eukaryota > Viridiplantae > Streptophyta > Magnoliopsida > Asterales > Asteraceae > Centrapalus > Centrapalus pauciflorus. The sequence continues at coordinate 422,922 of JAANYP010001600.1, read as the reverse complement.
TTATCTTATTTTAGGAAAAAAAAACAGGAAAATTAATAAATTGGGGCTCTAAGAGAGCGCCATGTAGCAAAAAAAAACATTTTTTTATTATAAGATATAGACATAGATAATACACACACGAAGAAAAAACAAAGGAGTGCAGTGGTATGAAACCGTACCAAACGTCGACCAAAACTGAAAACCAAAGAATATGGAACAATTTTGGTTAAACAGTGGTATCGATCCGGTTTCGATGTGTGATTTCATAATATTTTACTGGTTTGTATAAATCATTTTTATTGAAATATAAATAAAGTAATCATTAATAATAATAATAAATAAACTTTAATATAATAATCATAATAGAATTTTTAAAAGGGTTAAACATCATTTGGACTATCAAACTTTTAGATTTGTCTTATTTAGTCATTAAACTATTTTCGTCCTAATTTAACAACTTATCTTTGTTTAATGTTCAATATTGGAAAAAATAAATATAAATAATGGCTAAACGATACAAAATATGATGGTTTAGTAGTCAAATCAGGACAATTTTCAATGTTAAATTCGATAAAAATAAAGTTTAGTGACTAAATATGTATACAAAAAATAGTTTATTGACTAAATCGGAATAAAAAATAGTTTAATAACTAAATAAAAAAAAATTAGATGGTCAAAATAAGACTTAACCAATGTTTCAAATTAAAAGTTTTGCTGAATAGTTTCGTAAATAGTTCCTGACTTCCGGTAAAGGTAATTAGACGAAATTATCTTTGGATTTAAAATAAAAATAACCGAAGTTAAAATCCAGAAGCCAAAACGTTACAAAAATTCTTTTCTATAAACCATCTATCTACTTGCTTTGCGACAGTAACCAAATCCATTATAAACCGTAGTACCATTTATATAATTTACTCTAAAATCCAAAAAGAATATAAAATTAATTTACCGGCAGCTTTGGCTACTGATAATCCGAGTCCGATGGAGGAGTATGCAAAAGACATGACGGCGGCTACGATTGAAAGCCATGAAAGTTTATGAAAATTTGGAATCTGACTTAAAATAATCTGAATCGCTGCAAATATCATCATGTACGGATAATTTGACAGTCTACAAGTCGCTGCATGTCCCTCGTCATGGTAACAATTAGATTTTTTCACGGCCCTACAAGATTTATTCAATTAGTAACCCAACAAAAACAAAGATAATTATAAATGCTGATTAATAGGATTATGTTCTGATATTTGTAATAATTTATTGTTTGTTAAATAATTTTTATTGTAAACTATGTACAAATCATACATATTAATTAACTACATAAATACGTTCACGATAAATATTTTTACTCACTGCAACGTTATTTAAAGATAAAAAATTTCATATTTATTTTGCTTATATTATATGTGTGTGTGTGTGTATATATATATATATATATATATATATATATATATATATATATATATATATATATATATATATATATATATATAGATTTGGGTTCAAATGAGTACCACTAGTTTTGCGGAGTACCGGAGGTACCTCGCTTAAAATTATTTTTTTTGAAATTTTTTTTCATAATCATGTTTAAATTAATAATATAAGACTACTTGCAAAAAATCACACATAAACACACACTATAACTATGTGAAACGTGCAAGTTCACATGAACTGCACTGTTGTGAACGTATGTTCACAGCTAAGCATGTTCACATGAATTTTTCCACGTTCACATGACTTTTAAGAGGCTACGAAGTGTGAATGCGTGTAATTCTTTTACAAATATGCTTATATTATTTGTATCTAAATGAATATGAAAAAAAATTTTAAAAAAAAAAACTTTTTTTTGGAGCATGTTCACATCTTAAACCCGTGTGTTCACAGGTACTCACGGTACTCTGCATTTTTAAGGTACTCACACGAACCATATTCTATATATATATATATATATATATATATATATATATATATATATATATATATATATATTCAAGTTACTACCATTATGTTTCAACAAAAGCAATAAACCAAAATTAACTTTTTTTTTTAAAAAAAAACCTTTTCTAGTTTTTTTTTTTTCTCTTTTTCATGTTTAAAAAGACCTATAAAATTTTTTTTGAAATAAATAATTTCAACATGATTTTAACGATTCTACCGATAGATGTGGTTATACTGTATCCCATATCCTAACTTGATATCTTTATATGTATATGTATATACGTACATATACATATACAGATTTAGGTTCAAGTGAGTACCAACTATTACGCAGCGCACCAGAAGGTAACACTTTTAAAATTATTATTTTTGAAATTTTTTTCATGAACATATTTTAATTAACATTACTCTGATGATGTACAAATTTCACGCAAATTCACACATTCTAAGTGCATGAAATCACGTATTACATAAATACACGTTCACATATATGCAGATTTATGTAAATGTACGTTCACATCATTTTTTAGAAGCTTGAAGATGTGAATTTATGTGAAATTTACATACTATCTTCATAATGTTAATTAAAACATGTTTATGAAAAAAATTAAATTTTTTTTAAAGGTGGTATAATCTGGTGCGCTACATAAGGAGTGGTACTCTCTCGAATCATATATACATATATATATGTATATGTATACATGTATATATATATATATATATATATATATATATATATATATATATATATATATATATATATATATATATATATATATATATATATATATATACACATGTATATATGTATACATATACATGTATATTATATATATATACATGTATATATATATATACATGTATACATGTATATTATATATATATACATGTATATATATATATATATGTGTGTGTATATACATGTATATATATATATGTGTGTATATACATGTATATATATATATATATATATATATATATATATATATATATATATATATATATATGTGTGTGTGTGTGTGTGTGTGTATATACATGTGTATATATATATATGTGTGTGTATATATATATATATATATATATATATATATATATGTGTGTGTGTGTGTGTGTGTGTGTGTGTGTATATATATATATATATATATATATATATATATATATATATATATATATATATACCACCCATTATGTAACGCACCAAAATGTACCACTTTTAAAATTAAATTTTTTGAATTTTTTTTAATGAACATGTTTTAATTGACATTACACAGATGATATACAAATTTCACGCATTCAAACACTCTAAGTGCATAAAATCACGCATCACATAAATGCACGTTCACATATGTTCTAAATTATGTAAGTGTGCGTTCACATCACTTTTTAGGAGCTAAGATATGTGAATGTATGTGAAATTTACATGTGATTTTCATAAAGTTAATTAAAACATGTTTATGAATTTTTTTTTTTAAAAAAGTCTTTTTAAATGTGCTACCTTCTGGTGCACTGCATAAGAGATGGCACTCTCTCAAACCATACACACACACACACCCACATATATATATATATATATATATATATATATATATATATATATATATATATATATATATATATATATATATATATATATATATATATATATATATATCAAGATCAATGAGGTACTACCGGGGAACCATCTATAACCAATCATTTATCATTAAAATCAATAAAATATAATATAAAATTTGCTTAAAATTCTTTCCCACATTAATTAATGTTGGGGTTAAAATGGTATTAAAAAAATTTAAATTAGAATCAAAGATTCTGTGTATCCCATGAAAATCTCCATTTTAGTTAATATCATTTATTACACCCATACTGAACATGTGCAATGATGACACTCCATAAACCACGATTGAACATGTTCAATACCGTCAATATTGGTTTATCACCAAAACGGTTAACAACGACAAAAAAAAACCTCCAACTGCACATGTTCAATAACGTGTAAATGAAATTGAACATTCACGAACGGTTTGAAGAAAATAATAAATACCTTTATTTGACACATCCGGTTGAACATGTTCACTAAAACCCATTGTCGAATCCAATTGAACATGTGCACTAAAACCCATTGTCGAATCCGATTGAACATGTTCACTAATACCCATTGTCGAATCCAATTGAACATGTTCATTAAAACTCATTTTGAAATTTATTATAGATATGTTATGGAAGTAAATCTCTATAATTAAGGGAACTATTATATTATTAGTTGTCATCTATTATTTAATATAAATCTAATTGACTATATTACCCTTTTAAACTTATAACCAAACATGGGTGGACTCCGGTTCCCCAGTCTAACATGGTACCCCATTGATCCCGACCCTATATATATATACCGGTTCCCCAGTCTAACATGGTACCCCATTGATCCGACCCTATATATATATATATATATATATATATATATATATATATATATATATATATATATATATATATATATATATATATATATATATATGGTTCGAGAGAGTACCACCCAAATGCAGCGCACCAGAAGGTACCACCTTTAAAAAAACTTTTTAAATTTTTTTTTTCATAAACATGTTTTAATTAACATTATGAAGATCGTATGTAAATTTCACATACATTCACATCTCCTAGCTTCTAAAAAATGATGTGAACACACACTTACATAATTTTGAAGACATGTGAACATGCATTCATGTGATGTGTGTTTTCATGCACTTAGAGTGTTCGGATTTGCGTCAAATTCACATATGATCTGTGTAATATTAATTAAAACATGTTCATGAAAAAAAATTCCAAAAAAATTACTTTTAAGGGTGGTACCTTCTGGTGCGCTGCATTAGAGGTGGTACTCATTTGAACCTAAATCTATATATATATATATATATATATATATATATATATATATATATATATATATATATATATATATATATATATATATATATATATATATATATATATATAGGGTTGGGATCATTGCAGAACCTTAATTTAGTGCAGAACCATAGAACCAATCTAAACCATTAGATTATAATATAACACTAGGGATAAGATGGTAATTATACAATTAATATTGAATTAATAGCAGCCTACCAAGTTTGACTATCCACTTTGACTTTTTTTTACTCTTTTAATATATAATGGACATGCAGTGTTGCATCGACGTTAAATATACGATATCAAAGTGTTCATTCGACATCGAATGGTCGTATGGGTAAAAAAAATTTACGAAAAATAAACACGTAAATTTTTTTTCAAAAAAATATATTCATGACCGTTCTCGTTAAATCCACCAACTTTGACTACTAATTTTGACTATTATTTATCTCTGTTAATAATGAACGTATATGCAGTGTTGCATCGACGTTAAATATACGGTATCAAAGTGTTTATTCGATATCGAATGATCTCATGATCTCACTATGATATATTGCATCGTGGTCTGGGTAAAATTTTTTTTACGAATATTAAAAAAGTATATATCATAACCGTTCTCGTTAAATCCACCAACTTTGACTACTAATTGTGACTATTATTTTGGCTCTGTTAGTAATGAACGTATATGCAATGTTGCATTGACGTTAAATATACGATATCAAAGTGTTCATTCGATATCGAATGATCTCATGATCTCACCATGATATATTGCATCGTGGTCTGGGTAAAAATTTTTTTACGAAAAATAAAAAATATATATCATAACCGTTCTCGTTAAATCCACCAACTTTGACTACTAATTGTGACTATTATTTTAGCTCTGTTAATAATGAGCGTATATGCAGTGTTGCATTGACGTTAAATATACGATATCAAAGTGTTCATTCGATATCGAATGATCTCATTATCTCACCATGATATATTGCATCGTGGTCTGGGTAATTTTTTTTACGAAAAATAAACACGTAAAATTTTTTCGAAAAAAATATATCATGACCGGTCTCGTTTTAAAGAGTATAAAATTCTCGTTTTTATGGTATAATTTTTTTGATTTAAAAATTAATAATATTAATGTTATTTTAATTTAAAGAAAAAAGATATTTATTTTGCTAATGTCAATCTTTTTGCTATTTCCAATCTTTTCCTTTTTTACCCCTCCAAAAATTAAAATATCACTATTACCAATCTTTTTTTCACTAATTCCAAACTTAACTCTTTTAATCAAGACCATTAGATTATTCTAATCTATGGACGATATTGGTTTTACAGTTCTACACTAAATTTAAGTTCTGCAATGATCCCATCTATATATATATATATATATATATATATATATATATATATATATATATATATATATATATATATATATATATATATATATATATATTCGGTCAGTGTCGGTTGACTACATTATCTAATTGTTGTGTTTGTAAACAGTCAAAGACTCCACAGATGTATGAAAACTAAGAAAATATGATGAAAAAGACATATTGAGAAAACTCAATGCTAGATGCCTAGAACTAGAGAAACCATATTTTGCGTCAAATTTGATTTGAGACAAAAAAAAAAATGGTATTGTAATATAAGTAAGTAGTAACGTAGGTTTTCTTTCAAAAAGATGAAAAACCAAAATCTGAAGAACTACGGGTATTTTCATATTTGGTTTGTTTCGATGGTAATTATTAGATTATTACGTTATAATAACGTAAATAATTAGTTTAAAGTGTTTGGATTGCATTTATTAATGATTATTTTCGTTTTGAATTAATCTTATCATACTTTTTTATACGTTAAAAAATGTAGATTATTTGCTTAATAAGTGATTATTTGGTCATTTTACAGGTTAAAACGCAAATCCAAATACTTTAATGATTATGTGATAATTGTGATAGCAACCAACAAAATCTAACCAAATATTAAATTTCTGACAATATTTTTTTTTACGGCAATCATCTAATTATTAGTTTCTAAAACATTACAGCACTTTTTCAAACGCAAATCCAAACACCACCTAAATGTGATACAAAAATCAAAACTGAGATGATATAGGATACTTTAACCGTGTTTTAATTAGAATACTTACACCATACTGATAGAAGCAGTGATCGTATATCCTATTGTGACCCCCACAAGATTCACATACTGAGCTATGCCACAAAATTGCACTTTCTTTCCTCCTGTTCAACAATGTAAAATCCCCATGGCACTAATAATAAATATCAACACAAATATTATATGATTTCTTTTAAGTTGGGTTTTGTACAGACAATCAAAGAGAAAAAAAAAACCTATAAAATCAATGGTTTTTTAGACAATTAAATTTGAAAATAGTATAATCATATAATTGTTGTGATTCTCTTTGCTCAGTTTTAACTTCTAATTAATTTTTCATCATTGCTAGCGAAATGAAAAGATTAAACTTTTACATATAGATTGATCCAACTTGGAAATTAGTGAAAAACTTATATATACAATTCAAGTCTCTTAACTAATAATTTATTTGTCTTCATTTCCTTACTCTTCGATTCTTTCTACCAAACACAACCTTGGATTGAAAATTCATTGCGACTCAAATTATATATTGATCAATTTTCTATAAATTTTCAAGTTGCATCAATATATAGCTTAATATTCAATTCTCTTATTTTTCTAGTAATAACGAAGAAATTTTAAGTAGAAACTAAGATTAGGAAAAGAGAAATACAACATTCATATGATTATTGTATTTTCAAGTTTCATAGTCTACGGCACCAAAGATTTTATTCTCATTTCTTTTATCTCTTAAATTCCATCCGCCAAATGCAACATTAATGTGCATGTACGTACCTAGATTTGCCCGAACCACATCCATATACGTGTAGTTACGCTTGCCAGATACAGGGTCAGGTGATCGATACGAGTCGGCAAGAAGGGTGGAGGTGAAGTATGTTATAAATGAGAAGGCCATGAGGACGGCTGGCCCGGCAACCCATCCCAATTGAGCTATAGCCCATGCTAGTGACAACACTCCGGATCCAATAACTGCCGTTATAATATGTGCACTCGCAGTCACCAATGTTCCTGATCATCAATTAATTAAACGACAGAACCCGAAAAGAATTTACCTTTTTATGAGAATTCAGACATTAATATATCTGCTTATGGGAACGACCATGATTGGTTTTCGACACAAGATTATACCTGTTCGTTTTTCACGGCCGTCGTCATCGACGTTCTTGCGAAACCCATCGTCAGCAACCTCAAGTGTTGACATTGAGTTATAAATGGTCTTCTTTTGCAACTCTGCATCCATATGTTATAAAGGTGTAGTATGTGTGTGTTTTGAAGAAACTTGTGGTCATGAGAAGGAAGAGAGGGGGGATTTTAAGGGCAGAAAAAGGGTGGATGGACCCAGATTTAAGGTTTTAATTAATATAAATTATCATCAATAATTATAAATAACTTGTGTTAAATATTTGAAAGTGAGTGAAATATAGAAGGACGGCTGAAAAGATAAGTCAACGTATAGACAGAATAATCATGAAGAGGAAAACAGTAGTCAAATTTTAACAACCCATTTTCGAAGGCAGTCGTTCGTCTTCTTTTCTTTTTCCCCCTTTTTTTGCAAATTTTGTTCCCTTCACGTGTGAAAGAATATATATAGATGGTTTTCCAGTAATATCAAAAGGAACGGATCGAAAATAGCAACAATTTATGTTATTTTTATAATTAATTGTAACATTGTTTATTTTATATCATTAAATTTATTTTGTATTATTAAAATTATTATTTTTTGCATTTTTTACTGTTTATAATAACAATTTTTGAGTTTTTTTTATTAAGAATATATGTTAAAAAATAGCAACAACTATTGCACTTTTACCGTTTTTACTTACCTACGTTTTTTATGTTTTTAATCATTAATAACAATAAATTTTGTATATATTTACCGATGATATCAATCTTTTTACCTGAAAACCTGTTATACCAAGTTACCACACCATTTATACAGATAATAACAATAACTTTTATCTTTTTATCGAGAATAACAATGATTTTTGTATTTTACCAATAATAACAACATATTAGATTAAAACTCTATTTATCTTTAATTATTTAATTTTAAAAAGGGGTTATTGCCAGGGGCGGATCTAGGATTTTTTGTTATCGGTGTCACTTTTTTAAAGTAAGTTTAATAGTTAGATTTTCAAAATATTTTCTGAAATGGGCCGGGTCACCAAAACGGGTTGCCAACACAAAATTAACAAATAACAAGATATTTATAATTTGAAAAGTATATAGTACAATACCATCTATCAACTGTCGCAGTTGCGACCCACAAAACCAATATTTGCTTCAACAATTGATAAACCAAAGGATACGAAAGATGCTTCATAGTTTTCACCATTAATTTAGCAAGTTTACGGACTCCATTCAATTTAGAATATATTGGATCGTCTTTCACATTCTCAATATAGTATTCAAGTTGATGCACAAATTAACATTCTCATCGTAATTAAAATCATTCGGATACAATTCCGCCATTCTTAATAACTTTGATGCATCAAAGCCCGAAAAGAATCACACGGTTAGGGATTTTTCAACATATTTAAGCACCTCCATAATCGATGAAGCGATGATATCAATTAGGGGATTTTCAACCAATTGAACCGGTGTCTTTAACAAGGTTTGGGCTAGCTTTTTTTTTTGGGCTTTTTTTTAATCTTTTGGGCTGGTTCTTGAATCATGTCTCTTATCCTTTTTATTTCTATTGGCTTATGTTTTTCTTTTAAGTTTTTATGATTAAACTCAGTAATATTTTAATAAGTTTGGGTAACGAAATCAACAAATATAAATTAGATATGTATATAATACTTTTATAGAGTTTTCGTAGGTGTCACTCAAAAAATATCCTAGGAGTCACTCGAATTTTTGATACATACGTAACTCAGTATTATAACATTTTATCGGTGTCGAGTGACACACATATCACCTTATTACATCTGCCCCTGGTTATTGCTAGAAATAATAACAACTTTTTGTATTTTACAATTTATAGCCACATTATTTATTTTTTATCATTAACAACATCAACTTTTGTATTTTTTTTTTATCATTTATAGTCATATGTGTTAGGCTCCCTTCAATCATATTGTTATTAGAGAATGATAGAAAAAGTCTAGTTACTGAAGTGTGTTTCAACAACTTGAAAGTTGTCGTCGTTAACAACTCTTTGATTTGGAAGTCTTAGTAAGTCTAACAGTCATTGAGAATTCCTCTTTGAACTTGGCTTAAAGAATTGAATATATTCTCCATGAAGACGAAGTCTGAAGATGAGAAAAGAACTGCTCAATGAAATGGAAGATTAGTATACAATCACTAAAGAAGTTTAGTCCGAAGTGAAGTCAGCGAGACCTCGACAGACGAACTCACTATCTTTGAAGTGAATTTGATTAAATGTCTGCCCTATTTAAAGCGGGAACATTTCAAATTACTAGGCAAGATGTCAGACATCTTTTTGCCTCACACGTCCTATAAATATCAACAAAGGGAATGGCGACAACAAAAGTAATATCAGTTTAACGTTACTTTTGTACTGTGCCGGCTCATTTAAGGACAATGATTCATCCCGTCATTTAATGCTTCATTGGCAACGAATCAAAATATAACGTCAAAATTTGGTTGATAACATTAAATGCATGACTACCTACGTAAGCACAAGCTCGGATCATTGGATAATACTTGGTACTCACATCATAAAGACTTTGACGAGCAAAATATTCTTTCAGTGAGGTGTTAAATATTAACTTTGTGTGATATCTGTCTTTAAATAAAGTTTTTTAGAATAAGTTGTAACATGTTCATCTTTTGCAAATACTTTATAATTTGTTTTATGTAATTAATCTTTATAAATCTGTGTTTAAATTTGTGATAAGATTCAAAACCCCCTTTTTGTAATCTTTAGACTAACTCAACTACTGTTCTTGTGAGCCTTAATGAGACTAACAAGTGGTATAAGAGCGATTTAAACTAATTAATAGTTTAAGATCTTTGACATTAATTTTTTCATAGTAAAATATCAAGATGAGTGCTCCAAACTCAGTAGTTCCTTCTTCTTTAAACTATCACATTCACATGCCAAATACTGCTCCTCCAAAATTCAATGGAGAAAAGTTCCAGGATTGGAAAGACAACATGCAATTGCATATTGAGTCTGTGGAATTTTCTCTTATTATGATTCCATAGGATGGACCCTACAAACCTATGATCACCACAACTTTCTTCCTCTGGTGCTGAAAGGGAGACTCAAGTGTAAACTATAGATAAGCCCAGAGACCAATGGCCTGATGAGGATAAACGTCTGGTCAGTTTAGACAACAAATTCAAGAATGTCATCATTTCTTCACTCCCTGAAAATGTTATTACCTCAATTATGAAATACAAGATTGCATAATCAATGAGGAAAACTCTTTGTATTCAGTTTGAGGGCATTGAAAGTACTTGAGAATAGAAAAGTTATCATTAACCAACAGTATGAGTCATTTTTTGCTAAACCTACTGAATCTTTAACTGAAACTTTTACTAGGTTTAATATCTTGTTGAATGATCTTGAGGGTTAGGTATGAAGAAGGTACGATTGTCATTCTCAAAAAGTTTCTAGATATTTTCCCTTCTAAGTGGAAATATGTAATTCTTCTTTGACCTCCCTCTATGGCTTATTTATCTTTCATGAACAGAATCAAGTCCAAAGAAAAGAAGTTGAAGAAGAGTCAAAGAAGAACATGATCATCAAGGAACAACCTCACCTGCTTTAGTTGTTGCTGATACTTCCATGACAAACAAATCAACTGAAAAGGTCAAGGATGTTGCTTGGCTAAGAGCCGAAAACAGGAGCGGACGTACTTCATAGGGGTGGGGGTCGTTTAACGGCGCCGATAAATTTTTATTACGTGTTATATATATACTAAAAAAAATTTCGATCCCAATGATTTTTAAGTTTGACCCCTATATATAAATTATTTGATATAAAATCTAAGAAAAAAATACAAAAATGTGATAGCTTGTTACTTATTTAACAAATAATTAAAAAAATACTTGTATTTGGGCTGGGCTCAGATTAAGGATTTAAGATTAGGGATTTAGGGTAAAATGCAAGTTAACAAACATGTGGTCCACAAACAAGGAAGCTGAATTACATAAAGGTTCACGCAAAATTTAGAGATTTAGGGCTAAAACGCCCACTTCGTCGCCCAGCCGCCCAGGCCTCCGGCCTCCGCAGCTCCGTCTCCGCCGCTGCCCCTCCCTTCGCAAGCAGCCAAGCAGCAACCAGCATGTCGCGCCGCGGTCGCCTCTCTGGTCTCTGCCATATTGTTGCCGTGCTTCGGTGAGTCGTGAGCCTCTCGAGTCTCGCCTCTCTACATTTGAGGAAACGATGAATTGATGTATTTTATATTTTTTATTCTTTTCTTTTCTTTTCTTTTAGTTTATTTTATTCTTTTAGTTTAATTTATATAAAACGCATGTATGTCTAATTATTTTAGATGACCGACCATATGAATCTTAGTTTATTTATTGTATTCCTTTTGTTTCTTAGTTTTCTTATTTTATATATGAATAATGTCTAATTATTTTCTTATTTTATATATGAATAATGTCTAAGTATTTGTACCATAGAGAAAGAATTACTTGTTAATATGTCAGATGATGATGTAATAACTCATTTTCAAAAGATGAAAACTCATAGGGGACAACTCTAGTATCTAGTTTTCTTTTTGGTTTGTAATGATTAAACGACCCAAAAATTTGAGATTTAAATTTTTTTAGAGTCACTAGTATTTACACTCTCGTAGCATTTTAAATTCCGACCCCTATAAATTTTTTTTTTCTGGATCCGCCACTGGCTGAAAAAGGAGTGTCAAAAACAGAGAGTAAGTTTTGATGACCTTGTGGCCATGGTTGCTGAAAAAGGAGTGTCTGAAACAGAGAGTAAGTTTTGATGACCTTGTGGCCATGGTTGCCAAGACTTTTCGTTGATTTAATCAAATTAAAGAAAGGTCGGGAGGTTTTAAAAGAAATTCAAGGATGTTACCTTCCACTCCACCAACTTAGTTAACCAACAACACATAAAAATCTGAAGAAGGCTGTTTCATATTTGGTTTGAAGTGGCACTTCATAAAAGACTGTAAAGTAAAACTACCCATTGTTACACAAAAAGGAGAGGAGTACTTACGTCACAAGTACAAGGAACTTAAAGCTAAAGTTGCCTCATGATTGATTTCAGAAACCAAAATTTAAGTTTGGTCGCTGAAAGAAAAGAAAGTGATTGGGTAGATTCAGACAGCTCTTCCGAAGAAGAGGAAGAAGAAGAAGAAGAAGTGATCAACTTTTATTTGATGGCTAAGATTATTCAGGATAATTTGATAAGAGATCTTGTGGCCGGATCTCAGTGGGTGAATGTAACCTTGAGGAAGGCACATACTCTTCTACTTCTTCTATCTCTGAGAAAGAAGCACTCTCTGAGTCGCTGACCTATGATCTTCACTGTTGAAAAGAGGGAGCTGAGTTGGTAAAACCTCTTGAAAACTCTCAAATTGAAATGACCATTTGCTTATCATAACTCAAAGAACTCAAAGATGTACAGCTGTCCCTTAAGGATCAAGAAAATATAACTCATTGATTTCGAAGGAAAATGAAAGTTATAAGCTTGAGATAAAAAATATTAAGAAAATATGTGAGTTTTCGTCAAAGTCTGGCAAGATTTTCAAACAGTGTCTAAATGCAAATTCCACATCAAGTACAAGTTGTACTTAGTCGTAACCTTAAAACTGCTACCTTTCTTCATTATGTATAACCTCTTAATCTTGAAGTCCGTTTTAATATTAACTTCAGTGATGACACTCCATATGACTCTAGGAAAAAGAAAAATAATTTTGTAAAAGAAAAAGTCTCATTTGAAAATGAAGTTATGAAGGAGGGAACCTCAGCAACTGTTGAGAATACTACTGACAATACTGTCACAGTGACTCCCAAAGTCACTAAATTCTCAGACAAAGTTTCGATGTCCAATGGCTGGGAATAATCTCAAGGAAAGAATATTAAAGGAAGGAAAATTGCTGAGAAGGGCAAAGGAGTATTGGTTAATTATGGGAAGCAGGTCCCTGAGAAACAAGTCATTGATAAGAATCTTCAGCGACTTGAAGCTCAAATTAAAGCATTCACTAAACATGTGCAGTCACTATCTATACACATGAAACCTAGTGGCAAAACTCATTCTGTCAAAAATAAGATTCCTTCTTCCCCTAAACAAAAACATTCTTTAAATAGAAAATCTTTAAATGTAGAATCTGACATTAAAGGGGATAATTTCAAGGTAACCATTGTGAAGAGAGCTCATTCTAATTCTGCTCTCAAAGTTAACCACCTTTAATATCTGCTGAATCATATTCTAAGTGTCTTAGCGACCCATCCTCTGATAGGTCCACAAAAAAACTAAATTCGTTTGTGTTTGTGTAGGGCAATCAACAAGAGCAAATCTGGATGGTGGTTGTTCAGGACATATGACTGGATGTAAGACCCTGCTGAGTGACTTCCAGACTAAAGCTGGACCTAAGGTCACTTTAAGTGATAACTCTTCTGGCATCACTAAGTGATATAGTTTGCTTAACTATGGAACTATCAGGATTTCCAATGTGACTTATGTACGAGGATTTTGATATTATCTCTTAAGCGTAAGTCAAGTTGGAGATGTTGAATATAAAGTTCTATTTGATAAGCATCACTGTATCGTCTATAACAGAAGAGAGATTGTATGGATTGCTCTAAGAAGCAAAAACATGTACATCATGGATGTAAAGTCTGCACCACATGTGAGACAAACTTGCTTCTATTTAGGAAGTCATGAGGAATTAAGTTGGCTATGGCGTATTAGGTTATCACACCTGAACTATAAGAACATTAACAATTATCTTCAAAAGAAATTTACTGAAGGACTCCCTCAAATTCTCAGTATGTCAAACACAAGCCATGTACAACTTGTGAGAAACACAAATCTCATCGTGCTTCATTCAAATCAAAACAAAACATCTTCGTAACCAAGATTTTACGCTTGCTGCATATGGATCTGTTTCGTCCAACGAATGTTCAAAGTCTGGCAGGTAAACACTATGGTTTAGTTATGATTGTTGAATATTCAAGATATACCTATGTATTTTTTCTTAGGACAAAGAATGAAGACTCGGATGAGATCATCATTTTCATCAAAAGAATTGAAGTGCTCAAGGATTCCAGTGTAAGATGTCTAAGAAGTGATAATAAAACTGAATTTAAAAACCCAGTACTTGAATCTTTCTTCTTAGAAAAACAAATCTCTCCCAACTTATCGGTAGCAAGAACTCCAGAGCAAAATGGTGTAGTTGAAAGACGAACTGTACATTGCTAGAGGCTGCTAGGATAATGCTCAGTGAGGCAAGTCTTCCTAGTCAATTCTGGGCGGAGGCAATCAACACAACATGCTACACCAAGAATATATCAATCTATGTCAAAAGTCATAAGAAGATGTCATATGAGATGTTCAATGGATGAAAACCTAACATTAATTACTTTCATGTTTTTTGGTTGTCCTTGTTTTTTCATAAATGAATGAGATCAACTCAGCAAGTTTGAAGCAAAAGCTAATGAAGGTTTCTTTATGGGATACTCAATAAACTGTAAGGCTTTCATGGTGTTCAACAAAATAAGACAAACACTTGATGAGACTCCTCATGTCATGATGAAAATCAATCTTCCTCTCTCTCTCTCTCTCTCTCTCTCTCTCTCTCTCCCTCTCTCTCCAGTCCAAAGTGATGTGCTCAACTTCAATGAGCTTGTTCCTTCTGAAAAAGATTGCACAACTCAATGTGGAACCCATGATTTAAGAGTCAAAAGAAAATCTTTCTGCTGAAAGATTTCTCTATACTCCCTACTGCTCTAAACCTCATACGATCTCAGCAACAGTTGAACAATCTTGTAGCCCTACAATGGTACCTACTGAGGCAACTACCACTGAAGCTTTTCATGATGCTCTTGATGAAGAAGAGGTTGCTGAAGAAGTTTTAGTACCTTTCTAGTCTTAGTAGGTAGAACCCATTGTTGTAGTTAACCATGAAGGACCATGTGTGTAATGCACAAGGAGTCATCCATAAGATCAAATCGTAGGAAATCCAATGGAAGGTGTTCCTAGAAGGAAGGCAACAATTAGTACCTGTCTCTTTGTCAACTTCGTATCAATGATCGACCCAAATACAATCTTAGAAGCTCTTGGTGATTCAAATTGGATAATTTCTATGCAAGAAGACCTTAATCATTTTGAAAAAACAATGTTTGGAATCTTGTTCCCAAACCTGTTGACAAAACCATTAGCGGTACAAAAGGAGTTTTTAGAAACAAGATGGAAGTAGATGGAATAGTTGTGAGAAACAAGGCAAGGCAAGTAGCTTAAGGCTATAGGCAAGAGGAATGAACAGACTATGATGAAACCTTTGCACATGTTGCAAGACTTGAAACCATTAGAATGTTCTTAGCTTATGCTGAATTCAAAGATTTAAAGTTTTTCAAATGGTTGTCAAATGTCCTTTTCTGAATGGGACTTTACAAGAAGAAGTCTACATTTAGCAACCCCCAGGTTTTGAACTAGACTCACATCCTGATTACGTGTACAAAGATTACAAAGCTCTCTCGACGCTAAAAAAACCTCCACATGCCTGGTATGACACGCTCTCACTGTATCTTGTTAATAATGGTTTTCAACAAGGTAATATTGACAACACATTGTTTATTTGTAAACATAAAAGTGGTGTTATTCTTGTAGAAATTTATGTTCATGATATTATATTTGGATGTACTAATGAGTCTTTGTGTGTAAACTTTTCTAAAATGATGTCTAAAGAGTATGAAACGAGCACCAAGTGCAAATTATAATACTTTCATGGACTTCAAGTTAGACAATTGAACGATGAGATTTTTATCAACCAAGAAAAATATGTCAAGGATTTACTTGACAAATTTGGCTTGGAAAATATTTCTACATTGAAAAATCCCATGGCTCTACTCAACAGACTCGATGCCGACAAAATGGAGAAGTCAGTCAATCAAACTCTTTATAGAGGTATGGTTGGATCACTAATATATCCACATCGAGTAGACCATATATAATGTTTTCAACATGTTTATGTGCACGCTACCAAGCAAATCCAAAAGAGGGTGTTAGGCATAAAAATGCCTCAATCAAATCTGTTCTACAACTTATGGGAAGATCTTTGATCAAACCTGTCGTATACACTTAGGAGAGATTGTAAGGATGTTTAATACCTCAATCAATCCTTGTGATGATTTGCAACCTGGAAAAATGTTAAAATTGTCCTCATCAATCGAACATGTTTGACAGTTTATGTCTAAGTTATTCATGACTGTTGGTCAAGTTTAACATAGTTAAGTGGTCTGTTATTTATGAACATGTTATAACACTAGCTGGAATTTGTTTCCAAGTCATCATGTAAAGTTTTGAACCTTGGAATCAGCTTGAGAGTTTTAGACAAAGTAGAAAAGAAGAATTGCTACAATTCCGCCAAAGCTATTATGTTACATGAAGACAAAGAGATATCTGGAATGGATGACATGCCATTTCTTATATCAAAATGGCTTTACAAAGAAGAATAAAGGTTGTATGTTGATTTTCTTCTTTGGGGTAAAGCTAGAAACAACAGAGCAAAAAGAAAAAGACAAAGATTCTGCAACAAGAGGACAAAATTACTTTGGTCAATATTGTCCTTATGCAGAAAAGTGAGCTTGTCTCTTTGTGAGACATTCCCACTTTCTATACAACCAATGAAGAAGCTTCACAAGGATTCTCTGTGTGACTACGAAAAGGATGATTCCAAGGAGAGAGAATGCAAGCAATCACAAGGACTTGGGTGCCAAAAGAAAATATGTTTTTCATGCATGCACGTTTACTTCAACTTGAGTGAAAAAGCTAGTGTGTCTAAGCTGTTCTTAGTGAACCCTTCCTCAAAGTTTGATGTGCCGCTAGCACTCCTTTCGTTTTAATAAAAATTGGAAATAAATAAGCTAAACTAGCAGACAAATAGGCAAGTATCACCTATCGTATACTAGTATAGTTTAGATAAGTCCGGATAGTGAACACATGGATAAATATGAAATCAGAAAAACGGATGACAACTAAAGATTATTTACAGTCAAATTGGGTTTTAGTTTCCATTTAAAAACGATTAATTGAATTTTAGAACCGAATATCACACAACTTAATTGACACACGAAGGAAATTATCACTAAATAAAGCAAAATCAAGAAATGTAATCATTTGGAATCTTTTCCCCTAAACATTGGATAATGGCAGTAAGGGCACGACTAGAATGAATATTAAATGGATTAAATACTATTCATATAAAGATCACTCAACAAAATGAACACACATCAATCCTAGAATTAATTCTAACTGTATGAAGATCACTCAACCACACGTTTATCAAAAATTCATTTAGCAGGTAATGATCATAACATTACCTAGATCACTTACTCATAATGTTATAATCCCAAATGATAAGTTAACTAAGATATGTAGATCACTCAACCATATCAAAGTTTAACATCCAAATATTTCCAAATTACTTGCAAATATGATCTAATCATGAAAATCCGTCAAATGTATAGATTTTAAAGTGGTTTATGATTAGACTCACATCCAAATCCCAAACCGTAATATAATGTTTGATCAAAATAAAGAATGAAATCTCTTTTTGAATTTCACAATATCGAAACTACCAACAAAGCAATAACAACAACTTTGTCAATAACGAATGCCTAAATATTGATTCACATCACCTAAAAAAATCATCCAAGATCAAACATTCTCATTTCTACCAAACATTATATAAAAATCAATTTCAAGAGAAGATCAATAATATATTCATTCTAGCCACAAAAATAACATCATCCAATGTTCATGGTTTTTAATCCCAAATGATTACAACAAATAACTACTTCATATTTTGGAGGTAATCCATCAAGATCAAAATGATATTCAAGAATTTACACATAATCAAAAGTTTTAGAAATTAGTAAACTCCCCAAATGATGATCTTTGATGCAATAATAAGTGTTCCCTTTGATTTAGCCTTCAAAATCAGTAATAACGCCTCTTTTCTCCTCAGAAACGAGCAACATTATGTGTTTATGTGTGTTAAATTTCGTCTCCCCCCTGCTGAATTAAAAATGAAAAGTTTTTATGTCCGAGGTCAACTCGGCGAGTCGTGTGGGTCGACTCATCGAGTCAATGAAGTGTCGTGCCTTCATTAGACTGTAGAAACAACTCGCGCGCCATATCTGCAGGCGACTCGCCAAGTCAAAACTTTTTTTAATCTGGAAATTATGATTTAAACTATGACTCGACGAGTCGGGTAAGATAACTCGACGAGTCGACTGCAGATGCCTTCAAACTTCCTTCTTTTATCAATTAAAGCTGAAATCAAATCATAAATCATAAATAATCAAAATTGACAATTGGGAACAATAAAGATAGCTAAAATAAAGATATAAAATCGCCATAAAAGATATGTAAACTTGGCGAAATCAAACATTCCCACACTTGCACGTTGCTTGTCCTCAAGCAACCTCAAACTTAAACATGAAATCAGTACAATTAGGCTAAGGGAAATGGAAAGAATGTCTCTCAATAAGAAATCAAAATTCCAAGGCATTAGAGACTTAACATGAATCACATCTTGAAAGACAAAGCTATACATCAAGAGAATGCATCAAAGACAACTTGTTTAAAGTGCCTACACATTTTTGGGATCAAGATATACATGAAAATTACACCTCATGAAAATTGAATAAATCACTTAATGCTCTCGGCTTATTCTTTAAACATATCACTCAATTGCAAAAAATTGATGCACCTTTTAACATAAGCTTGTTAAGGTATCAAATCTCCAACACTTGAATTCAAGAAATGCACAAATATCATGAGTTCTTCAAAAAAAAAAAAAAGGGTGTACTGGGGCTAGGGAAAAGGTGAGTAAATTCAAGACAAATAGTGTAATCTAGCCAAAAGCTTGCATTCTAAAGACAAGATTTCAAGAAGAAATTCTGAGGAGGACAAACTAAATATCAAACATACAGATTTCTACTGCTACTGCCAACTAAGGAGGGAATACTATACAATTGAATTTCTTTTGTATTCCTTATGAAAAATCCTCCTTCTAAGGGACATCTTTACATCGAACTTTCTGGAAAATCACTCTCTTGTTGGTCACTTCAACTTTTTAGACCCTCGTTATTTCTAGATCTTTTTCAAGAGAAATAATATATTCAGTAGACAATGAAAATAGTTCCTCACATTCTTCACAAAGTAACAAAGTCTTTTTCTCAAGAAACCACAAACTTTAGGCTAGAAAAGAGGGGGGGGGGGGGGGGGCTTAAAGAAAAGAATGCTAAAGGGGGTTTAAACAAAAGAGGCTAACATCAAATGAAAAGGAAATAAGGTTCAAGACGGAAAACTAGGGGATAATGTAAGGTGGAAACAAGGAAATGATGGCTAACAATGGGTTAATCATAAAGTGCCTCAATCACTTAAATATACAAAACAAGAAAAATGTGTTTTTGACAAGTATAACCAAAACAAGTTCTAAAATAGGCGTAAAAACCGGCATATACACACAACCAAATAAAAGTGAGCATGAAAATAGATGAATGCTCTAATAAGGCTCAAAGTCTAACAGGAAAATGGTTATGATGTGATATTCATGCTAAACTTAATCACAAAAATCTTTAGGCATTGGAACGGTTATCCCTTTACATGAACAAGCCTAAATCTTCGATGGGTCCAATCTGTTTGTTATTTAAAGCTTCGAAGACTGAGTCGGTTTTGTGGCACAGACGCATGACACACTTGCACCTGAGAAAGATGAATTATATTATGAAAAATGGGTTGGTGCAAGGTGTGCCTATGAAGAGTTTTAAGTTCGAGGACAAGTGTCTACCTTGCAAGAAAGGCAAACAACATAAGAAGGCACACAAGTCCAAGACTCAGAACTCCATCACTACCACATTCGATTTGCTGCATATGGACCTCTTCGGACCAATCAACAAAAGGAGTATAGGTGGTAGTTGGTATTGTTTAGTTATCACTGACGATTACTCACGATTTTCTTGGGTTTTCTTTCTAGGTACAAAGGACGAGACGGCATCCAAGCTCATCGGGTTCTTAGACCAAGTGGAGAATTCCTATGGAACACGGGTTAAAAGGCTTCGTAGTGATAATGGAACTGAATTTAAAAACACTGTAATTGGTGTATATTGCCTATCAAAGGGCATAGTGCATCAATTTAGTGCACCCTATGAGCCACAACAAAATGGGGTGGCCGAACGAAAGAACAGGACATTTATTGAGGCAGCTAGGACTATGCTTTCGGATTCAAAGCTTCCTACCATGTTTTGGGGGAGGCAGTGAATACCACATGTCATATTTTAAACCGGGTCCTAACTGTCAAATCTTTGAACAAAACCTGTTATGAAATTTTGAATAAATGACCACCTAATTTAACTGGCTTCGAACCGTTTGGGGTACCATGTACTTTATTGCGAACAAAACATCAACCTAAGTTCGGTGAAAAGGCTGACGAAGGATACTTCCTAGGTTATGTGCCAAACTCACCAAACAAATGGGTTTTTAACAATACAAATGGTACAGTATAAATTGTGTATAACATTGAAGTCACAAGTTATACACATGAACCCCAAATAGGTCCGGAATGGATATTTGACTATGATAAATTGTTTGAGTCATTTAACATTCCTTTGGATGAAAATGCAGGTACGATCGAAAAGGACATGGCGATGTTGAATCTGAATGACGAAGGTCATACCTTTCCGAGGACCACATTTCAATCCACATCCGAGCCTACTTTGACTGAAGATGGATCTCCAGAAGTCACTGATTCAGAAGCACCTTCAACTGAGAATCAGACTCAGACAACAAATTCCAACTCTGAGGAAACTGTCCACGAGGAGGAAAATGTGGAATCTGAGGATGTTCCCCCATTAGGTGAAATAGGATCTAACTTAGGAGATAATCTGAGAGTTGACGAGATAGAGACATCTAGGATCAACAAGAACCATCCTATAGAAAGCATCATAGGAAATCCTAATGAGGGTGTGAGGACTAGGAGTAGTTTAAATAATAACACTGTGTTGTTGTCGATGATAAATGACTCCGAGGCCTATCATACCTGTCTCTATTCTTGTTTCATCTCGCAATAGGAACCAAATGGGAAGTAGCAATAGGAACCAAATGGGTTTTTAAGTGCAAAAGAGACGATCGAGGTATAGTCACTCGCAACAAAGCTAGGTTAGTTGTAAAGGATTTCAACCAAGAGGAGGGAATCGATTACAATGAGGTGTTTGCGCCAGTAGCAAGGCTGGAAGCAATTCGTTTGTTTCTGGCTTTTGCTTCCTTCAAGGGCTTTAAGGTATATCAACTAGATGTTAAGAGTGCTTTTCTTTATGGAAAGTGAAGGAACTGGTATATGTAGAACAGCCGCCCGGATTTACAGATCCAAAATTTCCAGACAAAGTATACCGATTAGATAAGGCTCTGTATGGATTGCATCAAGCACCAAAGGCGTGGTACGAGACTTTATCCAACCATCTGTTAAAGAACAGGTTTTAAAGGGGTAGGATAGATAGTACGCTGTTCGTTAAGCGAAAGGGAGAACACTTCATCTTGGTACAAGTGTACGTAGATGATATCATCTTTGGATCATCAGACGAACAAATGTGCAAGGATTTTGAGAAGGTGATGAAGTCAAAATTCGAGATGAGTGCAATGGGTGATTTGAATTTCTTTTTGGGGTTACAAGTTGACCAGAAGAAGGAAGGATCATTTATTCATCAGACGAAGTATGTCTATGATATATTAGAACGCTTCGGGATGGAGGGGACGAAACTGACAGCCCATTTCAGCACGCCGATTCAAGTGAATCACAATCTCGGACCGGGTACTGAAAGTGATACCGATGTGGATCCGACGTTATATTGGGCCATGATTGGATCACTTATGTATTTAACTGCTTCAAGACCTGACATCATGTTTGCTGTGTGTATTTGTGCTAGGTTTCAAGCTAATCCGAAAAAGATGCACATGAAAGTTGTGAAGCGGATTCTACGATGCCTCAAGTCGAAACCGAAGCTGGGGCTTTGGTATCACGCGAAGGGAATTCTGGAATTGGAGGCGTTCACGGACTTAGACTACGGAGGATGCAGCTTGACGCGCAAGTCAACAACTGGAGGTTGTCAATTCCTTGGAGGGAGACTGGTTTCCTGGCAATGCAAGAAACAGATGTCGGTAGCCGTGTCAACGTGCGAGGCCGAGTATGTTGCTGCTGGTAGTTGCTGTTCACAGGTTCTGTGGATACAACACCAATTGCGAGATTACGGTTTGGCTTACACTCAAACTCCCATTAGGATAGATAACCAATCTACAATTGCTATAACAAATAACCCAGTTAAACACAGTAAAACAAAGCACATAGACATAAGGCATCATTTTATACGTGATTGTGCTGAAAAAAACTTAATCAAGTTGGTAAAAGTGGCAATGGATGATAATAATGCTGATTTATTTACCAAAGTCCAAAGCCTTTGATAAGTCACGGTTTGAATATTTGATTCAACTAAATGGAATGCGCAACCCAGAGTAAATTGACCTTAGTAGAATTTTTATTTCCGTTTATAGCAGTAGACTTTCTTTCTTTTTATAGTAAGTTTACTAAATTAGGATAGTTTCTATTTTTAGTAAGTTAGTAGGTTATATTATTTTCTTAATATATCTTATGAAAAACAAAAAAAAAGAGAGAAAACCATAAAAAATTCAAAAAAAAAGAGAATATCCGAAAAAGAGTTAAGTCTTAGATGCGTAGGTTCAAAGTGACGAAAATTAGCACAGTCGTTACAAATTCTAAGTGGTTAGGATTTCACACATAATTCACCTAAAATTCTAAGTGTTATACTTTATTTTAGTTTGATGTGTTGGTAGACATAATACATATAGGGAGTCTCAAGGCTAATAAAATATTCAAGAAAAAGTCAAACGTGTCACTAACTTAGATGTATGACCAATCGGTCTCAATTTTTATGTACGAGACATACAAACTTTGAGTATAAATGAGGTATGCAAACTTTCTGGAGATGTATAGCAACATCAAATACATCTTAAAATGGAAAGCATAGAAAAATCATACAGAATTGAGAGTCAAAAACACGTAACTCTGTTGGACGTAAGTACAGACCTGTTGCCTCTGTTTTGATTCGGGTTAGCAAGATAAGTCGCTTTGTTGTACGTCGGTACAGACCTGTCACCACTGTCTTGCTAGCTTTAAAAATAAACCTTAAGTCAAACTAAGACACTTTGTTGTATGTAAATACAGACCTGTGTCCGATGTTTGTCTTTTAAAGAAAGTTTGCAAATACCAAAAAGTTAGAATCATTGTCTGTATGCCTTGATCATAAAAGTATGTCTATGTCTGAGTCACGTAAGATAATTTCATGATACATAAAAATGCCAATGGATATTCCGAATTGTAGCATGTTTAAAGGGGTACATACCAACAATCGGCTAGAAATGTATGTCACGCCAAACAATCAAAGGGATCAAAAATTCCTAAGTGTGAAAGCTTAAATACTGAAAGTGCGTATCTGACACCGCTATCTGATTGAACCTTTCTTTGACTATGCTCGTCAAAAATATTTTTATTAGTGTTTTGTATAGGTAGTAATCTTAAATAATTATGTAGTTTAATCTAAGTTTAATTTTTGTTCAAAATTTTGATTTTAATTTAATTTAATTTAATTTTAGTTTTATTTTTCTTTATTCTATTTTATTTTTAATTTTACTTAGGAAAAAGGTCAAAAATTACTGAGGGTGCATTCATAGTTGAATAAAATAAACATTGCGTGAAAATCTTATGCTTAGGGTAAAAGATTTGGCATAGTTTATTCCGTTACACGATAAGGTTGAAAAAGTTGAATTCATTTAAAAAATTTTCGAAATTTTCAAAGTTTCAGGGTGAATTCGAGTTTAAGCTAAACTCGAATATGGCAAGGCTCGAATCTGTCAGTAGATTCGAAAATGGCATTAAACTCGAATATTGGTGGTATAAATAGGTTAACAGTGATGGTCATTAACTCACCACCGTTCGAATCTATATCTTCGAGTTTACCTGTGCGATTTCGAATCTATTCTCGAGTTTGCCATTTTCAATACACCTACTATTTGTCGAGTTTCTGTTCGTTTGGGTTCGACACTACCAGTAGATCTAGGTATAACCAAGTGTATTGTACAAGATTTAGGTAGTTTTATACTCCATTTAGGCCAAAATCATTGGATTTTGAAGTTTTATTGGTAGAAAGTTTGTTTTTCAAAATTACAAACTTTGAACCAGTGAAAAGTCAAATTAATTACAAATATCATTGATTAGAACCTAATAGGACTAATAGATGTGATTTTCTGAGTCTAACATGGTTAAAATCATGGATTTTTGTGATGATGGTGGCCGACTCCTTCGAGTCTGTTCATGGCCAGTTTCGAGTTTGTCACTCGAATAGGTCATTAAACTCGAATGGATCATTAAACTCGAATAGATGTTCATTCGAATCTATTGTTCGAGTTTGTCAGTATATTTGAATTATTTAATTAAAATTTTAATTAAACTTGTAGAAATTCATAAGTGTTGGATTTTGTCCTTATACAAGTTCAAAATAAAACATATCTGAATTTAAACAAGTTTATTCATTTTTAATAATTCTAATATTTTATTTGATATGTTGTGGAGACATGGCGGATAGAATATTTGTTCCAAAGCATAACATGGTCATTTCTCCTGACCATGCTATTCCTGAAGCGCAAGCCTTCCGCCAGGTGGTGGATTTCTTGGTGGGGTCCAGAATCGCGTATGCGCTATCTCACAATATCCAGATTGTCATTCCTTATGTGCGTCAGTTCTATGACCATCTGCAAGTAGATTGTACTGTCACTCCAACAGTTTTGAGGACAAGGATTGCCGGGCATCCTTTGGTATTCTCAACTGACATGCTACGCCAAGTGCTGCAGCTAGGCACGCAAGAGCAGGAGAACGACCCAATCGATTTCCCATTAGCCATTAGGCAGGCTGCCTTTGTAAGAATGGGATACAGTCTGGATGTCACTAAGTCATCATATATGAAAAGTGGGCTTATTGGCCAATGGCGATATCTAGCGCATGTGTTCATGGTCTGCTTTGCTGCGAAGAAAGCTGGTTTTGACTACATTGTTTCAAAGATCCAGTCTGGGATGATTGCGTTAGTCTACAATCAGAAATTCAGCTTCTCAGAGATGTTCTTTACTGAGTTTGCTCAACAAATCACAGCTCCAGACCAACAAAGATTTCTGCTATATCCGCGCTTCATGATGATGCTAATCAGGCACTTCTTGCCAAATTTGCCGCAGCTTAACCATATTCAGAGTGTTGCAGTTATCGATAAGAGAATATTTACCGATTGCTCCTCTCATCGAGGAAGGTTAGCTATCCCAGTAGAGGGACCTTTGTTTGGTGTTGTAATCGACCCGAACTTTGTAGCCCCTGACAATGCCAACTGGGTAGGAGAGGTGCAAGTTCAACAGCAACAGCCACAGCAACAAAGACAACAACAACCACGTCCTCAACAACAGAGGAGAAGACAAAGGCCTTCCGCGAGTCAAATTCAGGCAGATAGGCCTTCTACCAGCCAACTTCAAGAGCCAGAAGAGGCTGGCCCTTCGAGTGCACCATCCGAATCTAATCCGATATTTCAAACATTGCAAGAGATTTGGGCAGCGGGTCCAAATGCAAATGAGGAAATTATGGCTGAGTTAGTTGGAGAATTATTGTAGCCTCCGGAAGGAGAAGTTGACGTGTTTAGGCAAATTGATGAGTATCAACCTGAGCAAGCAGGTAATGACAAGTCATCTTCAGATACTGAATCCGAGGAAATGGAAGAAATAGAAGCTGAAAAAGAAACAGAAGATCCGTCCATCCAAATGGGGACGTATGGATCACGTTTAGTGGTGACTGAAGAAGAAGATAGAAGGAAAAGAGCTTTGGCAGAATCCGACGAATCAGATTATGAAGAAGAGGAGGTTGCACCTCTGGTCCATCGACAAAAGGCAAAACGCCATAGATTCATGCAGGGAGCTCCCTCGGTCTCTGCTCCACAGCCAGAAATACCTCAACCTCCACCCGCTCAATCTACCATTCCACCACCACCACCACTTGTTGAACCATACATTCCATCACCAATCATTCCAACCCCCATACAATCCATACCATCCACTTCATCCACTTTCACCGAAAATCAACGGTTTTCTGAGCTGAAAAGCAAAGTCGACTTCCAACAAGTCCAAATCTTCGGTTTGACAAAGGCTCTCGGAGAAATACAGAAGCATAATGCACAAATAGACATCGAGAATGCCGAGTTGAAGAAAGTAGTGGGCAAAATTGAGGAAGAAAACTTGGAGCTTAAAACCTTTGTTGCTAATCAGGCGGCCGAGATACGATCGATGCGCTCCCTTATTGAGCAATTATTGAAAAACCTAAAGGCTCAGGGGGAGACAAGCTGCCGGGATCAGGAAGAGCTGCCCAGGGATGGAGATAATGATGGAGATAATGACGGCAATGATCCCAACGCGCAAAGAGATAATGAGCCAGTAGATTTTTCTGCTGCTCAACATGCTGAGAGTCAGGGGGAGCCAAGTCAATCGGGAGCTGCAGGAGGTGAGGCTAGTTCTTCAAAGGTCTCAGAATCTGAAGTACGTGAGATGATAGAAGCATTGATGGACATTGATGAAGATCCTCTAGAACTTGAATTTGATTTTGAAGATGATATAGAAGATCTAGAAGAAGGAGAGTTTGTTCCAGATGATGTTGCTGATTGGAAGTCTGATGAGGAGGTTGTGATAGATGAAGATGACAATGTAAATGAAATAATCATTCAATCATAGCCTTTCACAGAACAATATGAGCAGAATGATCAACATGTAATAGATATTGATGACGTCAAATTGGCTTCGGTAAATGATTCAGAACTGGAGGAGGCTAAAAGAGAGCCAAGCAGAGCTGAATTGCTAAATCTTTGGTTCCGTAAGGAAGAGAAGAAAACTGAGCCAAAAATGAAGAAGAAGATGAGGAATCCAGGTGCAGAAAATTTCTCTAGAGGTATTATCAGCTGGTTCTTCGACAAAGAACTGCAGCTTTTTATTCTGAAGAGGAGAGATGGACTTCAGTACCTAAGGCGCAAGCTTAAAATATTTAACACATTGCCGAAGGTAGAGGTGAAGGAGTTAGCCTGGAAAGAATTGATCAATATTGGAAATGACCCTTATGCTGAAGTGATCGCTAAGATAATCAGAAGAGAGGGTAGATCTGGAAAGTTTGAAAGACTCAAGCCGAGGTTTGGGAAAAGAGTCGAGGATACATCAATAATAGATCCTCATACAGGTAGACCATGTGTGAAAATGGTTTACAAACCTGTTAAATGCTTAAGAAGGGTGCCAATGAAGAAGATGCCACAAGATGTTTTGAGCAACATGAAGTGGTGGTACATTGATAATGAAACTGCTGAAGCTATCATGGAGGATCAAGACGACAAAGTTATTTTGAGAATGTATGATCCACTGCACCTGATAAACCTATCAAAGGACGATCTGAAGAAGCTACATGATCAGCATATCTTCTTTCATGAAGGATGGAGATCTGAAGCCAGAAAGTTCCAAAAGGTAGTCAGAGTATGTATAGATGCAGGTATATACGCAAAAAGTAGTATATATAGCTC
This sequence comes from Centrapalus pauciflorus, assembly GCA_020465985.1. Classification (NCBI taxonomy): domain Eukaryota; kingdom Viridiplantae; phylum Streptophyta; class Magnoliopsida; order Asterales; family Asteraceae; genus Centrapalus; species Centrapalus pauciflorus. The sequence continues at coordinate 394,167 of JAANYP010001600.1, read as the reverse complement.
TAGTACTTAATCAAAATGTAAATAGTTAGTTAGAAGCTATCGTCAAGGGGGGGGTCTATTGGTACACCCTGTGTGACGATAGCAGTCTAAGTGATCTAGTATTTTGGTTCAAGTAATATTGCAAAGTACTGGATATTTGATATATGTGTTTATATATGTTTGATAGTTATTGATTGTATGTTTGAACTTGATGTAATGTATTACAAGAAGTTCAAACATAAAATCCAAAGATTAATTCAAATATAAGTTAAATCATATAATCAAATACAAGTAGAACATGAGAAATTCGAATTTAGTAACAAATTCGAATTTAACATATGGTAGATTCGAATGGGATCTATGGGGTAGATTCGAGAGTGTCAAAGGGACGAACTCGAATGGGCCTTGGGCCTGATTCGAGTTTGGCCCATGACAAACTCGAATGAGCCTCCATAATTAGGGATTAACTCGAATAATTAAGTGACTTTTGCAGAATTCGTGTGGGATTAAGCAAAAAGGCGATCTCAAGTTTATCAGCTAAGTGAGTATTCTTTCGGAGAGAATCATCTCGTAGGTGCGTTCGTGTTCGTCCGTACAGCGTGTTGATAGTCTCCGTGTTCCGTGTGAGAGTTGTTTCCGTCAAGCCGTTAACGAGGATTCCGCACTCGTTGACGGTGTCGCGTCTAAATAGATCTGTGTAGTGCAAGACCTTACAAACCTCCTATTTCCATTTTTAAACATAATCATTACACAATGATTCTATGTTTTTTTAAATGATGCATTACTTTTTTAATGATGCATAATATTTTTAAACATAATTCTTACATAATTATTATGTAAAGGGTGTCCAAAAAGTAGGTCCCTAAACTATGTTATTTAAGTGTTGCATTCATAATGAAAAAAATATGACATGTTTTTAAGTGTTGACTATACTATTTTTTCTTGTTTTGTAATTTTGATTAAAAAATACACACAAAAGTTCAAGGTCTGATTTGTTAAGTTTAATAAAATATAAGATTTGATAGTACATGTTTTATTTGAAAAGAGTGCAATTAGAAAATTGGTTCCCTAAATTTTCTTATTTCAGTGAAACTGCTCCACTAGGTTCGGTTTAGTCTGATCTAACCCGACCAACTTTTGTAATTTTTTTCTTGTAAAAGTCAATAAAAATCGAGAGTGAACCAATGCCAATCCATTTCTAGGCCCTAGGGTTGAGATTTTTTTAGTTATTTTTTATACTAAAATGAATTTTAATTATTTTTATAATAAAATAAAATACTAATTTCACCACTAAATTTTTTTAGGGGGAATAATTCCTGCTCACGGCTCTCACCCAATTTTCCTTTCGCGTTCTTTTCTTTCTTACAACAGAGAATGAGAATATAAAGTGATTCCTCTTCAACTTACTTTTTATCATGGTAGGCATTAGGGGTGTTCAGAAATTTCCGAAACCAAAAAACCGAACCGAAAACCGCCAAAACCGTCCCGAAAAATAGGTTAATCGTATCGTATTTTTCCGAATATCTCGGTTCGGTTAACCGAACAGGAAAAATCTTCGGTTTCTCGGTTCAGTTACGGTTCACATATTTGGCTTCGGACGGTTAACCAAAAACTGATTTTTTATTTTTTTATTTTTTATGTAGTTATACTTAGTAATAGTTCATAATTCAATTAAAACTTAAATATCTAACTTAAAAGAGCCCAAACAAAAGAAAGCCCAATCTGATTTATTTGACCTAGCTTGTTTCAGATTAATCCACTTTTCCAGTTCCCCTTCCAGGCTTCCACGAATCCACACCCAGCGGCTCCACGCCTCCACAATTCCACGCAGTCCATCTTTCCACCGTTCCAACTGATCGTCTGTTGTCCATCCTTTCATAGTTCCACGAGAGTCGAGAGGTCGAAACCCTCTCTCCTTCACGACTTCATCTTGGATTCCACGCTTTCATAGCTTCGTCTGTCGTTTCCTACTTTAATCGCTTTTGTTGACTTGTTGTTCAGTTGTTCACAGTTCTATCTTCAACATCGATTCCAGATTTGCTTAACTTGTAAGTTGTTGGCTACTTGGATGCTTACACTCTTATGGTTGTTTTTTAAATTATTTCTACTTAAATCACTCAATGATTTTTGTTTTGCATGAGAAGCAATCTGAAAAAAATCAAATGAATAGAATATCAATTCTTTAGTTTTTAGACGAGCTAATGATAATTTGGTGTACCATGGAACGTTGGATTTTTGTTCTGCCAGCAGAAGTACAACATAAGTATAGTACCTATAAATGTCTTTTGTCTGTTATTAGAAGTTTAGAACACTACTGAAAAACAGGTACCGTTACAATGCTGGCAAAGTTATGTGCATGCGAAAGGAAATATTAGTGTCAACAGAAGTATATTACTTAAATTTTTTTTATCATATAATGGTTAAATGGTTAACCTGAAAACCGAACCGAAAAATCAGGTTAACCGAACGGGAATTTCGGTTTAGGTTTAGGTTCAGGATTTTGCCGAACCGATTGTTTCGGTTAACCATCCGAAACCCAAATTCGGTTCGGTTAACCGTCCATGAACAGCCCTAGTAGCCATTTTGTTTAGCATTGATATTTATATGACTCACTTCTATTCATGATAATATGTTTATTCAGAAACTTCTTGAAAGCGACAAGTTTTACAGAATATGGTTATAATCAGATGTGTTAAAATGCGCTTGGGAGGGAGAGGAACTATCTTATAGCATTAAGGAAGCAGTAAGTTTAAAAGTAGATATTATGCATCATCACTAGCTACTGGTTTACTTGTTATAACTTCTGCTTCTATTACATATTCTTAGCAGATGCAAAGTAGTAAGTTACTTAGACTTCCATACTCATAAAAAGGAAGACATGCTTCTTTTTTTTCCAATCTGAAAAGATTATGTCAAAAAGGTATAAAATGATGTTCTTGCACCATCATCAATCTACTTTATAATGTTTATATATACTTTGGTGTATTTTAGTATGCTTACTTGTCTAGACAAGCCATCTTGGAAATTTGATTATGTATCCTTCCTGTATCGAACATGATTCTTCCTTACTCATGCCACCAGTCACATCGTCTGTGGAAGAACACATGGGCCATCGCCGATCGTCTGTGGAAGAACAAATGGGACATCTCTAGTCTATCACTCATGGATTTAGAGAATTTAGATGAAAGATCAGAGTAAAGATCAACCACTTTTGTTTCATTGTTGTTGAATTCTCTTATCGAACCGACATTTCTACTGAGATCATCAGAAATGTTTGACTCACGATTTTGATTGATCTCACTGATTAACAACCTGTTTTGATCCAATATATTTTGAACTTGAACAAAAATCTTTTAAAAAGTCTGCTCTGGGATGTTCAAAACATCTCTGATTTGGTGTACTGATATGTTATTCGTTCACTAAATCTTTCTGTTTGCAATTTACAGCTGAGAACCTTGAGAGGTGGCCACACGTCTCGAGTTGGAGCTCTGGATTAGAACTATTTAAACCAAGGCAACATATGCAACTCATAACAAATTCCACTATTTAAATATGTTATTTTTTTTTTCTGCAGAAAGGTAGGTAACTCATCTAATTCTGGATTATTTCGCACTTCCCTACTACGATAATTTTTAATAAACTTAGTCGAAATAGTGTATGATGACTAGGGTATCCAGAATAAGAGTTGACCATATGCCACCTGCTTACCTTGTATTTGGATGGGTTACATGAGAACAAACAGCTTCATATTTACTAATCAAGTTTTATATAAGATTGTTAACTGATGACTTTATACCAATATTATTGAGAAAGTTTGTTCCTATTATCACGTTATTAAATTCTTCTTATTATTATAACTTCAATATATGTGATTATTTGTATAATTTTGTAATGGATATTGAGGCTTATGGAGTTGATCTCAACAATCACTTAACCTTATTTTCTCATGGTTAACTTCATATAGAAACTGTTAGTAGTTGCATCCATGTGGCTCTATATAAGCATCCTTTGGCTATTTAACTAATTGTTGCGTTGTTATTTCTTTGATGTTTTGGGCCTTTTGGTCTTCATGTTGTTTATAAGTTATTACACCGGAGTCTAGGACAGGACCAGGTAGCGTAGAAGGAAAACGATGGTGATGTTTTATAAAATAAAAATCACAAATAAAGAAAGACCAAGACAATGAAAATTGCTAAATTTAGCTATGCGAATATGTAATTTTCTAGGACTCATACAGAGAGAAAGAGAAGGGTGGTTAGGCTGGGTTCCAGTTTTCAAAAGAAATAAGAAGGAAGAAGTGATCACCAATCTATGAAAAATTTATAGCATTTAACTTTGGTTCATTGATTAATTATATGCTCGTTTAATTTAGGTGAATTCTTGTCCACAATCAATTGCATCAAATTTTTTAGAACACTGCCTAAAATCACAGCATCATTAATAATAATGATTTTGTTGTACAGGAGAATGTAGCTATAGAATTGGGTATAGTTGTGCAATATCAACGTTTCTGGCTATTGGCAAAGCGCCAAAATCAGACCTACCGCCTAAATCGTCCATTAACACCTCATGAACAAGCTGGTTCCGTATGTACATACTAATCAGTGTGTTCCTTATCTAAATGTGTAAGGTCTCGACACTATGGATCTATCTCGACGCGACACCTTCCAACGAGTGCGGAATCCTCGTTAGCGGTTTGACGGTAAGACCACGCACACCGTAACACGGAGACTACCATGGTGATAGACGAACTAATTAGAATGCCCCTACACAATGATTCTCTCCGAAACAACTCTCTGGAAACTTGCAAGTTCGAGATCGCCTTTGCTAATCACTCTGATCGATTCTGCAAAAGTCTAATAATTAATCGAATTAACCCTTAATTATACTGACAGATTCGAGTTGTGTAGGACAAATTCGAATCTGGCCCAAGGCCTATTCGAATTTGTCCTCATTGACAAATTCGAATTTACCTTAAATTCGAACATCAACTATCAAACTTATGTTTGAACTTATGTTTGAACTTATGTTTGAATTTATCTTTAAACTTTATGTTTGAACTTCTTGTAATACATTGAACCAAGTTCAAACACACAAACAACCAATATCAAACACACATAACCACATATATCCAACACTAGTCAATATTCAATACCAAGTTACTTGACTTACACAAAATGCTATCAAAACTTAGAGTGCTATTGTCACACATAGTGTACTAACAGACTCCCCCTTGACGATAGCTTCTAACTATTTACATTTTGACTAAGTACTTGGACCATAGAGACTACTTCCTGCATATAGACCTACATCTATACATACTCTCACTATCTTCTGGAACTTCCTGGCTTCAGATCTCCATCCTTCGTGAAAGAAGATAGGCTGATCATGTAGCTTCTTCAGGTCGTCCTTTGATAGATTTATTAAGTGCAATGGATCATACACTCTCAAAATAACTTTGTCTTGCGTATCTTCCATTACAGCTTCAGCAGTTTCATTATCGACATACCACCACTTCATGTTAAAACATCTTGTGGCATCGATTTCATCGGCACCTTCTTCAAACATTTTACAGGTTTGTACTCCATTCTGGCCCATGGCGTACCTGTATGAGGATCAATTCTAGTTTCATCTTCCACTCTCTTTCCGGTCCTTGGCTTGAGTCTCTCAAATTTACCTGACCGACCCTTTTTTCTGATAATCTTTGCAATCACTTCAGCGTACGGGTCGTCACCAATATTAATTAACTCGGCCCATGCCAACTCCTTTACTTCAACCTTCGGCAATGTATTAAATACTTTGAGCGTCCGTCTTAGGTATTGAAGTCCATCTCTCCTTTTCAATATGAAAAGCTGCAATTCTCTGTCAAAGAACCAGCTTATAATTCCACCAGATAGATTTTCGGAGCCCGAAACTCTCATTCTTCTCTTCATCTTCGGCTCTGTCTTCTTTTGTTCCTTCCGGAACCATAGATTCAACAATTCAGACCTAGATGGCTCTTTCTTAGCTTCTTCAAGTTCTGAATCTTCTACCGAGGCTAGTTTGATCTCATCAATATCAATCACATTGTGATTGTCTTGGACATATAGCTCCGTGATAGGCTGTGAGTTTACAATCACTTCATCGACATTGTCGTCTTCATCCTCTATCACTTCATCGCCTGATCTCCAATCAACTATGTCCTCCGGCACGAACTCTCCTTCCTCCAACTCTTCAATCTCATCCTCAAAATCAAACTCTATCACTTCTTCCTCAATATCCATCAGAGCGTCTATCATCTCGCTCTCAAAAGTCTTTGAGGGACTAGCTTCACCTCCTTCAGCTCCAGACTGACTCGGCTCCCCCTGAACTTCAGCGTGTCGAGCAGAAGAAAAATCTACTGGCTCACTGTCCTTTTGTGCATCGGGATCATTGCCTTCGTCATTTTCCCTTCTCAACTCTTCAGTTTCTCTGCAACTAGTCTCCCCCTGAGCCTTTAGATTTTTCATTATTTACTCAATGAGGGACCTCATAGTTCGGAGCTCTGCAGCCTGATCGGCGACGAATGTCTTCAATTCAAGATTTTCTTTATCAATGTTTGCGTTATGCGCTTGAAGCTCGCCGACAACTTTAGTAAGTTGGAAGACTTGGACTTGCTGGAAATCCACTTTGCTTATGAGCTCTGAAAACCTTTGGTTGTCTGTGAAGGTGGATGAAGTGGATGGAATGGATGTGATAGATGACGGGATGATTGGTGGTGGAATTGATGGTTGAACGGGTGGTGGTGGAATAGATGGTTGAGCGGATGGCTGAGCGGATGAAATTTCAGGCTCAGAAGCAGAATCAGACGAAGCTCCCTGCATAAACCTATGCCTTTTGGCCCTTTGCCTAGGCACCAATGGAGCTGTATCTTCAATCTCGAAATCAGAGTCATCTTCATCCGAATCTCTAGATGATCTCTTCTTTTCTGCCTCTTGATCTATAACCACTATTCTGGATCCATATCTGCCTATTCGGACAGCCGGATCTTCCATCTCTTCTCTTGGTGCCTCAATCTCGATCTCCTCAACTTCCTCTGATGACGACTCAGAGGTGGTCACTGCCTGACCCTCTACCTCTGGTTGATAATCATCTATTTCTCTCATAAGATCATCAATACTAGCTGGAGGCTCCAAAATATCACCAACAAGCTCAGTAGTAATCTCTTCTTGAGCATGAGAGCCTTGAGCCCAAATTTCTTCCAATGTCTCCACCCGTGGATCAATTACGGGGGCTACAACTGAAGGACCCGCAACATCCGTTGAAGGACCTGCTTCCACTGACTCCTGCACCCTACTTGTTGAAGGCCTTGAAGCCTGAGTCTGTCTAGCTGGAGCTCTCTGCCTCCTTCTTGGTTGTTGTGGAGGCCTTTGCTGTTGTTGTTGCTGCTGTGGCTGTACTTGAACTTCCCCAACCCAGTTCGCACCGTTCGGGGCTTCAAAATCAGGATTTACCACAGCACCAAAAAGTGGTGCATCTAGTGGTCTAACCAATTCACCCCAACGGGCATTGTGCGCTTGACAATCTGCAAAATCCGCTTGTCGATCACAACAACACTCTGAATTTCTGGTAATTGCGGCAGGTTAGGCAAAAAATGTCTGATCAGCATCATAACAAACCTCGGATACATAAGAAATCTTTCTCTTGCTGTTGCTGTTATTTGGTTAACAAACTCCGCAAAGAACATCTCAGAGTAACTGAACTGCTTGTTATAAACCAATGCTATCATTACCGATTGCATCTTCGACACGATATAGTCAAATCCAGCTTTCTTTGGAGCAAAGCACACCATGAATACATGTGCCAGATACCTCCATTGCCCTATTAAACCACTCTTCATGTATGATGTTGGTACATCCCGTGTGACGATAGCAGTCTAAGTTGTCTTACATTGTGATTTAGCATATGTTTGTTATCTATATATTATGTATGATTGATGATTATCAGTGTTTGTATGTTTGAACTTGATGTAACGTATTACAAGAAGTTCAAACATAAAGTTGAAAGATAAAATCAGTCATAAGGTAATATCATAAGTTTCAAACACTTAGTTGTTTATGTAAAAGGCTAGATTCGAATTATATATGGGTTGACATTCGAATCTGTGATAGATTCGAATGTAACCATAGATTCGAAAATAGGCTAGATTCGAGGCTGTCAGATGGACAGATTCGAATGGGCCTTGGGCCAGATTCGAGGTTGGCCCACAACAGGCTCGAATCAGGGTCTATAATTAGGGATAGACTCGAATAATTAGAGGACTTTTTGCAGAATTCGTGAGGAATTAAGCAAGAGGCGATCTCGAGTTTATCAGCTAGGTGAGTGCCGTTTCGGAGAGAATTAGTTCGTAGGATCGTTCGTGTGTCGTTCGTTCAGCGTCTAATAGTCTCCGTGTTTCCGTTGGTTGAGAGTTGTCCGTCTAACCGTCAACGAGGATTCCGCACTCGTTCACGGATCCGCGTCTAGATAGATCTTGCAGTAGTAGACCTTACAAGTGGTATCAAAGCATTCGAACCGTTTGGAGTACCATGCACACTTTTAAGAACAAAACATCAACCGAAGTTTGGTGAAAAGGCTGACGAAGGATACTTCCTAGGTTATGTGCCAAACTCACCAAACAAACGGGTGTTTAACAAAACAACTGGTACTGTGGAGATTGTGTATAATATTGAAGTCTCAAGTTATACACATGAACCCCAAACTGGTCCGGAATGGATATTTGACTATGATAAGTTATTTGAGTCATTTAACATTCCTCTGGATGATAATGCAGGTACAATAGAGAAAGGACTTGGCGACGTTGCATCTGAACGACGATGGCCAAATCTTTCCAAGGACCACGTTCGATCTACGTCAGCCCACTCGACGTAGATGATCTCCAGAAGTTGCTGATCAGAGGCACCTAACAATGAGAATCAACTCAAGCTTCAAGTTCCAACTCTGGGAAAAGGTCCGTGAGGAGGAAAATGTAGAGCTGAGCCTGTTCCCCCTTTAGGTGAAATAGGATCCAACTTAGGAGATAATCTAAGGGTTGATTGAAATAGAGACTCAGGATTAACCACGAACATCCAATAGATAGCATCATAGGAACTCCTAACGAGGGTGTGGGACTCGGAGTAGTGTAAATAACAACACTGTGTTGTTGTCCTGATAAACGACTCCGAGGCATATCACCCATGTCTATATTCATGTTTCATATGCAAGTAGAGCCCAAAAATGTGCAAAAGGCACTTAGGACACTACTGGGTTGAAGCGATGCAGGAAGAACTTTTACAATTTAGGAAACTAGAAGTGTGGGAGTTAGTTCCGTTACCTCGGGGGAGATTGCCTAGGACCAAATGGTTTTTAGTGCAAAGAGACGTCGGGGTATAGTCACGCGCAACAAGGCGAGATTAGTTGTAAAAGGTTTCAACCAAGAGGAGGGAATCGATACAACGAAGTTTTTGCACCAGTGCAAGGCTAGAAGCCATTAGGTGTGTTCTAGCGTTTGCCTCCTTCAAAGGCTTTAAGGTATATCAACTAGTGTTAAGAGTGCTTTCCTGTATGGGAAAGTGAGGAGTTGGTATAGTAGAACAACCGCCCGGATTACAGATCCTAAATATCCTGCTAGGTATATCGCTTAGATAAGGCTCTTATGGATTACATCAGGCACTAGGGCGTGGTATGAGACTATCCAACCATCTTTTAGAACGGTTTTGAAAGGGGTAGGTAGATAGTACTCTATTTGTGAAAAGAAAGGGTGGACACTTTATCTTGGTACAAGTGTACGTCGATGATATCATTTTTGATCATCAGACGAACAAATGTGCAAGATTTCGAAAAGGTGATGAAGTCTAGTTCGAGATGAGTGCTATGGGGGAGTTGAATTTCTTTTTAGGGTTACAAGTTGACCAAAGAAGGAAGGGATGTTATCCATCAAACTAGTATGTCTATGACATATTAGAACGGTTTGGGATGGAGGAACTAAGTTGACGCCCATTTCAGCACGCCGATTCAAGTGAATCACAATCGCGGCCGGGTACTGAAGTGATTCCGATGTGGATCCGACTTTATATCGGGGCCATGATTGGGTCATTATGTATTTAAATGCTTCAAGACCTGACATACTGTTTGCTGTGGTATTTGTGCTAGGTTTCAAGCGAATCCGAAGAGATGCATATGAAAGCTGTGAAGCGGATTTCTACGATACTCAAGTGAAACCGAAGCTGGGACTTTGGTATCACGCGGAGGGAGATCTAGGTTGGGCATTCACTGATTCTGACTACGGAGGATGCAGCTTGACGCGCAAATCAAACGAATGGAGGTTGTCAGTTCCTAGGAGGGAGATTGGTATCCTGGCAATGCAAGAAACACCATCGTTAGCACATTTCAACTGCGAGGCCGAGTATGTGTTGTTGGAGTTGCTGCTCACAGGTTCTGTGGATACAACAACAATTGCGGGATTCCGGTTTGGTTTACCACTCAAACTCCTCATTAGGATGACAATCAATCTACAATTGCTTAACTACATAATCCACGTAAACACAGTAAACACAGCCATAGACATAAGGTCACATTTTTCGTGATTGTGCCTGAAAGAACTTTATCAAAACTTGTAAAGGTGGCAACGAAGTAATAATGCATTATTTACAAAGTGTTTTGATAAGTCACGGTTGAGTTTTAATTCACATGAATGGAATGCGCAACCCCGAGTAATTTGACCTTAGTAGTGTAGTTTATTTTCTTTTAGAGTCGTAATATCTCTTTCTTTACAGTGTCTGCTAATTTAGGAACCCGTTTC
>JAANYP010001600.1:204584-382311 GCA_020465985.1 Centrapalus pauciflorus | reverse complement strand
TTTTAGTTTAGTTTAATTTTTACTTAGGTAAAAGGTCAAAAGTTACCGAGGGTGCATTCAAAGTTGAATAAAATATACAATGCGTGAAATATCTGAGCTTAGGGTAAAAGATTTGGCATAGTTTATCTGGTTACACTACACAGTAGAAAATAGTTGGAAAAAGTTGAAATTATTTCAAAATTTCCGAAATTTTTCTAAGTGTAGGACATTTCGAATCTAAGACAGACTCGAATGTGAGATACTTCGAATCTGTCAGTAGACTCGAAATTGCATAGACTCGAAGGTAGTTAGTATATAAAGGTCCACAGTGAAAGCATTTACTTCTCACTGTTCTCGAATCTGATATCTCGAATCTGTTCTGGCGATCTCGAATCTAATCTCGAGTCTATCGTATTTCCACTAAACGACATTTCGTCGATTCTAAAGCTTTTGTGTTCGATTCTACCTTCAAATCTAGGTATAAGCAACATGATTGTACAAGATTTTGGTGGTTTAATACACAAATTTGGACTTAAACATCACATTTTGATGTTTTATAGGTCAAAATAGGGTTTTTGCAAAATTACCAAGTTTGGACTAATAAAAGATCAAATTAAAAGCATAAATCTATAATTAGGACCTAGTTGAACTAATGTATGTGATTTGCTACGTTCAAAATGGTTAAAATTGTTGATTTTTGTTGAAATAAGGTCCGACGGGGTTTCGAATCTGATAATGGACATGGGTTTCTCGAATCTATCAATAGATTCGAGATGACCAGATATTCGAATCTGTTCATCAGATTCGACTAGGGTTTATTCGAATCTGTTACTCTCGAATCTGTACTTCATTTATTTTGTTGAATTTAAATTTTATTAAACTTGTGGAAATTTAATTGTGTTAGATTTTGTATTTAATCAAATACAAGATAAAACAAATTTGAATTTAAACAAGTTTATTGATTTTTAATAATAATCTAACAATTTTATGTATTGTGCAGATATGGCGCTTCGTGCTTTTGTTCCCAAGCACAATATGGTACTGAATCCTGTCCATAACATCCCTGAGGCGCAGGGATTTCGAGAAGTTTTGGATTTTCTAGCGGAATCTAGGATAAGTTATGTGCTGTATGAAAACATTCCGATTGTGATATCCTATGTGCGTCAATTTTACGATCACTTGCAGGTGGACTGCACTGTCACCCCGACAGTGTTAAGAACTAGAATTGCCGGACAACCTTTGGTTTTCTCCGCTGATATTTTGAGACAAGTCCTGCAGTTGGGTTCCCTAGAACAAGAAGACGGACCTACAGACTTTCCTTTAAGTATTAGGCAAGCAGCTTTTTTGAGAATGGGATACAGCTTGGACATTACAAAATCTTCATATATGAAGAGCGGGTTGATAGGCCAATGGCGTTTCTTGGTCCATGTGTTTATGATCTGTTTTGCGCCTAAGAAAGCTGGTTTTGATTATATAGTATCAAAAATCCAATCAGCAATGATCGCGATGGTATACAATAAGAAGTTTAGTTTCTCGCAGCTGATTTTCTCGGAATTTATCCATCAAATCACGGCTCCTGAGAGAGAAAAGTTCCTTTTGTATCCGAGGTTTGTGATGATGTTGATAAGGCACTTCTTGCCTGAGCTGCCACAATCTGATGATGCATTGACCGTCAATGTTATAGAGAAGCGTATCTATTCTGACTGTTCCTCACACCGAGGAAGGTTAGCCGTTCCGGAGGCACGTCCACTTTTTGGTGCAATTCTGGACAGGGAATTTCAAGCTCCGAATGATGCCAACTGGGCAGGAGTAGTTGATGTCCAACAACAACAACAACAGCGACAGCAACGTCCACAGCGGCCGCGTGATCCGAGACGACAACAGCAACCAGCAGCGAGTCAAATCCCGGCAATCAGGCCGTCATCAAACCAACAACCAGAAGTAGAAGAAGCAGGGACTTCGACTGGTCATGAAGCTGAGCCCTCAGATATTCATGAAGCAGGGCCTTCAAATGTTGTGAGAGAAGCTGACCACCTAACACAGACACTTAATGAGATTTGGGAGGCAGGGCCGCATGCCAATGAAGATGTTGCAGCAGCATTGGTGGATGAGCTGCTGAGTCCGCCTGGAGATAATGATGATATATTTCGTGATGTTGACGAATATGAGCCAGAGGGGGCTGAGGCAGGATTGACATCTTCGGAATCTGAAACCGAATCAGATGAAGTTCATGAGGTGGTAACTACCGAAACTGGAAGTTGTTTTGAGACTTATGGTTCTAGATTGATTGTCAATCAAGGTGGTTCGAGGAGGAGAGAGACCAGGGAATTGGAGGAGTCCGATTATGAAGAAGAAGAGATTGCTACGTTAGTGACGAGGCCACGAGCAAAACGTCATAGATTTATGCAAGGGTCGTCTTCAACCTCGGAAGCACAACCAGAAACCTCTCAAGCCCAAACCCAAGCACCAACCACAGATTCACCATCACCGCCACCATTCAATCCTTCTCCCCTTCAGTCCATTCCATCTATACCAGAAGCATACAATGAAAATCAAAGATTTCTGCAGCTGAAGAGTCGAGTAGATTTTCAGCACGTTCAAATTATAACTCTCACTAAAGCAGTTGGTGAACTCCAAGAGCATAACGCTAATCTGGATAAGGAGAATGCTGAGTTGAGAATGATTATTGAAGGTGTAAGAGATGAAAACACTGAGCTTAAATCTTTTGTCACTGATCAGTCATCCGAGATCCGAGCAATGAGGTCCCTCATTGAGCAGTTAATGAAAAACCTTCAGGCTCAGGGGGAGACGTCGTGTCGTGATCAAGAAGTACAGAGGCGGAGGGACGATGATGAAGATGATAATCAAGGCAATGATCCCAGCTCTCAAAGACAGGATGAGCCAGTAGATTTTTCTACTGCTCAGGCTGCTCAATCTCAGGGGGAGCCAAGTCAAGCAGAAGGTGAAAGAGGAGAGGCTAGTTCTTCAAGGAATTTAGACAGCGACATGATCGATGCGCTGAAAGATATTGAAGAAGAGCTGATGGAGTTTGATTTTGAAGATGAAATGGAAGAGTTGGAGGAAGGGGAATTTATTCCAGATGATGTCGCGGACTGGAAATCTGACGACGAAGTGATAGAGGATGAAGACGATCAAGTCAATGAAGTTATTGTCAATTCACAACCAGTAACGGAGCTATATGAAGGACAAAATCATAATGTGATTGACATTGACTATATCAAAGTAGCCTCAGTCGAGGATAATGAACTTGAAGAGGCCGAGATGGAGCCATCTAGGACTGACTTGATCAATCTTTGGTTCAAGAAAGAGGAAAAGAAAGAGAGTTTGAAGATGAAGAAGAAGATGAGAGTTCCAGGTGCTGGGAACTTCTCAGGAGGCATTATTAGCTGGTTCTTTGACAGAGAACTGCAGCTGTTCATTTTGAAAAGAAGAGATGGACTTCAATACTTGAGGCGGACACTGAAAGCTTTTAATTCTTTGCCCAAGATTGAAGTTAAAGAGTTAGCCTGGAAGGAGCTTATTAATATTGGAGATGATCCTTACGCAAACGTTATTGAAAGAATCATAAGGAAAGAAGGGCGATCAGGCAAATTTGAGAGGCTTAAGCCGAGATCAGGCAAGAGGGTCGAGGATGGATCAAGAATAGATCCTCATACTGGAAGACCTTGGGCTAGAATGATCTACAAGCCAGTCAAATGCTTGAAAAGAGTGCCAATAAAGCCAATGCCACAAAATGTTTTGAGCAACATGAAGTGGTGGTACCTGGAAATTGATACTGCTGAAGCTATAATGGAGGATCAAGATGAGCAGGTAATTTTGAAGGTATACGACCCACTGCATTTGATAAACCTATCTAAGGATGACCTGAAGAAGCTTCACGATCAGCCTATATTCTTCACTGAACCATGGAGATCTGAAGCCAGGAAGTTCCAAAAGGTAGTTAAAGTTTGTATAGATGCGGGGTTATATGCAGGTAGTAGTATCTATAGTTCTAGTACTTAAATTTGATGTAATGTAAATAATTAGAAGCTATCGTCAAGGGGGAGTCTGTTGGTACACCCTGTGTGACGATAGCAGTCTAATCGATCTGCGTTATGATTTAAGTAATATTCTGAATATTAACAAGTGTTTTGATATATATGTTTAATATGTGTTTGTCTGTTATTGATTGTGTGTTTGAACTTGATGTAACATATTACAAGAAGTTCAAACATAAAAGTCAAAGAGTATGTCAAACATAAGTTAAAACATAAGTTTCATCACGTAAGTGTTTAAGTGTATAGGTTAGATTCGAATTGCATAAAAGGATACATTCGAATCTGTGATAGATTCGAATGAGTCCTTAGATTCGAATAGGCTAGATTCGAATCTGTCAGATGGACAGATTCGAATGGGCCTTAGGCCAGATTCGAGGTTGGCCCACAACAGACTCGAATCAGGGCCTATAATTAGGGATAGACTCGAATCATTAGCAGACCTTTGGCAGAATTCGTGAGGAATTAAGCAATAGGCGATCTCGAGTTTATCAGCTAGGTGAGTCCCGTTTCGGAGAGAATTAGTACGTAGGATCGTTCGTGTGTCGTTCGTTCAGCGTCTAATAGTCTCCGTGTTTCCGTTGGTTGAGAGTTTGTCCGTCTAACCGTCAACGAGGATTCCGCACTCGTTAACGGGTCCGCGTCTAGATAGATCTGTCAGTGGTAGACCTTACAACAAGTTCAATCGATTTCTCAACTCCCATATGTTGTAACATCCGGCATTAAACCAGATTAGCAACTATGACCTAGACAGTATTTAATAGCCAATTATAACGTAATCAGTGGTCATTAGAAATTAATCAAAGTGATTAACAAGGTTCATGAAGAAAATTCAACTCAATTAGAATCAAATTCATCGGTGCGATGAATCGGCAAATCAATTAATCCGACCGATTTACGATATGAATGATTAATTCAACTAAGTACATAAATAAATTATGATTAATGACACTAATCATACACTAATACAATAACTTAACATTAATTATGCAAGACTAAAACAATTCATTAAAACAATGCATCCAAAAGTATTTATGAATTTACAAAAAAAGGAAAATACAAGAATACATTTTTAAATAAATTTATACAAAAAAAATGTAAAATACATCATAAATACCCTTAGAGGGCCGGCATAGAATGGTACACATCCTAGGTGTTGACTTCTATTTTTTTTTTTATTAAAACACCATACACCATCAACATCATATCTTCCATCAACTTACTCTTTCATTTCATCTAGATTTATACTCAACCTCCAATTGAAAGACCAACTTTTTCTCTATAAATAGGGAGCTTTTCCTCTCATTTTAATCACACCAAAAATCTCTTCTTTCTCCCTTGAAGGCCGGCCACACACACACACATACTCCACAAAATATTTCTTTCAAGTGTTCTTCATTTGTGCAAGTGTTCTTGGTGAAACTTTTGAAGATCCAACCTTCTACTCATTTTCATCCTTCTAACACATCAAAGTAATTATATAAGTCTTGCATAATATATATAATTACCAACAACAAGAAGTTTCACAAAAACTCAAGTTTATAAGTCACTAGTTTTTGTTTTTAAGTTATTTTATTCAAATGTATTTATAAATATATAAACACATCATGAAAGTTTAAATATTATGAAAAACAAGTGATATATGTATGTTTTATAAATTTTATATAAGTAGTCTTTGAATAAACAACAAGAATCACTAGTTATTTCAAGTTTATGAACTACGGAATTTCGGCAGAAAAGTTGCATCGACTTTGAAAAATCATAACTAATTCATAACTTAACAAAATGAGTTGATTGTTGTCTCAAAAGTTAATTCTATGTCTTAACTAAAAATCTGGAAGTTTTCATATTTTATTATGGGGTTTAGAACCCCCAGATTTTATTTGGAAACCCGAAAGTTTGACAGCTCAAAAATGGCCAACATAGGGTTTTCAACAAGCTTTTTCCCTAACCTAAACATCTCGAAAAATGACCGTTCTTGACTTTAAAAAACTCTTTGTATATATTAGTTTACTGTCCAAAAAAACCAAAGCCCAAATCGTTTTGGAGCTTGGTCAAACACAACCTCAAAGTTGGCCCAAAAACCTTCGAAAAGCTGGAATAATATATATATATATATATATATATATATATATATATATATATATATATATATATATATATATATATATATATATATAAACTTGACGTTTTAAGTGGGTCTTATTTATAAACTTGTAACGTTGGGTGATTTAAGACATAAAAACCTATATATATATATATATACATATTATCATATATGAGAGTTATTAAGTCCCTATTATCATTTAGGACTCGATTAAACACATCCGGTGCATCACTCATCAAAGAACGTAAACTTGCATTTTACGCACACATTTTGCCATCACACTCTCGGTGAGTCCTCATAGACCCTATTTTCACACTGTTATATTTTGGGGTTGAAATACATGCTACGTTTTCATATGGACACGGAAACAACTTCATTTCTATTATGTATTACACATGTGGTTCCATCAGCCCTCAAATCATGAACCGTTAATTCTATTTATTTGTAAGCGCGAATATACCGTGGATATATCTATCGGGAGTCATGTCTCCCATTCGGGTTAGTCTTAATCAGCTAACGGCGGAATGCATATATATTCAACACACGATATTACGTATGGGAATACTGCACAAGACAAACTCATTTAATTAAGTTTTGGTTGCATGATGGTTTATATGTAATACAAAACATGGAATTTATGATTTTATAAATTCAAACTCAACTGTTGTTGTCCATACAAGTCAGAATTACGTGTAAACCTATGAGCTCACCAACAAATTTGGTGACGTATTTAGCGTGTATTTTCAGGAAATTAAGGCAAGTGCACCGCATCGGAAATATTTTCAAGCTTCCGTACTTTTGGAGTCGCATGCATTTTCAAACGATCGGAGATTTATTTGCATTATTTTGATAAATTTAATTATGTATTTAAATCTCTGTATCTTGCGAACTACTTACACCTTATGTTGATTGTGTAAAACATTTCTATATTTCAAAATTATATCGATGTATTTTTGAAAACATCCATATAGTGGTCGTTCGTTATAATTATGGTTACGCTTCCGCGACGTCACGCTTCGTTGCCAACCGAGGTAACGGGGCGTGACAGATTGGTACCCGAGCCATAGTTATAGTGAACTAGGCTTCATTAGTACCCTAGACTATAACTACACATAAGTTTTACTAAATTTTTTTAAATATCTTGTAAGTAACTAAAAGACTATAAATGGACCTTGATGGCAGAAAACACGTCAAACCAAGTGGTAATCATCTTGTCTGACTCTGAAGATGAGTATGCCCCTTTAAGCCCGAAGGTCACAGAGGTGTTCGTAGAAGAGGACCCATCAGAAGAGGAAGACCCCTCTGAAGAAGAAGACCCAACGGAGGAATCCGAGGAAGAACCCATGGAGGAAGACAAATACGGAGACGATCCACCACCCCCGGTGGTCCCCTCTTACATCCCGTATCACCCGGAGGTTCCATCATTCACATCATACCGCCCCCACCCCAATGACCCAAAGATGCTCTATACACCCCGCAAAAGAGTCTTCATGCCAAGATAGGAGTCTATCCCCGTGCCAGCACCACAACCAAGTTCACCACCAGGACGACGGGCAAACGCCTGAAGATGGGGCTGGATGCCCGAGACCCTCCAAGAATGGAGGCGGGAGGATGGAGTCCCCTCCCACTTTGAGATCGGAGGACCATCCTCCGTGCCTACCCCACCACTCACCTAAGAACCCGCCGAACAGACCATACCACTCTTGGTAGCACGGTCTTCAATGCACGATCTCCAACTTTGGTTGCTTAACTAAGAAATCGAAGAAATGACCGCTCGGTTAGAGCGGGAGGAGTTACATAACTCCAACCTATACTGGGCCAACCAACACGCCCTCGCCATCCAGTAGGACGGACTAGATGAGCTTCGGCAATGATTAGCCAAGAGCGAGGACCGTAATGAGGAGCTGACACAGCGCCTCAATGCTTTGGAAAAGGGAGAGACCCCCGATCACTCCCGCACCTAGTACCCCCTCCTATATCTTTGTAATGTTAGGAAATTATTATGTAATAGTGTAAGACTAAAAATTTTCGAGTAATAACCCGCCCCAATGTAAGAAAATTATGAATGATTAATGAAAATTGCAAGTTATTTAAGAATCTATATTTGATGATTATAGAACTGCGCCCTAATAAAAAATTTTTATCTTTAAGACTCAACTTCTTACATTATGTTCTTTTCTTTAAACTTTAAGATAATGCCGCCAAAGAGAGCTATGAACACCGCTGATATCGAACAACTGGTCGCACAACGAGTGGCAGCAGCTATAGCTACCTATTAAACCAACAGAAACAGCACCGCAAACGGCGACGGAGGTGCTAGTCGCACCACGGGAGGATATGATTCAACCCAGAAGGGGTGTGGAATCAAAGGATTTTTAAGCTGTAAGCCTCAATACTTCAACGGAACAGAAGGTGCTGTCGGGCTAGTTCATTGGTTCGAGAAACTGGAGTCTGTGTTTCGCGTCCGTGGTTGCATCGAGGATGAGAAGGTCAAGTTCACCACTCACACTCTTCAAGATGGCGCATTGACATGGTGGATTTCTTATGCTCAATCAGTGGGAATCGATACAGCTTACCAACTCGCTTGGACGGAGTTGAAGCAGATGATGACAGATGAGTACTATCCTAGGAACGAACTACAAAAGATGGAGTAAGAGTTCTGGAATCTGGCTATGAAAGGAACGGATGTAGCAGGATACATCAACCGTTTTCATGAGTTGAGTCTGCTGTGTCCACAGATGGTCACTCCGGAATACAAGAAATATGAACGCTACATTTGGGGACTCGCCCCCCAAATCCAAGGAAATGTTACCGCATCCAACCCAACTACTATCCAGAGCGCCATTCGAATGGCGAATAATTTGATGGACCAAGTGGCCCGAAGGAACGAGGCCAAAACTGGGGAGAACAAGAGGAAGTGGGAAGATAGATCAGGGAAAGGTTCGGGTTCACAGACCAAAAAAGCCCAAAACCATCAAAGCCTTTGTTGCCGGAACTGAGTCTAGGAAGGGCTATACCGGCACTAAACCCTGGTGTAACCAATGCACCTACCATCATGTAGGTCCCTGCCCAACCCCTTGCGGGAGGTGTAAGAAGCTTGGTCACCTGACCCAAGACTGTAGGTTCAACGCCAACGGGGGCAGTAGTGGCACGCAAAGGAGCTGCTTCGAATGTGGGAACACTGGGCATTTCAAGAAGGATTGCCCCAAGAAAAGGAACAATGGTGGAGCTCAAGGAACAGCTTTTGTATTGGGAGCAGGCGACGCTCGTCAGGATCCCAACGTAGGGACGGGTACATTTCTTCTTAATGATATGTATGCTAATGTTGTATTTGATACTGGGGCTGATAGAAGTTTTATATCTGCTAAGTTTAGTGAACAACTGAATGCTACTCTTTCCCCATTAGTAAATGTTTATGTCGTAGAATTAGCGGACGGAAAATTGATTAAAGCAAATAGCATAATTAAGGAGTGCACACTAAAATTGGCAGATCATTCCTTTAAGATAAACTTGATGCCTATTGAAGTCGGAAGCTTCGATGTAGTTATTGGTATGGATTGGTTGTCAGACAACCATGCCGAAATCTTATGTGGTAAGAAAGTTTTAAGAATACCACTTAAGAAAAAGAAAGTCCTCACAGTCCAAGGAGAAAGAAAGAATCGCCAGTTGAACGTCATCTCTGGTCTAAGAACGCTGAAATGCCTTCGAAGAGGTTGTCAAGTAGTGTTGGTTCAGCTAGTGGAAAAGGAGTCGAAGGAGAAGCGACTCAAAGTGATTCCAGTAGTTCGTGACTACCCAAAAGTCTTTCCTGAAGACTTGCCTGGACCTCCTTAGGCAAGTAGAATTTCAGATTGACTTGGTGCCTGGAGTTGCACTTGTCGCATGAGCACCCTACCGATTGGCACCGTCAGAGATGCTAGAATTATCCAATCAGTTGCAAGAATTGTTGGAGAAAGGATTCATCCGACGAAGTTCCTCACCTTGGGGAGCTCCGGTCTTGTTTGTCAAGAAGAAGGACGGATCCTTTAGGATGTGCATCGATTATCAAGAGCTGAATAAGTTAACGATCAAAAACCGGCACCCTCTCCCCAGAATCGACGACTTATTCCATCAACTCCAAGGATCTAGTTTTTACTCTAAGATTGATCTGTGATCCGGTTATCATCAAGTGAAGATCCGGGAAGAAGATATTCCCAAGACAGCATTCAGAACTCGTTATGGACATTACGAATTTCTGTTGATGCCATTCGGTTTGACCAACGCGCCAACTGTATTCATGAACCTTATGAATCGAGTGTGTAAACCGTATTTGGAAAAATTTGTAATATTGTTCATAGATGATATCCTTGTCTATTCCAGAAATAAGGAGGAGCATGAGCAGCATCTAAAATTGATTTTGGAGCTTCTAGAGAAAGAACAATTGTACGCCAAATTCTCTAAGTGTGAATTTTGGCTACGAGAAGTCAAATACCTAGGACATGTGATCAATAGCCAAGGAATTTAGGTAGACCCATCAAAAATCAGGGCCATTAAGAACTGGGCAACTCCTAGGACCCCCACTGAAATCTGTTAGTTCTTAGGTCTTGCAGGTTATTATAGGCGATTCATAAAAAACTTCTCGAAGATAGCTGGTTCTTTAACAGAATTGACTCGAAAGGACATAAAGAACAACTGGGGTGAAGATCAGGAAACGACATTCCGACTGTTGAAGCAAAGATTTTGTAGTGCACCTATTCTGTCCCTACCGGAAGGAACAGAAGATTTTTGTTGTTTACTGCGATGCCTCACACAATGGATTGGGTTGTGTGTTAATGCAAAGAGACAAGGTTATCGCTTATGCATCGCGACAACTTAAGGTTCATGAGGTGAACTACAAGACTCACGATTTGGAGCTTGGAGCTGAGGTGTTTGCTCTCAAGATATAGAGGCACTACCTGTACGGTACGAAGTGCACGGTGTTTACAGTTCACAAGAGCCGTCAACATATTTAAACCAGAAAGAATTAAACATGAGGCAGTGACGCTGGGTTGAGCTGCCTAGCGATTATGACTGTGTGATCCGTTATCATCCGGGTAAGGCAAATGTAGTAGCTGATGCTTTAAGTCGGAAGGAACGGGTTAAACCCTTAAGGGTACGAGCTTTGGTCATGACTATACAGTCAAACCTAATCTCTCAAGTCCGCACGGCACAAGAGGAAGCATTTAAGGAGGGAAATCTGCTGGATGAGGCCTTGAGAGGAATGGATAAGTAGTTTGAAATCAAGTCAGATGGATGTCGGTACTTCATGGGCAGAATTTGGCTACCAAAATTCAGAGGATTGAGGAACCTGGTCTTGGATGAAGGGCATAAAACAAGATATGCTATTCACCGAGGGTCAGATAAGATGTATCACGACTTGAAGGGAATGTACTGGTGGCCAAACATGAAGGCTTACATTGCAACATATGTCAGCAAGTGCTTAACGTGTTTGAAAGTTAAGGTTGAACACCAGAAACCATCAGGATTGTTGGTTCAACCAGAAATACCCCAGTAAAAGTGGGAGAATATCACCATGGACTTCATCACCAAGTTGCCAAAGACTTCTGGAGGTTATGACACCATTTGGCTGATTGTGGATCGACTTACAAAGACTGCACACTTATTGCCAATCAAGGAGACTGATAAGATGGATAAGTTAACACGAATCTATCTTAAAGAAATCGTCTCAAGGCATGGAGTACATGTATCAATTATATCCAAATAGGGACAGCCGGTTCACATCAAGATTTTTGCAATCATTGCAAGAGGCGTTGCGTACATGCCTAGACATGAGCACAACCTATCACCCGCAGATGGATGGTCAGAGTGAAAGGACGATTTAGACCTTGGAAGACATGCTAAGGGCATGTGTTATCAACTTTGACAAAAGTTAGGACAGGCACCTGCCATTAGTTGAGTTTTCCTATAACAACAGCTATCACTCGAGTATTAAGACTGCTCCATTCGAGGCACTTTATGGCCGAAAAGTGTCGGTCACCACTTTGTTGGGCTGAGGTAGGAGATAGCCAGATCACTGTACCCGAGATCATCCAGGAGACTACAGAAAAGATAGTCCAGATTCGGAACCGATTAAAGATCGCACGGGATCGACAGAAAAGCTATGCAGATGTTCGACGGAAGGATTTGGAATTTCAAAAGGGAGATCAAGTAATGTTGAAAGTCTCGCCTTGGAAAGGCGTAATCCATTTTGGGAAATGAGGAAAACTCAATCCTCGTTATATCGGACCATTGAAGATCACCAAAAGAATTGGCGGGGTAGCCTACTAACTCGATCTGCCCCCAGAGCTTAGTAATGTTCATAATACCTTCCACGTATCCAACCTTAAGAAGTGCCTAGCTGATGAAACACTCGTTATACCCATGGATGAGATGGAGCTAGATGATAAGTTGAACTTCATTGAACAACCCGTGGAAATAATGGACCGAGAAGTCAAGAAACTAAAGCACAGCCGGATCCCGATAATAAAAGTCAGATGGAACTCTAAGCGAGGTCCTGAGTTTACATGGGAATGCGAAGATCAGTTTCGGGAAAAATACCCTCATCTGTTCTCAAATACTCAAGCAATGGAGAACACAAGCTAATTTCGGGACGAAATTCCCTTAACAGGGGGATATTGTAACATCCGGCATTAAACCAGGTTAGCAACTATGACCTAATCAGTATTTAATAGCCAATTATAACCTAATCAGTGGTTATTAGAAATTAATCAAAGTGATTAGCAAGGTTCATGAAGAAATTCAACTCAATTAGAATCAAATTTATCGGTGCGATGAATCGGCAAATCATATAATCCGATCGATTTACGATATGAAGGATTAATTCAACTAAGTACATAAAATAAATTATGATTAGTGACACTAATCATACACTAATACAATTACTTAACATTAATTATGCAAGACTAAAACAATTCATTAAAACAATGCATCCAAAAGTATTTATGAATTTACAAAAAAAGGGAAATACAAGAATACATTTCTAAATACATACAAAAAAATGTAAAATACATCATAAATACCCTTAGAGGGCCGGCCAAGGATGGTACACATCCTAGGTGTTGACTTCTATTTATTTTATAAAACACCATAGACCATCGACATCATATCTTCCATCAACTTACTCTTTTATTTTATCTAGATTTATACTCAACCTCAAATTCAAAGACCAACTTTTTCTCTATAAATAGAGAGCTTTTTCCTCTCATTTTAATCACACCAAAAATCTCTTCTTTCCCTTCAAGTGTTCTTCATTTCTGCAAGTGTTCTTGGTGAAACTTTTGAAGATCCAACCTTCAACTCATTTTCATTCTTCTAACACATCAAAGTAAGTAAATACTAACTCATAACATCTTATAATTATGTTTATATAAGTCTTGCATAATATATATAATCACCAACGACAACAAGTTTCCCAAAAACTCAAGTTTATAAGTCACTACTTTTTGTTTTTAAGTTATTTTCTTCAAATGTGTTTATAAATATATAAACACATCATGAAAGTGTAAATATTATGAAAAACAAGTGATATATATATGTTTTATAACTTTTATATAAGTAGTCTTTGAATAAACAACAAGAATCACTAGTTATTTCAAGTTTATGAACTATGGAATTTCGGCAGAAAAGTAGCACCGACTTTGAAAAATCATAACTAATTCATAACTTAACAAAATGAGTTGATTCTTGTCTCAAAAGTTATATCTATGTCTTAACTAAAAATCTGGAAGTTTTCATAATTTTTTATGGGGTTTAGAACCCCAGATATTATTTGGTAACCCGAAAGTTTGACAGCTCAAAAATGGCCAACATAGGGTTAGCTTTTTCCCTAACCTAAACATCTCGAAAAATGACTGTTCGTGACTTTAAAAATTCTTTGTATAGTAGTTTAGAGTCCAAGAAAACCAAAGCCTAAATCGTTTTGGAGCTTGGTCAAAAATAGCCTCAAAGTTGGCCGAAAAACCTTCGAAAAGTTGGAATACTATATATATATAAACTTGAATATACATATATATATATATATGTGTGTGTGTGTGTGTGTGTATATATATACACACACACACACACACACACACACACACATATATATATATATATATATATATATATATATATATATATATATATATATATATATATATACATATTATCATATATGAGAGTTTATAAGTCTCTATTATCATTTAGGACTCGATTAAACAAATCCGGTGCATCACTCATCAAATAACGTAAATTGCATTTTACGCACACACTTTGCCATCACACTCTCGGTGAGTCCTCATAGCCCTTGTTTTCACACTGTTATATTTTGAGGTTGAAATACATGCTACATTTTCATATGGACACGGATACATCTACATTTCTATTATGTATTACACATGTGGTTCCATCAGCCCTCAAATCATGAACCGTTAATTGCATTTATTTGTAAGCGCGAATATACTGTGGATAGATCTATCGGGAGTCATGTTCTCCATTCGGGTTAGTTTTAATCATCTAACGGCTTAATGCATATATATTCAACACACGGTATTACGTATGGGAATACTGCACAGGGCAAACTTATTTAATTAAGCTTCGGTTGCATGATGGTTTATATGTAATACATAACATGGAATTTATGATTATATAAACTCAAACTCAACTGTTGTTGTCCATTCAAGTCAGAATTATGTGTAAACCTATGAGCTCACCATCAATTTTGTTGACGTATTTTAGCATGTATTTTCAGGAAATTAAGGTAAGTGCACCGCATCGGAAATATTTTCAAGCTTCCGTACTTTTGGAGTCGCATGCATTTTCAAACCATCGGAGATTTATTTGCATTGTTTTGATTAATTTAATTATGTATTTGAATCTCTGTATCTTGCAAACTACTTACACCTTATGTTGATTATGTAAAACATTTCTATATTTCAAAGTTATATCGATGTATTTTTGAAAACGTCCATATAGTGGTCCTTCGTTATGATTATGGTTACGCTTCCGCGACGTCACGCTTCGTTGCCAACCGGGGTAACGGGGTGTGAGATATGTGTATTTTATTAATGCTAGAACCTTTAAATATAATTAGAGAGTTATAAATTTTAAATCTAAGGTAATCCACCCATTTTGTGAATCCTACTTATCAATCAACAATTAAACAATACAATAAAGATTCAGATCAAGAACAACTAACTTAATGATCGTATTATGAAAAAACGATTACAGATTGCAATGTTGAAACGGTTATTGTTGACTTAGATTTCCTTCCACAAAGTCCGTGCAAATGATTTACAATGCCAGATCTATTTTCTATTACAAAGTCAACAACCTATTTATATTATTTACAACTTTGTATTTTGTTTTTCATCAACAAAACAATATTCCAACAATCTCCGCCATTGATGAAATAAGCAAAGTCTTTATCTTGTAAGCCCCAACTTCATTTCAAAATTTCTCACACTCTTTCTGTTTGCGAGCCTCCACTTTATCTTTGATATGACTTCAACTATAAGCTTCTTATCATTAGTACTGAGGGCTCCTTTTTTCGTTTTTATTTTCTGATCAGCAGCCAACTTTCCTTTAAGCCCACTCATAACCTTCTGGAGAGTTCCATCACAAAACTTGTTCAATTCAATGGTCCTCATAGCTCTCAGCTTTCAATTTTTATCTTTGTACATCATAACTAGACACTTGACCATAATAACTTGAAACTCTTTCAGCTCCCCAGCAAACTTAATTTCCCTATTTGGCGGAGTCACATTTATTTTCTGCATGCCCCTTTCAACACCAATTTGGAATTCTTGGATAGACATAAGAACAAGCTTTATATGCATGAAGTGAAACAAAGTCTTCAAAGCAAATCTACAATGCTCATTTCTTTTGTTTCTACATAATTCATCAAACAGATCTTCAATGTCCACCAAGTTCATCCAAAACATATCAGCTTCAGTAAAGGTGTATGTATTCCCATCTGATCTTGTAACAGTGAACGTAGGATAAAAGATCTTAACGAATCTATCCTTTTCAATCTTAATTAGATCAACAACCGGAAACTCACTTCTAACCTTGTCAGCACTTTGAGCCTTGTTTTGAAGAAAACTCGCATAATTCACCAGATTTGGTCTATTCGGCTCCAACACTCTAAGCAACTTCAGAAATGTACAAGGTGATTGCTTTTTACAGAAAATCTTTTTCTCAAGATGGTCTTCAAGATACGGAAATTTATTTTTTTTTTCTAATATACTCAGCCGATTTCTTCGAGGTAAGCTCCAAACCCTTTTTCTTTTTCTTTCTAACTTCTTCTTCGTTCAAAAGGCACAACATATCATCAATCTCTTTCTGAACTAATCTTTGAACTTCAAACCTCAATTGATGTTGCTTCTGAGTCTCATCAGCTAACACAGACTCATCAAAAAATCTTTGCATAACCTCAAATTCATTAACTTCTTTCATAACTGGAGGAATGAAACTTTCAACTGGAAATGGCTCAATCTCTTCTTCTTTTACTTGTACCGTAACCTCAGGCTTTTCAACCATTGGTATAGGTATATCATCTTTTAAAATTTCTTGAACCAACACTTCTTCCTCTTCTATTCTCTCAGCTCTTACAGCAACATCTGTCAGCTCTATAACATCATCATCTTTAGATTCTTCTATCTCTACAACATTTTCAGCAATATCTTCAATCATTAATGCTTTCTCTTGTTCATCATCGTCAGACTCTTCATATTCATCAAAATTGTATAACTCTAACTGTATGTTCAATGGAACATGAACATCTTCATAAAGAATCAATTCCTGTCCTTTTTGAACATCAGCAGGTTCTTTTGAACTTCCTGCTTCTCCTCTATCTTGAACTTCAGGCTCTTTCTATTGATAGGTGATCATTAACAGACCTGGTGTCGGCTCATCAAGCTTCCTCCTCTTCTCTCCCTCATGAGGATCATCATCGGATGTGCAGAAACTTGAGCCTTGCATGTTTGTTCAACTGCCGCCACACGTTCTGCTAAATTGCCCAAGGCAGTTATCACGGTACTCTCTAACCCGATCATCCTCTCTCTCATCTCATCAAACTGCTCAAACACTAAGTCTCTTAGCTCTTCGATAGCTTGATTTGGATTTGGTTGCTTCACTGACTCCTCTGCTACAGATTTTCCTTTTAAAAATTTATGAATATTCGTCATTTGAGCCATAAATTCTGATAGTTAAGCAGAATCATGACTATTCACACCAGCAACAACAACATTTAATGCTTGACTTAGAGTGGATTCAATGACAAATTTTGAAAGAGTAACTACTTGGTCATTATGATTTCCCGTTGACACAACAGTGGAACTTGTAAAAAGAACCTCTATGTGGCCAGTGCTCAGAGTTGTCATAGTCGTGGCTCTGACTGGACTTCCAACCTCTTTAAGTGCTGGAGCAACGAATGCTTCCATGACTGAGGTTGTTCCGGCAGTGACACTTACTTCAACTACACTTACTTCAACAAATGAAGCAGACGCAAGTGTCCTAGTGTGTATCGGTTCTAGACTCTGTGTTAGAAATGAAGTCGTACACTTGGGCAGATGTGTACTAAATTCAATATCCATCAAATCCAAAGGATTATCAGATAGCATTTGAGATTGTTCCCGGTGTTCAATTGAAACAGTCTCCTGTTGAGAGGAGACTGAGTGGATTGGGGGGTGTGCAACCGTCAGTGGGATACCGACTTCTTCAATGCTAACTCTCTGTTGGGAGCTAACAGCAAATGTGCCTATGTCCCGGCTTTCTGGGCTTTGGGCATATCCCTCACACTCTGCTGAGTTATACTAACAATATCCATGAATGCAGCTCCTCCCTCATCATGAGCTGGTCCACCTTCATCATCATCATCATCATCATCACCTTCCGCTGCTCCCTCATTAATATTCAATAATGTACATTCAGATCAGAAGTACTCACATCTCCCGTCACCACCCCTTACTTCACCCGTTTCTCGCTCAGACACTTGAAGGCTTCCCTGAACCTCAGACCCTTGCTGAAGTTGCTCTTGTCCTACAACTCCTTGATTTAGAGAACCCGGTTCTTGGGTCTCTATGGGAGCGTGATCTACTCTATACAGCCTCACATTCTCACTCTCCTGATCTGTGTACTTTAACAAAGCTTCCGGTATAGGCATGATGTTGGCATTCGGAGAATGAGGTACTTCATGTAAGCTCATCATTACATAATCAGGGCATCTTTGAGAGTTGGATATTTTTGGTATATTTGCATTTGCCCTGAGAATGCCTCTGATTAAGATTTGAATGAACCTTTGCAATGGAACAAATTTCCTTGCCCTATTCGTAGTCTTGGCCAGTACAATTTCCTTGAGATCCTCCCATATAAACTGTGCATAATCATAATGTTTGTTGAATGCTATGCCGTGGAAGATCCGGAGACATTGAATAATGCATCCGTCTATGCCAGTATGTTTAGATGTCATGCATCGATTGACGATTCCAAATAAAGTGTACCATTCACCGTTCAGGCCGTTGCGGAGGAATTTTGAACTTTTGGGTAGAGGCTTTGAATATCTCAAGTTAGGTCATGTACCAACTCCTCGTCTGATACAAAATCCTCAAAGTCAGCTAACTCTGGAAAGTTGACGGTATCAATTCTACAGGGTAGAAATAGATTGTGTCTGAGTCTGGCAAGAGTGATCTTGGTTTTAAATTGATCGATGGTAACCTTGAAGTGATAGTTACTATCTGCAGGAACAAATTTAACAGTGTGCCAGAATTGCTGAAGATATACTTGAGGAATGGAAGGTTTGTATTGGAGAAGGTATCCCAAAGGATGTCCTTTGAGAGTATCAACAATGATTGGGTGACTGACTTTGATAACTTTGGTATCCATGCGGTGATTATTATCTTTGAATGGTAAACAATTCTTGGGTTTGACCAACTGATTGCCAGGTATAAGGGTAGATGGTGTAGGTCTTGTAACAGATGCTGAACGAACGGGTTTGGATACAAGCGTATGGTTAGATGAAGAATGGAAGTCAGAAGAATTTGAAGGTTGGGATTGACCTTGAGAAGCCATTTGTTACCTGTAAAAAATAATAAACATGTTAGATTTAGATGATATACAAATGAAATCCTGCAGAATAGAAAAATAGAACATTTTGCCAGAAATTATAAAAATATGTGCTTTTGTGTTTAAAGCATCCAGATTCAAACAATAATATGAAAATATTATTGACAGGATTCCAAAGTCAATCTTTCACAGACCAATGTTAGAAAATCACAGATTTAAACAATTTCTTGAAAAAATGTTACATTTTTCTTAAAAAAATCCAACACTTAGAAAAAAATAAAAAGAAAATCTCAAATGACGCTTAACCCTTCTCGAATGACTCTTGATCACACTCGAATGATGTTGAATAATCCTCGAATGAGTCTATGTACAAACTCGAATGACATGAAATGAATCTCGAATGAGTCTATGCACAAACTCGAATGACATTCAAGATTTCTCGATTTGGTCTAAGATCCAACTCGAATGGAATAGGAAAATCTCGAATGGTTCACTACTCAACTCGAATGAACATAAAAGTTTCTCGAAGTGTTCACAACTCATCTCGAATGAAAAACTTATCGAGAATGATTTTGAACATTTCCAAGTCCTTGACCCAAAACAACTCGAATATCAAATAAAAGTCCTCGAATTAAGGATAGCCTCAACTCGAATAACAAATTAATCGTAAGGACTGGAATTATGTCAACTCGAATGATTCATGAATGAACTCGATTATATAATAAGTCCAACTCGATTAATACTTGATATTTCTCGAATGATTTAGTGACCAACTCGTCTGAAACATCACATTTCTCGGGTGATGTATCATGCAACTCGAATAAAGCTAAAGGTATTCTCGATCAAACCTTTATTCGAGAAATTATTTTTGAAAATTTTTAGAAGTCCCTACTCACTGATTTTCAAGATTTTGATTCCGGGGACTCTAATACTGATTTAAAAATTTACCCCCACTCGAAAATGGATTTTAAACAAGTGTTGTTTACTGAACTTTGTTCAAAAACAACAACATACTTGTTAAAAATCCAAATTTCAGCAAACTAAGAACACGAAAAAATTTGAACTAAAAATTCAAATTTCTGTTAGTATGTTTGAAATTGATAACTTGAAATTTGAGATTCAAGTTCAAATCTATAATCCGCAATCAAACATACTATTAATTTCAGATTGTCACTTCCAAAAATCAAAAACCCATGAACATCTCATGGTGTTCATACACACGCACAGATATACTAACAAAGAAATGAGAAGAAAAAAAATAGTATGTAATACATAACTGATATTCAAAAATACGAAAAAGGACATACAATTTGTAGATTGAATGTTGAAAAAATTTCTGATAAGATTGATTCCTATAGGTTTCTTCGTGGCAAAGAAAGGAGACGGTAAATAGTAGATATTTCGAAAAAGTTGAAATGAATTTTGAAATTCAACTTTATTGTTTGAAATTTCAAATTTCAAATTTAACTATTCAACCAGGCCCATGTAATCAAGTCTACAAATTTTAAGCTCAATTCAGATAACAAAAAAAATTTTTTTCACAAAACAAAATTAAAAAAAATTTAAACAAAGGGAAAAAATAGTATAACACACAAACAAAACAACACCAAAAAAAAAATTAAACTACACAAAAGTGATACCAAAAAAAAATTAAACTACACAAAATTGATATTCAGTAGGAACAAAGTATAATTCTATATTACCATTTTCAACATAATCCTTAATAAAGTGATACCGGATGTCAATGTGTTTTTGTCAAGATCAAAATCACTACCTAAGATTAACTGCTTTGAATCAATCAGAGTATAAACCAATAACCTTGTATTGAATCAAAGTCCAATTAAGAAGTTTGCTGAATAACACTAAACTGTTTTAAGAAAAACTTTCAAAATAATTAATACATAAATATAATCAACAATCAAAATCTTTTGTATTGCCAAACTCAATGATTACAATCACCTCTAATCTGTTTGATTAGACGAAGAACACAGATTGTTCTTAGGGTTTTACAACCTTAGAGGCTTATGAAAACTTAATCAGAAAAGCAATTACAACTGAAATAAACTTGTACGTGCAGACTTACAATAGAAAAACCTATTCTATGTATATATAAAGTCTTCTGATTTGTTTCCTTGAGAAACTCTGGTAGATATGCTTGAATCTTCAAATATATATATCTTTTCCTGAATTTCAGCACTTTCTGTTTATTGAGCTGTTGAGCAGCTTGAAGACTATCTGTTGAGCAGCTTGAACTTGAACACTGGCAGCTTGAAGTTTTGAACTAGCAGCTTGAACTTTCTCAACTAACAGCTTGAACTTTGTAATTACACAGAAAAATCTACTAACAGTTTGAGAAATCTAACTAACAGCTTGACATACTTAGAATATTTCTCAACAATCTCCCCCTAACTTAAATTCTTTACACAAGACTTTAAGTTTCTATACAAATAAGGAAATAAAACAGAGTAAAACTGTTATCTACAAACTAAGGCATCCAAAAACTTACAGTTGTGAAAGTTTCTGTTTAATTGCCTTCAAAAATTCTCTTCTCATCTCTTCTTTATCACAGTATATCCTCACTGAGCTCAGTTGCACTAACCATGCCCTTGGAAGATCAAAGAATTCAATATTGAAGAACATGCTGGATCCATTTGCAAATTTGAGTCTATACGTTTTTGATTTCACATACAGATCAACATTTGCAATCTTCATATCCTTGGCATCTTCTATATCTTTTCTGATGGATTCTGGATCAAAAATACTTTTCAAATCCTTTATAGCCTGCTTTACCCAAAGTAGTGAAGACCTAGACTGACTCACAGTTCCAATATGGTGCATTTGAGTCAGTTCATCTCTGGTCATCCCTTGTACTAGGTGCACTATACTCTTGTATTCTTGCTCAAACAACACCCTTCTCACCTGATCAAGCTTTGCTTGTTGAATGGCTACTGATTGTGGATCATTAGCAACAGCTTGAACAGGAGGAGAAGGATCACTGACACCAGCTTGATGATCACTAACACCAGCTTGAACTGGTTCTTGTTGGCTTTGGACTTGATGAAAGACTTTGGCTATCTTTCGTTTTTCATTCTCTTTGTCAGGAATTTCCTGCATCTTTTCTGTGTCCCATGACTGAGCCATCTTCTTTGGAATCCCAACTGATGAAGAGAAATTTATCAAAAAATTTCTATGCTCTGCCTTTGAATGCCCTGTTGGCATTTTCCTTTTCTTCTCATTCTGTTTGACCACAAACCCTCTTAAGTAATCACCTAAGGTTTCATCATCCTGCATTGGAGCATGGGTTTGTTGGTCCAAGAGTTCATCCTGTTCCTCTGCTAATTTTCTGGCAAATTCAGCATCATGAGCAACCTGGGCTTCTTTAGATGAAAATTTAAGCTTTGGAGATTCTATGAGTATGCCCTTGCCCTTATCTTTGGTTGCAGAAGTTGTAGCTTGGACTGTACTGACAGGAGCTTGAGTTCCTTCTCTGATAACAACTCCAGTTGTTCTTATAGGAGCAGCTTGAGTTTCTAGGCTAACAACTTGAGTAGCTGTTGGGACTCTTATCCTAGAATCTGGGACTGTTGAAGCAGGAGCTGAAGCTGTTTGGACTGAACTAGGGATCTCCTGGTTCTCCCCCTTTTTGGATGCATTGATTTGGTCAGGAGGACCTATAACCTTTGCCATTAGGGTTCGAATCATCTTCTCAAGTTGAATGATCTTATTTCCACAGAGGGTGAACCCCTTATGAAAATAATCCATTCTCTGATGTTGAGCTGCAACTGTTTGTTGAAGTGCTAGAATTTGTGCCCCCTGTGTAGCAATAAGGGACTGGTAATGTTTCAATACTGCTACAACAGGTTTCAGCTGAGGATCCGTTAAAATCATGAGTTGCAGACTAGCCTCAAGATCAGCAAATGAGAGTGGTAGTTGTGATCTATCACTGGCAGGAATTCCAGGAGTAGAAACATCTGGGCCCCTCTGTTCTTGGTACTGGGGACTTCCAGAAGGTGCTTGCACACCCTCTGTTGCCATGGGTGTGGTCTTATTGATGTTGACACTGTCCTGTGCCTCTTGTGCAGAGACATCAGTAGTGTCAGCCACAGAACCCAAATGGACATCCTCTGTTGGGATGGCAACCTCCAAATTGAGGATGGGAGTGTCCTCAGTGGGTGCCCTTTGGATATTCTGTGCAGAAGTGTCCTCCTGCACAGGGATATTTGGCTTTGGTATTTGGGCTGAGGAGGAAGGAGCTCCTGAAACCCTTTTTCTTTTATATAGTGTGAGTGGGGATGTGGGTTTGACAGAAGGAGCAGATGAAGTATTTGTATCATGAGGAGTGGGTTGGGGTCCTGGGGGTGAAGCAGTGATGGAAGGCTGAGCCTGCTCAGGACCCTCTCCTCTGTTAATTGGATTGATGCCCAACATTGCAGAGGGCAATGGGACATCTATATTCAAAAAATTGGCACTAGGTTTTAAAAGTCTATTTATTGATGGTAAAGAGTGCCTATGGGAAACATGTATCCTTTTATGTACATTGAAATTGTTGCAAGTTCTTGCAATTATTTCAGCCAAAAATTGAGGATACATCAAAAATTTCCCATTCTTTAGGGCGTGATGCCTTAACATACCCTGAAAAATCATATTTGAAAAATTGAACTGTTGGCCCGTTGATAAGCACACTAAGGCAGTGGCTATATTTGTAGAAAATTCTGACCAACCAGTTCTTTTTGGGCTTATGCATTGTTGTATAATATGTATAAGCTATTTCCACTTAGGGGCAAAATGAGCTTTAAAGAAAGTGTAAGAATTAGTAGGGCCCCTATACCCTATAGCAAAAAGGCCTTCATGTAAGGCAGTAAGAGATAGATCTGTTATACCTGCGGCATCTTGAAGATGCAAGTGTTGGCGGATGAGATCCTCAGTGATGGTGACAGTGGTTCCATCGATTTTGGATGTCAAAGAAGTGACTCCATTGATGGTTTTGATAGAGACATATTTCCAAAACTGTTCTATATGGGATATGTAGATGGTGGGATTGATAGTGAGGGCATGATGGATATGGGAACTTCGAAGGAAGTCCATCATGTCGTGGAATGGTTTAAGGTCAGTTTTGAGAGAATAGGGAAGACAGTTATGTTCTTTGACAAACTCCATTGATGATCAAACGGTGATTTAGGGTTTCAGAGAAGTGTGTGTGAATCGCTCAGAGAGAAAATGAGGGTCGTGGAAGATATTTTTGCAACTGGTAGTTGCAATTGAACGAAACTGGGACCTTTAAAGGTTTGGGGTTTTCGAAAATATCTAATCTCGCGCACACACTTATAAGAATTTACCAAATTACCTTGCACACTTTGACAGATCAAGTGAAACCCGAGTGAAATGAACTAGCAGCTTGAGAAAAGACTCAAGCTATTAGTTGAAAAGTAAGCATATTCTAATGAAACAGTGTCTCCCCCTTAATCAAGCATATGAAATAAACATATTCTTCATAAAATAAGAGAGAATGGTGAGAAACAAATTAATCCATATTAACCATGCCAATATTTGATACCATGAAGGTGAATTTTGGTAACTTGGATTAATTTCTTCTCATTACAATCCCTTATAAAATGAAATATGATGTCTATATGCTTGGTTTTGGGAAATTTCACTGGATTTTGTACAATGATTATTGCACTTGAGTTGTCAATGTAAATAGGAGTGGATAAGAAGTTTAAACCATAGTCTCTCAGTTGATTCTGAATCCACATCACTTGGGAACAGCAGCTTGCAGCTGCTACATATTCTGCTTCAGTAGATGAGGTGGAGACAGTTGTTTGCTTTTTTCACTGCCAAGAGACAAGTCTTGCTCCTAGATATTGACATCCACCAGTTGTGGATTTTCTGTCAATGTTGCATCCTCCATAATCACTGTCAGAATAGGCTGTTAGTTCAAGAGGAGAGTCTTTAGGATACCAGAGGCCCAAATGTGGTTGGCGTTTGAGATATCTAAAGATTCTCTTAACAGCAAATAGGTGTGAGTCCTTTGGAGCACATTGAAACCTGGCACAAACACAAACAACAAACATTATATCAGGTTTAGAAGATGTGAGGTACATAAGTGAACCTATCAAGGATCTGTATAAGTGAATGTCCACATCTACTCCATCTTTGTCTGCATCAAGCTGCTTGTGAGTGTCCATTGGAGTACTAGCAACTTTGGTATCTTTGTAACCAACCTTTTCCAGTATGTCTTTAACATACTTTGATTGACTTATAAAAAGTCATGTGGGCTTCTGCTTGACCTGCAATCCTAGAAAGAAGGTGAGTTCTCCCATTGAACTCATTTGAAACTTTTTGTGCATCAATGTCTCAAACTCTTTGCACAGACTGTCATTAGTAGACCCAAAGATGATATCATCAACATAGATTTAAACAAGCAGAATCTCAGATTTGATGGACTTGGTAAACAATGTTTTGTCCAGAGTACCTCTCTTGAATCCATTCTGTAGAATGTATAATGACAGAGTGTCATACCATGCTCTAGGGGCTTGGTGGATTCCATAGAGGGCTTTGTCTAATTTGTAGACTCTGTCTGGATACTTGTAGTCCTCAAATCCAGGAGGTTGACACACATAGACCTCTTCTTCAATTGTACCATACAGGAAAACAGACTTCACATCCATTTGATACACTTTAAACCCTTTGAAGCTTGCATAGGCTAGAAACAGTCTGATGGCTTCTATTCTTGCTACTGGAGCAAAGACATCATCGTAATCTATTACTTCTTATTGAGTGTATCCTTGGGCTACCAGTCTTGCTTTGTTATTGATTACTATCCCTCTCTCATCCTTTTTGTTTCTGAACACCCATCTTGTACTAATTGCTCTTTTTCCTTTAGGAAGATCAACTAGAGTCCATACATAATGAATCTTGAATTGCAGTAGTTTTTCCTGCATTGCCTCAATCCAAGATGGATCTTTCAAAGCCTCAGATGCCTTCTTAGGTTCTAACTGTGAGATGAAACAGGCATGTTCAAAGGCAGCTAGACTGAATTCAGGAACTTCTGATTCAGCATCAGTAGACTCCTTGTGAACCATTGTCCTTGTCTGTACAGGAGTGCGTCGATCACCCATTATCTGATTGAGAGGGTGATATTTGTGAACTCTGAGGGTTGGCTCTCTGGCTGGCTGAAATGAGTTTCCTAAATTTTTATCATCTCCTTCAGGACCACTTGATGGTTCAGCTTCAGGAACAGCTTGACCAGAAGATGG
The DNA here is from genome assembly GCA_020465985.1 of Centrapalus pauciflorus. Lineage (NCBI taxonomy): Eukaryota > Viridiplantae > Streptophyta > Magnoliopsida > Asterales > Asteraceae > Centrapalus > Centrapalus pauciflorus. Next base: position 355,834 of record JAANYP010001600.1, on the reverse strand, counting down.
GACTATTTCCCTATGAGATGGAGATGTTACTTCAGGACTTGGGATGGGCACTTCATATCTTGGATTTAAAGCATGTTGGGCATCCAGTACCCCTGGCGGGTCGCAAGATAGAAGTGGAAGAACAGTATACTCATCCCATTGACAAGAAGCTTCAACAGTCTCTAACTTTGTGCCAACAGCTTGAACATTTGTGCTACCAGCATGAGAATTTGTGTTAGCAGCTTCAACCCTGTTTTCATCAGTTTCTGCAGTATAATCAACAAAGCTCAGAGAATTTGTTAGTGAATCTAAATCAAACAACCAATCAGGACCAGTGCCTTTGACATTTGCAGTATTTTCAGTAAATTCAACATTGGCACTTTCTTCAATGGTTTTAGACACACTGTTATATACCCAATAGGCTTTGCTTTGAGTGGAGTATCCTACAAAAAAACCTTCTTCAGCCTTACTTTCAAACTTTCCTAAGTGAGTCTTAGTGTGAAGAATGGTGCATGAACATCCAAAAGACTTTAGAAAGGCTATTAAGGGGACTCTATGATGGAATAACTCATATGGAGTTTTCCCTAGTGATTGAACAACTTGAACCCTATTTAGAACATAACAAGCTGTATTGACTGCCTTTGCCCAAAAGGTCATTGGCAGTTTGGAATCAGCTAGCATAGTTCTAGCAGCCTCAATTAAAGTTCTGTTCTTTCTTTTAGCTACACCATTTTGTTGTGGTGTTCTTGGTGCACTATATTGCCTTGCAATACCTTTAGACTCCCAGAAACTGTCTAAGATATGATTTTTAAACTCAGTCCCATTGTCTGACCTGATCACCTTAACTTTTAAGTTAGATTGGTTTTCTATCTTAAGGATAAAAGATTTAACTAGCTCAGCAATTTCATCTTTAGTCCTAAGAAAGTATACCCATGTAAATCTGGTGAAATCATCAACAATGACTAAACAATAAGCTCTTTTATTCAAACTCAAAACAAATGTTGGACCAAAGAGATCCATATGAATAAGATGAAGAGCAGATGAGATTGAATTTACTTCTTTGGCCTTATGAGAAGTTTTGTGTTGCTTGCCTTTAAGACATGCTACACAATGATCATCACAGATGAACTCCTTTTGTGGTAAACCTCTTACCAAATTCTTTTTGACTAAAACATTCATAGATTTGAAGTTCATGTGACACATCCTTCTGTTCCAAAGAGCAGACTCATTAGATGATGCTTTGGATATCAAACAGCTTAAAGTACTTGATTTGGATAATAGATCTGTGTCCAGACAGTAGACATTATCCTTTCTTGGTGTTCTAAGTAAAACAAGATTTTCAGGTATTTTAAAATCTTTTGAAAGAACAATGCACTCAGAATCTGTGAAGACAACAATATTTTGTTTATCACAGATTTGAGACACACTTAATAAATTGTACTTCAGCAGTTCAACATACAAAACATCATTGAAAAGCATATTGCCTGCTTTGACAGTACATTTACCTGTGACCTTACCTCCCTTGGAATTTCCTCCAAATGCAACAAACCCACCTTCAAAGCCTTTGAAGTTTGACAAGCATTCAGAATTGCCTGTCATGTGCCTAGAGCATCCACTGTCCAGATGCCATCTTGTTTTATGTTGTGACCTGTGGGTGCCCTGCACAAATAAAAGCTTAGTTAGTCATGGAGTAAACCCAAACCAAGTTGGTTTTGGGTTGTCCTTGTATATTGATATAACTAAACACTGTCTGTGACTTCTTAAACTTAGTGAGATCCACTGGTGGATTCTATGAAAAATATTTAGTTATGATATGAGGTATCCAGGTGTTTTTTCCAACCTTTGCACTAACAGTCTCAGATGATCCATTACCAGTTCCAGTTTTAAGTCTAGCAGGTTGAACTTGGTTTTTAGTGCTAACAGCTTCAGAATTTGCACTACCAGTTTCAACTTTAGGTCTGGCAGTTTCAACATTTGTATCAACAGTTTGATCTGAGTTTTTGCCTTTAACACACCATATCTGTTTAAAATTTGATTTGGGTTTTGCCAAAACTTGTTTTTGGTGTGTGAACTGTTTTGTTATTTACTTTTAAGAACCTGTGATCAACTGTTTTCTTTGGAACTGGTGCAACGGGTGATTTGACCTTAAGATTTTTTGTGTTTTTAACAAATGTCTGTTTCTGAACCACAGTCTGTTTTGCAACAGATGGTTTGTACAAGCAATGTCTGGCCAAATGGTTTTTCCTACCACAATGGAAACATCTTTTGACTGTTTTGATTGGAGAACCAGTTTCATTGGACCATAACTGGTTCTTGTTCCTTTGATTTCCCCTTACCTGCTGTTGTGTGGGAAACTTTGGGACACCATGCTTTTGGCATGTGCAGATTGGAACACTCTTACCCATTTTATTACCTTTTGAGAAAGATGCAGTGTTACAGTTAGAAGGTACAGAAATATGTGGAGCAGCATGGCATACACTCATCTTCTCTTTTCCTTTCTTACTGGGGTTAGAGGTTTCTATAGGTGCACTCATTGTTTTGTGTTCTCTCTCAACTGCTTTGCACTCACAGTCTTCATTTAGAATCTGTTCTCCTTTTGATTCAGGACTGTTTTCAAGGATAGGATCTATAGTTGTCATGACTCATCTAATGGTTCATTAACAAGCCTATCAGCAACTTCACTCATTAGATGAATGTATTTGTTGTTGTATGGGGGTGGAGTGAGTCTGTATCCTATACCTTCTTTGGGATTGAGTTGAGATTTTACCCTGTCTTTAAATTGAACTTCCATTAGGTGTTCCAGCTTTTGATTTGCCAATTTGAAGCTTCCTAAATCTATATTGACAGACTCTATTTTCTTGTTAGCTTCGAACACCTTCTGTTCAGCCTCATCTAATTTCTTATTTAAAGACTCTATTTTCTTAATCAGCTCCTTTTTCTCCCACTCATGATATGTTCTATCATGTCCCATTTGAATCTCATTATCTTTATAGTCATTGATCTATTTTTCATGATCTTCTATAGCCTGCATGTACTCATATCTCCTTTCTTCCATCTTAGCTAGAGTTTTGCACATGCTCTCATTATGATCTCTGTACTTTTTAACCATATTTTTGCATGTTTGAGAGTAGAGTTTAGCATTTATATCAGATGGTAGTTCAGTGGAAGTGACATTAGATGTTTCTGCCATTAGAGCTTAATTTTGAAACTCTTCCTGTAACATCCGGCACTAAACCAGGTTAACAACAATGACCTAATATGTATTTAATAGTCAATTATAGCCTAATCAGTGGTCATTAGAAATTAATCAAGTGATTAACAAGGTTTATTAGAAAATTCAACTCAATTAGAATCAAATTCATCGGTGCGATGAATCGGGAAATCAATTAATCCGATCAATTTACGAAATGAGGGATTAATTCAACTAAGTACATTATTAAATTATGATTAGTGACACTAATCATACACTAATACAATTACTTAACATTAATTATGCAAGACTAAAACAATTCATTAAAACAATGCATTCAAAAGTATTTATGAATTTACAAGAAAAGGGAAATACAAGAATACATTTTAAATACTCTTATACAAAAAAATATATATAAATACATGAAAATAATCCATAAAAATCTGGTCATAGGGTAGTACTACCCAAAATTTGATTTCAATTTTTTATTTCCCAACTCCATAACCTTTCATAATCAAATCTTTCACACCCCATTCTCCTTTCATTTCAACATGATCTTACACTCCACCTCCATTTGAAAGACCAAGACTTTGCCTATAAATAGAGGGCTTCCTTTTCATTATTTTCACACCAAAATATCTCTTTCTCTCCTCTCAAAACCGGATCCCACACACACACACACTACAAACATTTTCATTCAAGTGTTCTTGGTGAAATTCAAGTGTTCTTGGTGAACTTCAAGTGTTCTTGGTTCAAATCTTGCAAGAGTCCCAACTTATTCTCAATTTCATACTCCAAATACATCAAAGTAAGTAAATACTAACTTATTTCATCATATATTTATGTTTATATAAGTCTTGCATAATATATATAATCACCAACAACAACAAGTTTCATAAAAACTCAAGTTTATAAGTTTCTAATTTTATTTTTAAGTTGTTTCTTTAAATGTGTTTATGAATATATGAACACATTATAAAACTGTTAATATTATGAAAACATGTCATATATATGTGTTTTTATAACTATTATGACTTTTATACAAGTAGTCTTTGAATAAACAACAAGAATCATAAGTTGTTTCAAGTTTATAAATTACGGATTTTCGGCAGAAAATTTATATCGACTTTGAAAAATCATAACTAAATCATAACTCAACGAAATGAGTTGATTCTTCTCTCGGGTTAGTCGGATTGGCTAACAGCGGGTGCATATATATTCAACACACGGTATTACGTATGGGAATACTGCACAGGGCAAACTCTTTTAATTAAGCTTCGGTTGCATGATGGTTTATATGTAATACATAACAAGGAATTTATGATTTTATAAATTCAATCTCTATTATTGTTGTCCATACAAGTCAGATTTACGTGTAAACCTATGAGCTCACCAACAATTTTGTTGACGTATTTTAGATGGATAAGTTAACATGAATCTATCTTAAAGAAGTCGTCTCAAGACATGGAGAACCAATTATATCAGACAGGGACAGCCGGTTCACATCAAGATTTTGGCAGTCATTGCAAGAAGCAATGGGTAGACGTCTAGATATGAGCACAGCCTACCACCCGCAAACGGATGGTCAGAGTGAAAGGACGATTCCGACGTTGGAAGACATGCTAAGGGCATGTGTTATCGACTTTGGCAAAAGTTGGGACAGGCACCTGCCATTAGTGGAGTTTTCCTATAACAACAGCTATCACTCGAGCATTAAGACCGCCCCATTCGAGGCACTCTACGGGCGAAAGTGTCAATCACCACTTTGTTGGGCTGAAGTAGGAGATAGCCAGATTACTGGACCTGAGATCATCCAGGAGACTACAGAGAAGATAGCCCAGATTCGTAACCGATTAAAGATCGCGCGGGATCGACAGAAAAGTTATGCAGACATTCGACGGAAGGATTTGGAATTCCAAGAGGGAGATCAAGTAATGTTGAAAGTCTCGCCTTGGAAAGGCGTAATCCGTTTCAGGAAACGGGGAAAACTCAATCCTCGTTATATCGGACCATTCAAGATCACCAAAAGAATTGGCCCGGTAGCCTACCGACTCGATCTGCTCCCAGAGCTTAGTAAAGTTCATAATACCTTCCACGTGTCCAATCTTAAGAAGTGTCTGGCTGATGAATCACTCGTTATACCCATGGACGAGTTGGAGTTAGACGATAAGTTGAACTTCATTGAACAACCTGTAGAAATAATGGACCGAGAAGTCAAGAAACTAAAGCACAGCCGGATCCCGATAATAAAAGTCAGATGGAACTCTAAACGAGGTCCTGAGTTTACGTGGGAACGCAAAGATCAGTTCCGGGAAAAATACCCTCACCTGTTCTCAAGTACTCAAGAAGTGGAGAACACGAGCTAATTTCGGGACGAAATTCCCTTAACAGGGGGAGACTGTAACATCCGGCACTAAACCAGGTTAGCAACAATGACCTAATATGTATTTAATAGTCAATTATAGTCTAATCAGTGGTCATTAGAAATTAATCAAGTGATTAACAAGGTTTATTAGAAAATTCAACTCAATTAGAATCAAATTCATCGGTGCGATGAATCGGGAAATCAATTAATCCGATCAATTTACGATATGAGGGATTAATTCAACTAAGTACATAATTAAATTACGATTAGTGACACTAATCATACACTAATACAATTACTTAACATTAATTATGCAAGACTAAAACAATTCATTAAAACAATGCATTCAAAAGTATTTATGAATTAACAAGAAAAGGGAAGTACAATAATACATTCTAAATACTTTTATACAAAAAAAAAAATATATATATATATATATATATAAATACATGAAAATAATCCATAAAAATCTGGTCATAGGGTAGTACTACCCAAGATTTGATTTCAATTTTTTATTTCCCAACTCCATAACCTTTCATAATCAAATCTTTCACACCCCATTCTCCTTTCATTTCAACATGATCTTACACTCCACCTCCATTTGAAAGACGAAGACTTTGCCTATAAATAGAGGGCTTCCTTTTCATTATTTTCACACCAAAATATCTCTTTCTCTCCTCTCAAAACCGGATTCCACACACACAGATACTACAAACATTTTCATTCAAGTGTTCTTGGTGAAATTCAAGTGTTCTTGGTGAACTTCAAGTGTTCTTGGTTCGAATCTTGCAAGAGTTCCAACTTCTTCTCAATTTCATACTCCAAATACATCAAAGTAAGTAAATACTAACTTATTTCATCATATATTTATGTTTATATAAGTCTTGCATAATATATATAATCACCAACAACAACAAGTTTCATAAAAACTCAAGTTTATAAGTTTCTAGTTTTATTTTTAAGTTGTTTCTTTAAATGTGTTTATGAATATATGAACACATTATAAAAGTGTTAATATTATGAAAACATGTGATATATATGTGTTTTTATAACTATTATGACTTTTATACAAGTAGTCTTTGAATAAACAACAAGAATCATAAGTTGTTTCAAGTTTATAAACTACGGATTTTCGGCAGAAAATTTATATCGACTTTGAAAAATCATAACTAAATCATAACTCAACGAAATGAGTTGATTCTTGTCTCAAAAGTTAGATCTATGTCTTAACTATAGATCTGTAATTTTTCATAATTTATTTTGAAGTTTAAGACCTCCAGAAATTATTTGGGAAACCGAAAGTTTGACAGCTCAAAAATGGCCAACATAGGGTTTTTAACGAGCTTTTTCACCAACCTAAACATCTCGAAAAATGGCCGTTCTTGATTCTAAAAATCCTTTGTATATATTAGTTTAATGTCCTAGAAAACCAAAACCTAAAACGTTTTGGAGCTTGGTCAAAAACAGCCTCAAAGTAGGCCGAAAAACCTTTGAAAAAGCTGGAAAGTTATATATATATATATATATATATATATATATATATATATATATATATATATATATATATATATATATATATATATATAAACTTGACGTTTTAAGCGAATTTTATTTATAAACTTGTAATGTTGGGTGGTTTAAGACATAAAAATCTATAAATATATATATCATCATGTATTAGAGATATTAAGTCCTTATTATCATTTAGGACTCGATTAAACTCACTTGACGCATCATCCATCTATTTACGCTAAAAAGCTTTTTACGCTCGTTTTGCCATCGCAATATCGGTGAGTTCTCATAGCCCCTATTTTCACACTGTTATGTTTTGGGGATGAATACATGCTTCGTTTTTATATGGACACGGAAATATTTTCATTTCTATTATGTATCACACATGTGGTTCCATGAGCTCTGATATCATGAACCGTTAATTGCATTTATTTGTAAGCGCGAATATATTGTGGATAGATCTATCGGGAGTCATGTCCCCCACTCGGGTTAGTCGGATTGGCTAACAGCAGGTGCATATATATTCTACACACGGTATTACGTATGGGAATACTGCACAGGGCAAACTCTTTTTAATTAAGCTTCGGTTGCATGATGGTTTATATGTAATACAAAACAAGGAATTTATGATTTCATAAATTCATTCTCTATTATTGTTGTCCATACAAGTCAGATTTACGTGTAAACCTATGAGCTCACCAACAATTTTGTTGACGTATTTTAGCGTGTATTTTCAGGAAATTAAGGCAAGTCCATCATCGGTAGTATTTTCAAGCTTCCGCATTTAAGAAGTCGCACTCAGTTTCAATCCATTGGAGATTTATTTGCATTATTTTGGATGAATTAATTATGTATTCAAATCTCTGTACCTTGTGAACTTCTCTTTATTATTTTGGGTCATGTAAAACATTTATATCTTTTAAAGTTACGCCGATGTATTTTTGAATACGTCCATATAGCGGTCGTTCATTATGATTATGGTTACGCTTCCGCGACCTCGCGCTTCGTTGCCAACCGGGGTAACGGGGTGTGACACTTCCTCTGTCTGATCACTCCAGTCAAACACATTGTCTTCTTGAGAAACAAGTGCTTGTGATGATGAAACTTGATTAGTTTGTTGTCGTCTTGGTGGCGGTTGACCTTGAGATCTGCATTCTCTGGCAAAGTGTCCAAGCTTGTGGCATTTAAAGCATTCAACTTTTGATTTATCAAATGCTGGTTTGCCTTCTGGTCTGGCATGGAAGTTGGATCTTCCAGTTCTTTTCAGAAACCTTTTAGCCCTCATAGTCAACATTGCATGCTGCCATTTCAAGTCCATCTCTTCTAGATCATCTCGATGGATTTGTTCTAAATCTTCAGCATTTAGAGCAAACAGTCCATCATTGGCAACAAAAGCTTCATAATGAACTTCAGTAGAGTTACCATCAGTACCTGAAAAGGAATCACAACAGTTAGATTTATCAGTTAATGCTGATGTCAGCAGAGGAGTGTTATGATTATAAGAAAAGGATTTCTTTTTAGTTTCAATCTCAGTTTCAAACACTCTCAGACTATTGTAAAGGTCATCCAACTCTATTTCATCAAGAGTGTCTTTGGTTCTCCATTGGGAAGCATAGACTGTCCACTCTTCACCAAGAGATCTAAGAAATTTTCTGATACTTCATCTTGATCCAAGCTGACTTTGGCACTCTCCAATTCACCTATCAGTTTATTAAACCTGTCAAAGATTTGAGTAAAGTTTTCATTCTTGCCACAAGAAAAGTTTTCATACTGCTGTTTTAAAAGATCCTTTTGATTTTTTTTGGTGCTAGCATTGCCAGCAAATCTTTTCTCTAAAGCAATCCAAAGAGAATGAGCAGTGTAAAATTTTTTAAACTGATGTTGATAAGCATTAGGAATGGCTATCTGTAAAAGTGTAAGAGCTTTCACTTCATTCATTCTAGCCTTTCTTTCAAGTTCAGTTTTTTAGAGGAGTTTTTATGTGTTTGCCCTCAGCATCAAGTTCAGGATCAACTACAAGAGGAAATTCAACAGCTTCCCATATGGCATAATCAATAAATTGAATGTGCTGTTGAATCCTGAGTTTCCACATCTCGAACTTAGTGGGTTTGAGCATAGGCACTTTGAGTCCTTGCCCAGATCCACTACTGCTATTATCAAATTCCATTGCAAAAAATTAAAAAAAATATTAAAAGAAAGCTTCTTACTTTGAAAACAAAGAATAAACCTGTGGCTCTGATACCACTTGTCAAGATCAAAATCACTACCTAAGATTAACTGGTTTGAATCAATCAGAGTATAAACCAATAACCTTGTATTGAATCAAAGTCCAATTAAGAAGTTTTTGGAATAACACTTAACTGTTTTAAGAAAAGCTTTCAAAACAATTAATACATAAATATAATCAACAATCAAAATCTTTTGTAATGCCAAACTCAATGATTACAATCACCTCTAATCTGTTTGATTAGACGAAGAACACAGATTGTTCTTAGGGTTTTACAACCTTAGAGGCTTATGAAAACTTAATCAGAAAAGCAATTACAACTGAAATAAACTTGTACGTGCAGACTTACAATAGAAAAACATATTCTATGTATATATAAAGCCTTCTGATTTGTTTTCTTGAGAAACTCTGACTTCTCTGGTAGTAGATATGCTTGAATCTTCAAATATATATCTTTTCTTGAATTTCAGCACTTTCTGTTTATTGAGCTGTTGAGCATCTTGAAGACTATCTGTTGAGCAGCTTGAACTTGAACACTGGCAGCTTGAACTTTTGAACTAGCAGCTTGAACTTTCTCAACTAACTGCTTGAACATTGTAATTACACAGAAAAATCTACTGACAGTTTGAGAAATCTAACTAAGAGCTTGACATACTTAGAATATTTTCCAACAGTTTTGTTTTTGAGTGTTGCACTGGATTAGATGTTATAGAAATTGCGCTCTGAGAATCACAATATATCGAAATCTTCTGTGGTGTAAACCCGTAGTCTCGCAGTTGGCTCTTCATCCACAACACCTGAGAACAGCATGATGATACAGCAACATATTCTGCTTCAGCTGTAGACAATGAAACACAATGTTGTTTCTTGGATGACCAACAGACGGGTTTGTCACCTAAGAATTGAACTGCACCTGATGTACTTTTTTTTCCATCTTATCACCTGCGTGATCAGCATCAGAAAAAGAAGTTAAATTGAATGAAGATTCTAGGGGATACCATAAACCAAGATTTGGCGTTCGCTTCAGATATCTTAGAATTCTTTTAGCGGCAGCTAAATGTGATTCTTTTGGATTTGCCTAATATCTAGCACAAACACATGTAGCAAACATAATATCAGGTCTACTAGCAGTTAAATATATTAATGACCCAATTATTCCTCGATAGTGAGTTACATCTACAGGTTTCCCTGAAATGTCCACATCAAGTTTGGATTTTGAATCCGGAGCCATGGGAGTTTTCATAGGTGTACTGTTGACCATGTTAAATTTCTTTAACATGTCTTGAATATATTTGGACTGATTGATAAAAATACCATCAGTCAATTGTTTAACTTGTAAACCTAAGAAAAAATTTATTTCTCCCATCATGCTCATTTCAAATTTCTGGGACATTAAGAAAGCGAATTTCTTGCAAAATTCCGGATTTGTAGACCCAAATATTATATCGTCTACATAAATTTGAATTACTATAATATCTGGCCCCTGACGCTTTATAAACAGGATAGTATCAACTGCACCTTTGTTAAATCCACATTTCAACAAGTATGTTGAAAGTGAAACATACCAAGCACGTGGTGCTTGTTTAAGGCCATACAGCGATTTATCTAAAATATATACATGATCAGGCTTCGAAGGATCAGTAAACCCTTCGGGCTGATATGTATATACTTCATCAGTTAATTCCCCATTTAAAAATGCAGTTTTAACATCCATTTGGTAAACTGTGAAGTTTTTATGAGCAGCAAATGCTAGAAACATCCTAATTGCTTCTATTCTTGCAACAAGAGCAAACGTCTCATCATAATCGATCCCTTTTTGTTGACTGTATCCTTTAGCAACGAGTCGTGCTTTGTTACGAATGATGACACCATGTTCATCCTTCTTATTCTTAAAAATCCACTTCGTGTCGATGATTGATTTATCTTTAGGTCGCTCTACCAGTCTCCAGACCTTCAACCTATCAAACTGATTCAGTTCTACTTGCATTGTGACAATCCAATCAGCGTCCAGAAGAGCTTCTTTCAAATTCTTTGGCTCAATTTTTCTGAGAAAGTTGGAAAATAAGCACTCGTTTATTGTTGCTCTTCTGGTTTGGACTGATGCAGAAGGATCACCAATGATATTTTATGTTGGGTGATTTCTAGTCCACTTGAAAGTATGTGGATACTGTTGAACGTGGTCTTGATTGGGATTTAAGTCTAAATAGGGAAGTCGGGGGTTAGCTTCAGATGTAGACGGTATATTATCTGAGATAGGAGTTTCTGAGTGTTCAGATGTTTAGGGGGTTTCAAAAGAATCTGGAGGTTGAATGGGTTGTACACTTTCAGTAGGCAAGTGCACATCTGTTGTCGAAGCTTCTCCAGTTTCTTCTGAAAATGGTTGATGAGAATGATCCGAGACTACGATGGGATCTTCAGTAATCCTGTCAGGCACCAAATTTAAAACATTAGTTTTGGGCTTTTCAAAGTAGTCTTCATAGAAATTCTTGAACAGTTTATGTAAATCTCAATTATTTGCACTCTGTTCAGTTGACTCCATAGAAGTCGGCTTGTTATGTTCGGGTACTGAACTGGTATGTTCAGTAGCCATTACCACGCCTTCATCAAATTTTACGTTCACGCTTTCATTGACTGTCTTGGTCCACTTGTTGTAGACCCGGAAAGCTACCGACTCCTTCGAATACCCAATGAAGATACCTTCATCAGCTTTTTGATTAAATTTTCCTAGGTTGTCTTTATCATTTAATATGAAGCACCAACATTCAACGACATGGAAAAATTTAACATTAGGTATCCGTTTGTTTATTAGTTCATACGGAGTCTTTCCGAATCATTTATTGATAATTGATCGATTCTGCGTGAAACAAGCTGTTGCAACAGCTTCAGCCCATAAGAATAACGGAAGATTGGAATATGCCAGCATCGTTCTTGCAGATTCCACTAGTGTCCAATTTGTTCGTTCAACGACACCATTCTGTCGTGGAGTACGAGCGGCAGAAAATTGATGTGTTATTCCCACAGAATTCAGAAATGATTCGAGAGATTTGTTCTTGAATTCTGTGCCGTTTTCTGAACTGATGGTCTGAACTGAAAGCTGCAACTTTACTTGAATTCTTCGGATGAAGTCTATAATGATTTAGCGTATCATCAGATTTAGACCACGGCAAGAAAACCCATGTGTATCTCGAGTAGTCGTCGACTATTACCAATACATATCTTTTCTTGTTTATACTTTGTACTCTAATTGGTTCACACAGATCCATATGTAGCAATTCCAGTGCTCTCGTTGAAGAGTGTTCTGTTTTGGACTTGTGTGAAGTTCTAGTCATGTTTCCTTTTTCACAAGCGGCGCACAACTGCTCCTTTTGATAACTGAGAGTTGGTAGCCCTTTAACTAACCCACCTTTTCTAGGTTGGTTAATTCGTTAAAATTCAGATGTGAAAGACGACGATGCCATAGCCAAACTGTTTTAGATGTTGCTTTTGACATTAAGCAGACATCCTTTTTCAGATTGATTGAGGCTAGGTCAATTGAGTACAAGTTGGTTTTCCGGTTTCCTGCAAGGATTTCTTTTCCTTCTCCCGATCGTATGCTGCACCGATTAGCTTTGAAGTTGACTTCTAATCCTTAATCGCAGAGCTGTCCAATGCTAAACAAGTTGTGACCAAGACCGTCAACGTAGAAGACACTCTGAATAGTAATCTTATCGTACGTAAGACTCTCATCATGTTAGTGCATCCTGTGTGACGATAGCAGACTAAGTATAGACGATATTTTGTATTAGTCTAAATGTTCGTAATCGCATATTAATACATGTTTGGTACATGTTTGATATATGTTTGTTATATGTTTGATATATGTTTTGATATTGATTGTATATGTGTTTGAACTTGGTTGTAATTAATGCTTTACAATAAGTTCAAAGATAAGTTCAAAGATAAGTTCAAACATAAGTTCTTGAACAAGTTCAAAGACAAGTTCTAGAATAAGTTCTAAGTCCTGATTCGAACTTATGGTGGACAAGTTCGTGGGCTTGAGCCTTCTCGAACTTGTCCAAGGCAAGTTCAAATCTAATGCCTATAATTAAGGTTTAATCAGTTTTGATTAAACACTTTTGCAGAATTAAGGATAAGGGCGATTACGAACTTGCAGAGACGTTTTTGTGTGTTCTTGGAAAGAATCACGTGTTGGGACTATCTAATTTGCGTCTATCATCGTGTGTGTCTCCGTGTTTCGTGTGCATGATCATTCCGTCAAATCGCTAATGAGGATTCCACACTCGTTGGACGGCGTCGCATCAAGATAGGATCCGTAGGTAGGTGACCTTACAAGTGGTATCAGAGCCACAAGGGTGTTCCTCGTGTTCTTCATGTTTATATTCAACATTCTTGGTTTCTTTGCGTTTTTGGACGGGAAAATCACATCTTTAATTAGTTTTTCGAGTTATACAAGCAAGATAACGGAGAAAAGTTCACATTAGTTCTTCATTTTAGTCGAAATCATAGTTTTTAATCCTAAAAACTTTGGTTTAAACTGAAAAACTTGAAAAAAATCAATCTTTTGGCCGTTTCTCAAACTTGCGGCGCTCCAACATAGGGGGTATTAGGGTTTATTCGAATTTGTCAGAAAATTCGAATTTGTTGATTTCGAACTTAATCAATTTCGAATTTAATTTCAAACGAATTTAATCTTAAACTAGTTCGACCTTACCTAAGTTCGAAAGGGTTAATTTTAAATTAAGTTACCTAAGTTCGAATACAAAAAATTTTTTAGAAAGGATGACCAGTTTGCAAAAGTTTATCGAAATGGACCACGAGGTTGGCAAGGCAAATTCTCCGCCAAAACTGATGAGGCTGGAAGACTACTATTGGTGGAAGGATAGGTTTGCCGATTTCGCTCATTTCAACGACATGCGAATGCGGATCTGTATCGATGAGGGATACATTCCACCCACTCAAGAGTTTGAAGGCCGTCAGAGAGTCTTGACATACAAGAAAATGAAGGATGATGACAAGAAACTGTATGAGGCCGAGAACAGAGCATTTTCAATTATTCGCATGGCACTACCTCAAGAAACTGAAGGATGATGACAAGAAACAGCCGTTCGCAATTTTCAAAGCATTGAAAACCGAAAAGCTGGATGAGACGATTACAAGGTTCTACCATTTACTGACAGAGTTGGATAATCACGATGTCAAGTATCGTGAAATTGAAAAGATAGAGAAACTTCTTGATGCTTTACCGGTAAAGTGGTAAATGTACACTGCGCTTATAAAGCATGATGAAGAGAAATTCGAAACTCTTACTCTAGAAGGAGTTATTGGTACGCTGAGGGCCTACAACTTTCAGATACTTAAGAAGGAGAGGGAATATGATCAAGTCCAAGATCCAGAGATGTATTTTGGAAAGTCAAATCCTTCTATCGCAAGTGAACTGAAAACAACTACAGCTTTCTTCACGGGTGAAGCGTCTATTCCAGTGGACATAGAAGAAACAAGCAGTCGGGCATTCTTAGGGTATTCTAAACCGGAAGATAAACGACTCACTCATCATCTACTTCTCAATAGTACACAAAGAAGCCTATGAATGCACAATCAGCCGAAACTCATCTGAATCTTTTGGCTTCGTTTGTTGCAGCATATGGAAATTGTGTACAGGGAATAATTAACGATCCTGCATTATGGGAAGAGGACTACGATCAGGTGGATCCTGATGATTTCGAGGAAATGGACCTTCAATGGCAACTAGCCATGGTGACTCAGAGGGTCAAAAGGTTCATGAAGCGAACATGCAGAAATCTGAATGTGGCAACAGTAAAATTGGGTTCGACAAATCCAAGGTTAAGTGTTATAACTGTCAAGAATTAGGTCATTTTGCACGAGAATTTCAACGACCCAAAGTTGAAAACTATTAGAATCAATCTCAGGGAAGATATCAGTCTATTAGTTCGGGTAATCAAGCGAACATCGCTGGTCTGTTAACAAACGTATCATCGGACAGACACCTTGATGGGACGTATGATTGGAGTTCACATCCTGAGTCGAACGCTAGAGCCTTCATGGCTGAAGTGATAGAGACTGGGGATGACGGAGTAGAGGAAGTAGCAGAGGACACTGTATAGAATGATACAAGTCCTGTGTTGGTGGAGAAGTCAGACAATCAGACCACTCTGGAGTTTGCCTCACAAATGGCTAACATGGAATCGGATCACAAAAAGGTATTTCTGATCTTTTCTACATTCCGTGATTTATGTGTTTTATGTACTACTTCCAATGATAGATTGAACTTAGTTCTAGAAACACATAACAATCTAACTGCTCAGATAGAATCCTTAAAATCAGATAATGCTAGTCTCCTAGATATTAAAGAAGATCTTAGCAATAAGCTGAAAGCAGATGCTCAAGATGTTATAGTTCTAAAAGATAAATTAAGTAAACAATGTGTCAGGATAGAACTTATGTATGAGCATGTTGAGGCTTTAACCAAAGAACATACCAATAAGGAGGTCGAGCTAGCTGAATCAAGAGTTAAAGTTGCAGAGGTAAATAGTAAGTTAGAAAAGCTTAGGAACTCTTCACTAAATCTAGGGAAAATCTTGGATGCTCAGCGTCAGTCTAAGAAACAGTAGGTTTAGGCTATAGAGAGAGTCCTCCACCTTTCAACGATAATTATGTGCCTCAGCCTCAGGACAAAACTGATAAACCAGTTGAGTCAGAGGTAGCTGCTGAAACTGTATCTGAATCTGATAAGGATAAATCAACTAAGGTGACTAATAATAACGCTACGATTAAGAAAGTCAAGTTTGTGCAGTCTTCTAGTGACAGAATTCTAGGAGAAGCTAAAATTGAAGCTAATAATCAGAAAGAGGAAGTAGTCACGGTAGTTGAAAAGAAAGAAACTGACACTAGTGAGACACCAAAGTCAAAGGGCACTCATAAGAAGTCGATTGATAAGTTGTCTTGCTTTAGATGTCATGAGAGGGGACATGTTGTGTCTAGCTGTCCATATAAGAAAGTAGAGTCTACACCCTCTAAACCAGAGTCTAGACCTATTGTTGGAAAGCCTGAACAACATAAACCATCACCTAGTGTAGCTAGCACAAGTGGTTCTCAAAAGACTAAGAAAATTGTGAATGCGACACCAAAGACTGCTGTTAGACAAGTACCGGTGTCGTTTAGACCAAATGAGGTGGATAGAACTAATTCTCCGAATAGAGTTTCTAATCAGTCTAGGTCAGGACCACAACAAGCTTATAGGAGTACAACACCTAGAAGGACTTACACTCCAGTTAGGTCTCACACTCCTCAAAGACATCAGACACCAGGTAGAGCCCAGGGATATCAATCTGAAATGCCTTATATAGAAACTATTCAAGGGCTCAATAGCAAAATGCCTAACCAAAGGTAAAGAGTGAACTTAAATCACTCTGCACCACAACAAGTTCTCAATCAAACACCCAAGTCACCTGAAAGGAGAGATGTGTATTTGAAGGAGTTCACGTATGTTGATGAGAACGGTATTACCAAGTCAATCATGGCTTGGGCTCCCCGTGATAACTAACTTGTTTTCTTTCATGTGCAGGAGCTTACTACAGGTCTAAACAACAAGTGGTTCGTCGACAGTGGTTACTCTAGGCACATGACTGGGGAAAGGAGTCTGCTCACAGACTTCAAGGGAGGGAACAAGGGTTTTGTATCAATCGCTGGGAATAAAGGAGGTCATATCACTGGTACTGGAGTGGTCACTAATGGGGACTATCAAACTTGATCAAGTTTATCATGTTGATAAGCTTGATCACAATCTCATTAGTGTATCTCAAATCTGTGATACGAAGAACTCAGTAATTTTCACTGATACTGAGGCGTTAGTGCTGAAACCAGGATTTAAAGTACCTGAAGAGTGGAACTGATGAGAGCCCCAAGGAAAAATGATTTATACATGATGGACATGAAGAAATCAGATTCAGCGATAGGACCAATATGTCTACTATCCAAAGCTTCATAGACAGAATCCATTTTATGGCACAGACGCATGACACACTTGCACCTACGGAAAATGAACTACATCACTAAACATGGTCTGGTGCAAGGTGTCCCACTGAAGAGTTTTCATTTCGATGACAAGTGTGTATCGTGCAAGAAAGGCAAACAACACAAGAAGTCACACAAGTCAAAGACTCAGAACTCGATAACTTCCACTTTCGATTTGTTGCATATGGATCTTTTTGGACCTATTAACAAAAGGAGTATAGGTGGTAGTTGGTACTGTTTAGTTATCACTGATGATTACTCAAGTTTTTCATGGGTTTTCTTTATAGGTACGAATGATGAAACAGCTGGAAAGTTGATTGGTTTCTTAGACCAAGTCGAAAACTCCTACGGGACGAGGGTAAAACGTATCAGGAGTGATAATGGAACAGAATTTAAAAATACAATATTTGGTGTATACTGTCTATCCAAAGGCATAGAACATCAATTTAGTGCACCATATGAGCCACAACAAAATGGGATGGCAGAACGGAAAAACGGGACTTTGATTGAGGTAGCAAGAACCATGCTCTCGGATTCAAAGCTTCCTACAATGTTTTGGGTGGAGGCAGTGAATACCGCATGTCATGTTTTAAATCGGGTTCTTACTGTCAAATCACTGAACAAAACCTGTTATGAAGTTTTGAATAAAAGACCACCCAATTTGACTGGCTTCGAACTGTTTGGGGTACCGTGTACTTTATTGAAAACAAAACATCAACCTAAGTTTTGTGAAAAGGCTGACGAAAGATATTTCCTAGGTTATGTGCCTAACTCACCAAACAAAAGGAATATTAACAAAACAAATGGTACGGTAGAAATTGTGTTTAACAATGATGTTACAAGTTATTCACATGAACCCCAAACAGGTCCGGAATGGATATTTGACTATGACTCGTTGTTTGAATCAATTAACATTCCTTTGGATGGAAATGCAGGTACAATTGAAAATGGCTTATCGTCATTAAATCTGAATGACGATGGTCAAAGTTTTCCGAAGACGAGCATTCCATCAACTTCTGAGCCTACAGTGACAGCAGATGGGTCTCCAGCAGAGAATGATTCTGAAATACCTACAAACTAGAATCATACAAATACTTCTAACTCCAAGGATAGTGATCATGAGGAAGAGAATGTACCGTCTGAAGTCGTACCCGTTAGGTGAAATAGGATCAAACTTAGGAGATAATCTTAGGGTCGATGAGATTGAAACATCAAGGATAAACAAGGATCATCCGGTTGAGAGCATCATAGGAAATCCGCATACTGGTGTGAGAACTAGGAGTAGTTTGAATAACAACACAGTGATGTTGTCAATGATTAATGACTCCGAGGCGTATCACACATGTTTATATTCATGTTTCATCTCACAAGTAGAGCCGAAGAATGTGCAAATGGCACTGAAAGACAATTCTTGGGTTGAAGCAATGCAAGAAGAACTGTAACAATTCAGAAAGCTAGAAGTGTGGGAGTTAGTACCGCTACCTCGAGGAGAAGTTGTAATAGGAACCAAATGGGTTCTTAAGTGCAAGAGAGATGATCGGGGTATTGTAACTCGCAACAAGGCAAGACTTGTGGTAAAGGGATTCAACCAAGAAGAGTGTATTGATTGCAACGAGGTGTTTGCACTTGTGGCAAGGCTCGAGGCAATTCACTTGTTTCTGGCCTTTACGTCCTTCAAAGGGTTTAAAGTATATCAGTTGGATGTAAAGAGTGCATTCTTGTACGGCAAGTTGAAGGAACTGGTGTACGTCGAGCAACCGCCCGGGTTTGGTGATCCAAAGTATCCTGACAGAGTATATCGTCTCGATAAGGCTCTGTATGGATTACATCAGGCACCAAGGGCATGGTATGAGACACTATCAACCCATCTTTTAGACAACGGGTTTGAAAGAGGGAGAATTGATAGTACATTGTTCGTAAAGAGAAAGAGAGAAGATTTTATCTTGGTATAAGTGTACGTTGATGACATCATTTTCGGGTCATCAAACGAACAAATGTGCAAAGATTTTTAGAAGGTTATGAAGTCAAAGTTTGAGATGAGTACTATGGGAGAGCAAAACTTCTTTCTTGGTTTGCAAGTCGAACAGAGGAAGGAGGGCATGTTTATCCATCAGACGAAGTATGTCTATAATATTCTGGAGCGCTTCGGGATGGAAGGAACAAAGCTGACTGCTCATTTTCGTACTCCAATTCAAGTGAATCACAATCTCGGACCGGGTACAGAAAGTGATACTGATGTGGATCCGACTCTATATCGGGCCATGATCAGGTCACTCACGTATTTAACTGCTTCTAGACCTGATATTATGTTTGCTGTGTGTATTTGTGCTAGGTTTCAAGCTAATCCAAAAGAAATGTATATGAAAGCTGTGAAGCGGATTCTGAGATACCTCAAGTCGAAACCGAAGTTGGGACTTTGGTATCACGCTGATGGTGATCTTGAATTGGAAGCATACACGGATTCAGATTATGGAGGTTGCAGCTTGAACCGGAAGTCAACAATTGGAGGTTTTTAGTTCCTTGGAGGGAGGCTCGTATCCTGGTAATGCAAGAAACAGACTTCGGTAGCCGTGTCAACGTGCGAGGCCGAATATGTAGCTGCTGGTAGTTGCTGTTCACAGGTTTTGTGGATACAACAACAATTGCGGGATTACGGTTTGACTTACACCCATACTCCCATTAGGATAGATAATCAGTCTACAATTGCAATAACTAATAATCCAGTTAAACACAGTAAAACTAAGCACATAGACATAAGACATCATTTCATACGTGATTGTGCTGAAAAGAATTTAATAAAGCTGGTAAAAGTGGCAACGGAAGATAATAATGCAGATTTATTCACTAAAGCTTTTGATAATTCACGCTTTGAGTTGTTAGTTCAACTAAATGGTATATGTAATCCAGAGTAACTTGACCTTAGTATATTTTTCTTTCTTTTTATAGGAAAGTTAGTGTTTAAGTATAATTTATTTCCTTTTGTAGTAAGTTAATAGGTTAGTTTAAGAGCTTATCTTAAAAATGAAAAAAAAAACGTGAGAAAACCATAAAAAGCTCAAAAAAAAAAAAAAAGAATATTAGAAAATTGAGTTAAGTCTTAGAGCCATAGGTTCAAAGTGACGAAAATTAGCACCGTCTAAACAAACTCTAAGTGTTAAGCTTTCACACATAATGCACCTTAAACTCTAAGTGATATACACTTTCCTGTTTGATGTGTTGGTAGGCATAATACACAAAGGGAATCTCAAAAGCTAATAAAATATTCAAGAAAAAGTCATACGTGTAACTAACTTAGATGTATGACCAAATGGTCTTAATTTCTATGTTAGAGACATACAGACAATGATTCTAAATGAGGTATGCAAATTTTCTGAGGGATGTATAGCACCATCAAAATACATCTTAAAAGAAAAGAAAAGACAATTTTTTGATAAAAAAAGGAGGGAGTTAAAACAAGTCGCTTTGTTGTACGTAAGTACAGACCTGTCACCTCTATTTTGACTCAAGTTAGCAAAATAAGTCACTTTGTTGTACGTAAGTACAGACTTGTCACCGCTGTCTTGCTAACTTTAAATAAACTCTAAGACAAACTAAGACACTCTGTTGTATGTAAATACATAACTGTATCCGACGTTTGCCTTTTAAAAAAAATTTGCAATACCGAAAAGTTATAATCATTGTGTGTCTGCCTTGATCATAGAAGTATGTCTAAGTATGGGACACGTAAGGTAGTTTCTTGATAAATAAAAAGGCCAAGCGATATTCCAAAGTGTAAAATGTTTAAAGGGAAAATCGTACCGACAATCAACTTGGAATGTATATCACAACAAACAATCAAAGGAATAAAAAATTCCTAAGTGTGAAAGTGTAATACTGAAAGTGTGTTTGACATCGCTATGTGATTGAACCTTCTTTGACTTTCTCGCAAAAATATTCTGGTAGTATAGGTAGTAATTTTTAAAGTACTTTTGAGTAGTTTAAGTTTTTATTTTATTTTATTTTATTTTATTTTATTCTAAGTAGGAAAAAGGTCAAAGTTACTAGGATGCATTTTTGGTTGAATAAACAAATATTGTGTGAATATCGGTTTGCTTAGTGTGAATGATTTTGCAAAGTTTGAAAAATTCTGTTACATGAAAAAGTTGAATTTTATTCAAATATTCTCAAGATTTTCACTTAAGTTTGAATTTAAGACAAATTCGAACTTAGCTTCGAATTTGTCAGGAGATTCGAACTTATGCTAAGTTCGAAGGTAGTTGGTATAAATAGGTCAACAATACTTCATTTAAGGCACCTACCCTCGAATTTCTTCATTCGAACTTGTGCGATGATCTCGAACTTGTCTTCGAACTTACCGAATCTCAAATTTCCCACTATTCTTCGAAGTTTTGCTTTCATTTCTCGAACAAAAACGTATACTTAGGTATAGTAACCATCCTTATACAAAGTATGTGTAGTATAGGACCTTGTTGAGGCAAAAAATCGTCTCTATTTGATGTTTTTGAGTGTTGAAACTAGGTGGTTTGAAATCACGAGTTTTGACGAATCAAAGTTCAAAGAAATCATAAATAACCTCGATTAGAACCCAATATGTTGAGAAATATTCTAAGTATCTCAAGCTGTTAGTTAGATTTCTCAAATTGTTAGTAGATTTTCTGTGTAATTACAAAGTTCAAGCTGTTAGTTGAGAAAGTTCGAGCTGCTAGTTCAAAAGTTCAAGCTGCCAGTATTCAAGTTTAAGCTGCTCAACTGATAGTCTTCAAGCTGCTCAACAGCTCAATAAACAGAAAGTGCTGAAATTCAGGAAAAGATATATATTCGAACATTCAAGCATATCTACTAGCAGGGAAATCAGAGTTCTCAAGGAAACAAATCAGAAGGCGTTATATATACATAGAATAGGTTTTTCTATTGTAAGTTTTGCACGTACAAGTTTTGATTCAGTTGTATTGCTTTTCTGATTAAGTTTTCATAAGCCTCTAAGGTTGAAAAACCCTAAGAACAATTTGTGTTCTTCGTCTAATCAAACAGATTAGAGGTGATTGTAATCATTGAGTTTGGTAATACAAAATATTTTGATTGTTGATTATATTTATGTTATTTGTATTGAAAGATTTTCTTAACACAGTTAAGTGTTATTCCACAAACTTCTTAATTGGACTTTGATTCAATACAAGGTTATTGGTTTTATACTCTGGTTGATTCAAACCAGTAAATCTTAGGTAGTGTTTTAGATCTTGACAAGTGGTATCAGAGCCACAGGTTTTTATTTGTTTTCAAAGTCAGAAGCTTTCTTTTAAAGTTTTTAATTTTCTGTAATGAAATTTGATAATAGCAGTTTTGGATCTGGCCAAGGACTCAAAGTGCCTATGCTCAAACCCACTGAGTTCGAGATGTGGAAACTCAGGATTCAACAGCACATTCAATTTATTAATTATTCCATATGGGAAGCTATTGAATTTCCTCTTGTAGTTGATCCTGAACTTGATGCTGAGGGCAAGCCCATAAAAACACCTCCAAAAACTGAACTTGAAAGAAAGGCTAGAATGAATGAAGTGAAAGCACTTACACTTTTACAGATAGTCATTCCTAATGCTTATCAACATCAGTTTAAAAAGTTTTATACTGCTCATTCTCTTTGGATTGCTTTAGACAAAAGATTTGCTGGCAATGCTAGCACCAAAAGAAATCAAAAAGATCTTCTGAAACAGCAGTATGAAAACTTTTCTGGTGGCAAGAATGAAAACCTTACTCAAATCTTTGACAGGTTTAATAAACTGATAGGTGAATTGGATAGTGCCAAAGTCAGCTTGGATCAAGATGAAGTCAACAGAAAATTCCTTAGATCACTTGGTGAAGAGTGGACAGTATATGCTGCTCAATGGAGAACAAAAGAAACTCTTGATGCGATACAGTTGGATTACCTTTACAACAGCTTGAGAGTGTTTGAAACTGAGAATGAAAACAAAAAGAAATCATTTTCTTACAGTCATAACACTGCTCTACTATCATTAGCATTAACTGATAAATCTAACTGTTGTGATCCCTTTTCAGGTGCTGATGGTAACCCTACTGAAGGTCATTATGAAGCTTTTGTGGCCAATGATGGACTGTTTGCTTTAAATGCTAAAGATTTAGAACAAATCCATCCAGATGATCTAGAAGAGATGGACTTGAAAATAGCAGCATGCTATGTTGACTATGAGGGCTAAAAGGAATCTGAAAAGAAATGGCAGACCAAACTTTCAAGCCAAACCAGAAGGCAAACCAGCATATGATAAATCAAAAGTTGAATGCTTTAAATGCCACAAGTTTGGAAACTTTGCCAGACAATGCAGATCCCAAGGTCAACAGCCACCAAGACCCCAGCAAACTAATCAAGCTTCATCATCACAAGCACTTGTTTCTCAAGAAAACAATGTGTTTGATTGGAGTGATCAGACAGAGGAAGAGTTTCAATATCAAGCTCTCATGGCAGAAACATCTAATGTCACTTCCACTGAACTACCATCTGAGGTAAATGCTAAACTCTGCTCCCAAACATGCAAACCTATGGTTAAAAAGTACAGAGATCATAATGAGAGCATGTGAAAACTCTAGCTGAGATGGAAGAAAGGAGATATGAGTACATGTCGGCCATAGAAGATCTTGAAAAACATATCAATGACTATAAAGATAATGAGATTCAAATGGGACATGATAGAACATATCATGAGTGGGAGAAAAAGGAACTGAATAAGAAAATAGAGTCCCTAAATAAGAAATTAGATGAGGCTGAACAGAAGGTGTTAGAAGCTAACAAGACAATAGAATCTGTCAATATAGATTTAGCGAACTTCAAATTGGCAAATCAAAAGCTAGAACACCTAATGGAAGTTCAATTTAAAGATAGGGTATAATCTCAGCTCAATCCCAAAGAAGGTATAGGATACAGAGCCACTCCACCCCCATACAACAACAAATACATTCATCCCATGAGTGAAGTTGCTGATAGACTTGTTAATGAACCATTAGATGAGTCAATGACCACTGTAGATCCTATCCTTGAAAACAGTCCTGAATCTAAAGATGATCTGATTCCAAATGAAGACTGTGAATGCAAAGAAGTTGAGAAAGAACACAAAACAATGAGTGCACATAAAAAAACCTCTAACCCTAGTAAGAAAGGAAAAGAGAAGATGAGTGTATGCACTGCTGCTCCACATGTTTCTGTACCTTCTAACTGTAACACTGCATCTTCCTCAAAAGGTAATAAAAGGGGTAAGACTGTTCCAATCTGCACATGCCAAAAGCATGGTGTCCAAAAATTTCCCAAACAACAGCAGGTAAGGGGAAATCAAAGGAACAAGAACCAACTATGGTCCAACAAAACTGGTTCTCCAATCAAAACAGTCAAAAGATGTTTCCATTGTGGCAGAAAAAACCATTTGGCCAGACATTGTTTGTATAAATCTTCTGTTGCAAAACAGACTGTGATTCAAAAACAGAAATTTGTTCAAAACACAAAGAATTCTAAGGCCTAACCTCCTGTTGCACCAGTTCCAAAGAAGACAGTTGATCACAGGTTTTTAAAGTCAACAAACGCCAGCCTACACACCAAAAACAAGTTTTGGCAAAGCCCAAATCAAGTTTTAAACAGATATGGTGTGTTAAAGGCAAAAACTCATATCAAACTGTTGATACAAAAGTTGAGACTGCTAAGCCTACAGTTGGAACTGGTGGTGCAAACTCTGAAACTGTTAGCACTAACAACCCAGTTCAAACTGCTAAGCTTAAAACTGGAACTGGTAATGGATCATCTGAGACTGTTAATACAAAGGTTGGAAAGAACACCTGGATTCCTCATGTCATAACAAAATAATCTTCACAGAATGCACCAGTGGATCTCACTAAGTATAAAAAGTCACAAACAGTATTTAGTTATGTCAATGCACAAGGACAACCCAAAACCAACTTGGTTTGGGTTTACTCCACTACTCACTAAGCTTTTATTGTGCAGGGCACCCATAGGTCACAACATAAAACAAGATGACATTTGGACAGTGGATGCTCTAGGCACATGACAGGCAATTCTGAACGCTTGTCAAATTTCAAAGCTTTGAAGGAGGGTTTGTTGCATTTGGAGGAAATTCCAAGGGAGGTAAGGTCACAGGTAAAGGTACTGTCAAAGCAGGCAATATGCTTTTCAATGATGTTTTGTATGTTGAACAGCTGAAGTACAATCTATTAAGTGTGTCTCAAATCTGTGATAAACAAGATATTGTTGTATTCACAGATTCTAAGTGCATTGTTCTTTCAAAAGATTTTAAAATACCTGAAAATCTTGTTTTACTTAGAACACCAAGAAAGGACAATCTCTACTGTTTGGACACAGATCTTTTATCCAAATCAAATACTTTAAGCTGTTTGATATCCAAAGCATCATCCAATGAGTCTGCTCATTGACACAGAAGGATGTGTCACATGAACTTCAAATCTATGAATGTTTTAGTCAAAAAGAATTTGGTAAGAGGTTTACCATAAAAGGAGTTCATCTGTGATGATCATTGTGTAGCATGTCTTAAAGGCAGGCAACACAAAACTTCTCATAAGGCCAAAGAAGTAAATTCAATCTCATCTACTCTTCATCTTATTCATATGGACCTCTTTGGTCCAACATCTGTTTTGAGTTTGAATAAAAGAGCTTATTGTTTAGTCATTGTTGATGATTTCACCAGATTTACATGGGTCTACTTTGTTAGTACTAAAGATGAAACTGCTGAGCTAGTTAAATCATTTGTCCTTAAGATAGAAAACCAATCTAACTTAAAAGTTAAGGTGATCAGGTCAGACAATGGAACTGAGTTTAAAACTTATATCCTAAATAGTTTCTGTGAGTCTAAAGGTATTGCAAGGCAATATAGTGCACCATGAACACCACAACAAAATGGTGTAGCTGAAAGAAAGAACAGAATTTTAATTGAGGCTGCTAGAACCATGCTAGCTGATTGCAAACTGCCAATGACCTTTTGAGCAGAGGCAGTCAACACAGCTTGCTACGTGCTAAATGGGGTTCAAGTTGTTCAATCACAAGGGAAAACTCCATATGAGTTATTCCATCATAGAGTCCCCTTAATAGCCTTTCTAAAGTCTTTTGGATGTTCATGCACTATTCTTCACACTAAGACTCACTTCAAAGTAAAGCTGAAGAAGGTTTCTTTGTAGGTTACTCTATTCAAAGCAAAGCCTATAGAGTATATAACAGTGTGTCCAAAACCGTTGAAGAGAGTGCCAATGTTGCGTTTAACGAAAACACTGAAACTATCAAAGGCACTGGTCCTAATTGGTTGTTTGATTTAGAGTCACTAACAAATTCTCTGAGCTTTGTTGAGTATACTGCAGAATCTGATGAAAACAGGGTTGAAGCTGCCAACACAAATTCTCAAGCTGGTAGCACAAATGTTCAAGCTGTTGGCACAAAGTTTCAGACTGTTGAAGAATCTGGTCAATGGGATGAGTATACTGTTCTACCTCTTCTATCTTGTGACGCACTAGGGGTACTGGATGCCCAACATGATTCAAATCCAAATTATGAAGTGCCAATCCCAAGTCCTGAGAGAACAGTTCCATCACAAAGGGAAACAGTCCCATCTTCTAGTCAACTTGTTCCTAAAGCTGAACCATCAAGTGGTCCTGAAGGAGATGATACAAATCTAGGAACGTCATTTCAGACAAACAGAGAGCCAATTCTCAGAGTTCACAAGTATCACCCTCTCAATCAAATAATGAGTGATCCACGCAGTCCTGTACCGACAAGGACAATGGTTACCAAGGAGTCTACTGATGCTGAATCAGCAGTTCCTGAATTCATTCTAGCTGCCTTTGAACATGCATGTTTCATGTCACAGTTAGAACCTAAGAAGGCATATGAGGCTTTAAAAGATCCATCTTGGATTGAGGCAATGCAGGAAGAACTACTACAGTTCAAGATTCAGAATGTATGGACTCTAGTTAATCTTCCTAAAGGAAAGAGAGCAATTGGTACAAGATGGGTGTTCAGAAACAAGAAGGATGAGAGAGGGATAGTAATCAAGAACAAAGCAAGACTGGTAGCACAAGGTTACACTCAAGAAGAAGGAATAGATTATGATGATGTGTTTGCTCCAGTGGCAAGAATAGAAGCCATCAGACTGTTCCTAGCCTATGCAAGCTTCAAAGGGTTAAGTGTATCAAATGGATGTGAAGTCTGCTTTCCTGTATGCTACAATCGAAGAAGAGGTCTATGTGTGTCAACCCCCTGGATTTGAGGACTACAAGAATTCAGACATGGTCTACAAATTAGACAAAGCCCTCTATGGACTGCACCAAGCCCCAAGAGCATGGTATGACACTCTATCATCATACCTTTTACAGAATGGATTCAAGAGAGGTACTCTGGACAAAACATTGTTCACAAAGTCCATCAAATCTGAGATTTTGATTGTTCA
Organism: Centrapalus pauciflorus; assembly: GCA_020465985.1. Classification (NCBI taxonomy): domain Eukaryota; kingdom Viridiplantae; phylum Streptophyta; class Magnoliopsida; order Asterales; family Asteraceae; genus Centrapalus; species Centrapalus pauciflorus. The sequence continues at coordinate 328,064 of JAANYP010001600.1, read as the reverse complement.
GATTTATGTTGATGATATCATCTTTGGGTCTACTAATGACAGTCTGTGCAAAGAATTTGAGGCATTGATGCACAAAAAGTTTCAAATGAGTTCAATGGGAGAACTCACCTTCATTCTAGGATTGCAGGTCAAGCAGAAGCCCACGGGACTTTATGTAAGTCAATCAAAGTATGTTAAAGACATACTGGAAAAGTTTGCTTACAAAGATACCAAAGTTGCTAGTACTCCAATCGACACTCACAAGCAGCTTGATGCAGACAAAGATGGAGTAGATGTGGACATTCACTTATACAGATCCTTGATAGGTTCACTTATGTACCTCACATCTTCTAGACCAGATATAATGTGTGCTGTTTGTGTTTGTGCCATGTTTCAATGTGCTCCAAAGGACTCACACTTATTTGTTGTTAAGAGAATCTTTAGATATCTCCAAGGCCAATCACATTTGGGCCTCTGGTATCCTAAAGACTCTCCTCTTGAACTAACAGCCTATTCTGATAGTGATTATGGAGGATGCAACATTGACCAAAAGTCCACAACTGGTGGATGTCAATATCTAGGAGCAAGACTGGTCTCTTGGCATTGCAAAAAGCAAACAACTGTCTCCACCTCATCTACTGAAGCAGAGTATGTAGCAGCTGCCAGCTGCTGTTCCCAAGTGATGTGGATTCAAAATCAAGTTAGAGACTATGGTATGAACTTCTTATCCACTCCTATTTACATTGACAACTCAAGTGCAATAAACATTGTACAATATCCAGTGAAATTTCCCAAAACCAAGCATATAGACATCAGATTTCATTTTATAAGAGATTGTAATGAGAAGAAATTAATCCAAGTTACCAAAATTCATACTGATGATCAGTTAGCTGATCTATTTACAAAACCATTTGATGTAGGAAGATTCACCTTCCTAGTATCAAATATTGGCATGGTTAATATTTATTAATTTGCTTTTCATCATTCTCTCTTCTTTTATGAAGAATATATCTATTTCATATGCTTGATTAAGGGGGAGACACTATTTCATTAGAGTATGCTTACTTTTCAACTAACGGCTTGAGTCTTTTCTCAAGCTGCTAGTTCATTTCACTCGGACTGTTAGTTGTTTCACTTGATCTGTCAAAGTGTGCAGGGTAATTCGGTAAATTCTTATAAGTGTGTGCGCGGGATTAGATATTTTCGAAACCCCCAAACCTTTAAAGGTCCCAGTTTCTTTCAATTGCAACTACCAGTTGCAAAAATATCTTCCACGACCTTCCTTTTCTCTCTGAGCGATTCACACACACTTCTCCCAAACCTAAATCACCGTTTGATCGTCAATGGAGTTTGTCAAAGAACACAACTGTCTTCCTATTCTCTCAAATACACTGACCTTCAACCATTCCACGACATGATGGACTTCCTTCGAAGTTCCCATATCCATCATGCCCTCACTATAAATCCCACCATCTACATATCACTTATAGAACAGTTTTGGAAATATGCCTCTGTCAAAACCATCAACGGAGTCACTTCTTTGACATCCAAAATCGATGGAAACACTATCACCATCACTGAGGAACTCCTCCGCTAACACTTGCATCTTCAAGATGCCACAGGTATTTCTGATCTATCTTTTACTGCCTTACATGAAGGCCTTTTTGCTATAGGGTATAGGGGCCCTACTGATTCCTTCACTTTCTTTAAAACACATTTTACCCCTAAGTGGAAATACCTTGTACATGTTATACAACAGTGCATAAGCCCTAAAAGAACTGGTTGGTCAAAATTTTCTTCAAACATAGCCACTGCCTTAGTGTGCTTATCAACGGGCCAACAATTAAATTTTTCTAATATGATTTTTCAGGGGATGTTAAGGCATCATGCCCTAAATATGGGAAATTTTTGATGTATCCAAGGTTTTTGGCTGAAATAATTACAAGATCTTGCAATAATTTCAATGTACATAAGAGGATACATGTTTCTCATAGGCACTCTTTACCATCAATAAAATGTCTTTTAAAATCTAGTGCAAATTTTTTTAGTATAGGTGTCTCATTGCCCTCTGCAATGCTGGTCATCAATCCAATAAACAGAGGAGAGGGTCCTGAGCAAGCTCAGCCTTCCATCACTGCTTCACCCCCAGGACCACAACCCACTCCTCATGATACAAATACTCCATCTGCTCCTTCTATCAAACCCACATCCCCACTCATACTATATAAAAGAAAAACAGTTTCAGGAGCTCCTTCCTCCTCAGCCCTAATACCAGATCCAAATATCCCTGTGCATGAGGACACTTCTGCACAGAATATCCAAAGGGAACCCACTGAGGACACTCTCATCCTCAATTTGGAGGTGGCCATCCCAACAGAGGATGTCCATATGGGTTCTGTGGCTGACACTACTGATGTCTCTGCACAAGAGGCATAGGACAGTGTCAACATCAATAAGACCACACCCATGGCAACAGAGGGTGTGCAAGCACCTTCTGGAAGCCCCCAGTACCAAGAACAAAGGGGCCCTGATGTTTCTACTTCTAGAATTCCTGCCAGTGATAGATCACAAGTACCACTCTCATTTGATGATCTTGAGGCTAGTCTGCAACTAATGATATTGATGGATCCTCAGCTGAAACATGTTGTAGCAGTATTGGAACATTACCAGTCCCTTATTGCTACACAGGGGGCACAAATTCTAGCACTTCAACAAACAGTTGCAGCTCAACATCAGAGGATGGATTATTTTCATCAGGGGTTCACCCTTTGTGGAAATAAGATCATTCAACTAGAGAAGATGATTCGAACCCTAATGGCAAAGGTTGTAGGTCCTCCTGGCCAAACTAATGCATCCAAAAAGGGGGAGAATCAGGAGATCCCTAGTTCAGTCCCAACAGCTACTCAAGCTGTTAGCCTAGAAACTCAAGCTGCTGCAATCAGAACAACTGGGGTTGTTATCAGAGAAGGGAATCAGGCTCCAGTCAGTACAGTCTAAACTACAACATCTGCATCTAGAGATAAGGGCAACGACATACTTATAGAATCTCCAAAGCTTAAATTTTCATCTAAAGAAGCCCACCCAGGTTGCTCATGATGCTGAATTTGCCAGAAAATTAGCAGAGGAACAGGATGATCTCTTGGACCAGCAAACCCATGCTCAAATGAAAGATGATGAAACCTTAGGTGATTACCTAAGAGGGTTTGTGGTCAAGCAGAATTAGAAGAAAAGGAAAATGCCAACATCGCATTCAAAGGCAGAGCACATACAATTTTGGATCAATTTCTCTTCATCAGTTGGATTTCCAAAGAAAATGGCTCAGTCATGGGAAACCGAAAAGCTGCAAGAAATACATGACAAAGAGATGGAAAAACGAAAAACAGCTAAAGTCTCCCATCAAGTCCAAAGCCAACAAGAACCAGTTCAAGCTGGTGTAAGTGATCCTCAAGCTGGTGTCAGTGATCCTTCTCCTCCTGTTCAAGCTGTTGCCAATGATCCTCAATCAGAAGCTATTCAACAAGCAAAGCTTGATCAGGTGAAAAGGGTGTTGTTTGAGCATCAGCTTCAAAAAGTGATGGAAATTGAAAAGACCCTCGATCAGCATGACTTCTCCAAGCCTCCTATTAAATACTGGTATGCTAAGTCAATGGGTGACATTGATTTAAAATATCATTTTGTGGTCAGAAGAGAAGCTGGTCCTGAGGAAGAATACAAGAGTATAGTGCACCTAGTACAAGGGATGACCAGAGATGATTAGACTAGAATGCACCATATTGGAACTGTGAGTCAGTCTAGGTCTTCATTACTTTGGGTAAAGCAGAGCATAAAGGATTTGAAAAGTATTTTTGATCCATAATCCATCAGAAAAGATATAGAAGATGCCAAGGACATGAAGATTGCACATGTTGATCTGTATGTGAAGTCAAAAACATATAGACTCAAATTTGCAAATGGATCCGGCATGTTTTTCAATTTTGAATTCTTTGATCTTCCAAGGGCATGGTTATTGCAACTAAGCTCAGTGAAGATATACTGTGATAAAGAAGAGTTGAAAAGAGAATTTTTGAAGGCAATTAAGTAGAAACTTTCACAACTGAAAGTTTTTGGATGCCTTAGTTTGTAAATAACAGTTTTACTTTGTTTTATTTCCTTATTTTGTATAGAAACTTAAAGTCTTGTGTAAATAATTTAAGTTAGGGGGAGATTGTTGGGAAATATTCTAAGTATGTCAAGTTGTTAGCTAGATTTCTCAAACTGTTAGTAGATTTTCTGTGTAATTACAAAGTTCAAGCTGTTAGTTGAGAAAGTTCGAGCTGCTAGTTCAAAAGTTCAAGCTGCCAGTATTCAAGTTCAAGCTGCTCAACTGATAGTCTTCAAACTGCTCAACAGCTCAATAAACAGAAAATGTTGAAATTCAGGAAAAGATATATATTCGAAGATTCAAGCATATCTACTACCAGAGAAATCAGAGTTTCTCAAGGAAACAAATCAGAAGGCATTATATATACATAGAATAGGTTTTTCTATTGTAAGTTTTGCACGTACAAGTTTTGATTCAGTTGTATTGCTTTTCTGATTAAGTTTTCATAAGCCTCTAAGGTTGAAAAACCCTAAGAACAATCTGTGTTGTTCGTCTAATCAAACAGATTAGAGGTGATTGTAATCATTGAGTTTGGTAATACAAAAGATTTTGATTGTTGATTATATTTATGTGTTATTTGTATTGAAAGCTTTTCTTAAAACAGTTAAGTGTTATTCCGCAAACTTCTTAATTGGACTTTGATTCAATACAAGGTTATTGGTTTTATACTCTGATTGATTCAAACCAGTTAATCTTAGGTAGTGTTTTAGATCTTGATACAATAGGACTAGATTATACTATTGATTAAGTCAAATGGGGTTAAAATCTTAGTTTCAAAGTTGAAAGTGACCAACTTCGAACGTGTTCTTCAGGTTCGAACTTGTCAGAAAGTTCGAACTTGTTGAAATATCTATAAGTTCGAAGTCAGTCAAGTTCGAACAAATATATCAAATTTATTTAAATTCAAATGATTTTTAAATGATTTCGAACTTGTCTAAGTTCGAAGGTGTTGGACTTCGAACTTATGCAAGTTCGAAGTTATGCAAATTTGAAATAAACAAGTTTCATTTTTAAATTCTTAATTACTAAATTGGTTTGTTGATTTTTTGTGCAGATATGAGTGAGCGTGCTTTCTATAATAAGCACAATATGGTTATGGCAGTGGATCTCCAACTGCCAGAAGCACAACCTTACCGTCAGATGATACAGTTTCTGACCCAATCTCGCGTGCCCTATGCACTGACACACAATCTTCAAATTACATTGGCGTATGTACGACAGTTCTAGGAGCATCTGCAGGTCGATTGCTCGGTTATGCCTACAGTTCTGAGAACAAGAGTTGGTGGACAACCAATAGCATTCTCGGCTGATATGTTAAGGCAAATCCTACAGTTAGGATCTGAAGAGCAAGAAGCAGGGCCGATAGATTTTCCACTACCTATCAGGCTAGCTGCATTTTTGCGAATGGGGTATGACCAAGACATCACGAAGGCGTCGTATGTGAAGAGTGGATTGATCGGCCAATGGCGCTATCTTGTACATGTAATAATGGTGTGTTTTGCGCCAAAGAAGGCGGGATTTGACACGATGGTGTCTAAACTGCAATCGGCATTACTTGCCTTGGTGTACAACAAGCGATTCAGTTTCTCTGATATGTTTTTTGGGGAGTTTGTGCACCAAATCACAGCTCCAGTCAGGGAAAGATTTTTTATGTATCCGCGTTTTTCTATGATGATCATTCGCCACTTTTTGCCCAATTTGCCACCACTTCCAGATCAAGGTGGCGTGGCCTTGATTGATAAGAGGATTTTTGCTGACTGCCAGACCCACAATGTGAGAAGGGCTGAGTAGGTCAGACCCCGAGTAGCACCATTGTTTGGGGCGGTTATTGATCCCGATTTTGTAGCCTCAGAGGGTGATAATTGGATAGGTAAAGTCCCTCAGCAACGACAACAACAACAGCCACCGCAACAGCAACAATAACAACCACAACAACAGCAGCAGCAACGTCGCAGAGCACCGGCAAGTAGGCCTCCGGTTGCTAGACCCTCCTCTAGTCAACAACCAGCCACTCACTACTACAAATCGAAGCTAATGCAACACTTTTGATGCAACACATTTAAAATTTGTTGCCCTTTTATTTAAGTTCGCTCTAAAGCAACACATTGACAATAAGTGTTGCATATAATGATTTAATGCAACACCTTTTTGGAAGTGTTGCCATTTTTACTAAAAAAAATGCAACAATTTTCTAAAGTGTTGCAATTTTTACAAAAAAATTGCAACATTTGTTTAAAGTGCTGCATATATCAATAAAAAATGCAACACATTTTTAGAGTGTTGCATTTATAATGAAAAAATGCAACACATTTATAAAAACATATAACATTTTTTAAGTGTTGCATTTATAATGAAAAAAATATGACATGTTTTTAAGTGTTGACTATACTATTTTTTTATGTTTTGTAATTTTGATTAAAAAATACACATAAAAGTTCAATATCTGATTTGTTAAGATTAATAAAATACATGATTTGATAGTACATGTTTTATTTTTTTTAAAAAGAATTCTATTAGAAAATTGGTTACAAGATTAAAATATAAAATATGCTAAAAAAACGGGCTTCTTTTGAAGTTTCTGACAGTGTGAACTAATACACCCTGTTGTTTAACAAAGTAACCAGGGTCCTTTACTTTTTCTAATACACCCTGATTGTTTTTAAAGAAACCTAGGTAATAATCCAACATTTACCCAGTTGGTTCCCAAAATTTTATTATTTCAGTGGAACTGTTCCACTAGGTTCGGTTTGGCATGATCCAGTCCGATCAAGTTTTGCATTTCTAGGCCTTAGGGCTGTGATCTTTACAAATCAATATATTAATAAAACATATTAATAAATATAAACGAGTCAATAGACTTATAAAACAAATTAAACACCCATATAATTTTTAATGACTAAATATACTATTAAAATCTAATTAAAATATAAACTAAAACATATTAATAAAAATTTATTACGGTTAAAATATGAAAATTATTATTACTGTGTTTTATTTTTGTTTTAAAAACTCAAAATATTAACAAATTCAAATTTAAAATGTCAAAAATAAACCCATGGTAATCAATCAGTTATTCATTATAATATTGTGTAGGGATGGCAATGGGTGAGAAAAAACCGAAATCCGTGGATACCCGCCTGTTATGGGTGGGTAAACCTGTGGACATGGGTATGGGTGCAAAATCATACCCGCTGGCGGGTGACGGGCGGGCACGGGTTTACTATATTACCCACGGGTATACCCGCTAACTAGGGGTGTGCAAAATAACCGAATCCGAATTACCCACCCGAACCGAATGTTAAACGGGTTATTTGGGTCGGGTTATTCGGTTTTGTTAATCGGTTTAAATAATGCCCGAATAACAATTTCGGTTCGGGTATCGGGTAGGATTTATGTTTATTCGGGTACCCAAATAACCCGAATAACCCGTTTAATTTTTAAATTCCCAATTTCAATTTCAATTATAATTAGAATTGTTTATATGTAATAATGTAAAGATTTAAATACCCAATTTTAATAGTCAAACTATTTAACCCGTGTACCCAAATTACCCAACCCATTTAACCCGTTTAAACTAAATTGTAAAGTATTTCATTTTTTATATCAAAACCGAATAACCTGTTTAACCCAAACCGATTAACCCGTTCATTTATTTGGTTCGGGTTCGGCCAAAGAACCCACACCCTCAAACCTGAATAACCCGAACCGAATAACCCGATACCCATTTAACCCGCCCGAATAACACCCCTACCGCCACCCGTACCCGTCAAACCCGTGAAGTTCACCCGCGGGTATACCCGTTAAAATCGCTGTAATACTCATTTATAATATATAATATATATAATATATGTTAATATATAGATAATTAGATATATCTCAATTTTGAGATTTCACTTTCACCATCAGGCCATCACCCCCACTTACCGTCAACCCTAATTCCCTAATTCTCTCATTCTAACTCTGTCTCACACTCTCACTTTCTCTTTGCCGCAGCCGCCGCCCGCCCCCAGCCCCAAGTACCTTCGCCGTCACTCTGGAGTGCGCTCGCCGCCCCCAAGTATCTACGCCGTGAGTCCGTGACTTTGGATTTCCGACCGTGTCTCATCGTCGCTGTCCGCTGACAGAGTGACCAGTGAATCGGGAGTGTCGTCGCCGACCAACAGACAACAGTGTCCATCTCGTTGTCTCCTGATTCTCGGTATCTAAGTATCTTCTGATATATAATTTGATTAATTTCTGTTTTTGTGGCCGGTGAATCGGGGTGACCGAATATACATTTGCATACATGTTTGGTTCTCCATTTTTGTGGCCGGTGAATCTTCTATTATATAATGAGATGGCAACAATAGGTCTAGAAGCCATTTGTTACTGAGATAGTGATATGTTGGCAAATGATAATTTCTGTTTTCTGTTTTGTTACATGTAGATTACTGAGATAGTAACATATAGATTATAATTTGTTAAAATATGTTTGCACTATCTTTATGTTAGTTGGATTTGTTTTATTGCTAAAATATGTTTCGTTGGGTAAGAAAGTGTTTATAATTTGTTTTAAAAGGTGAAACCCTTGGGTTTACCCGTGCCCACGGGTATCCACGGGCAGCGGGCATGGGCGATAAAATCCACCCGTTGGCGGGTTTTTGGCAGGTGGCGGGTATAGAAATACCCGCGGGCACGGGTGACGGGTGATATGTATCTGTGCCCGCCGCCCGCGGGTGCCATCCCTAATATTGTTCCTTTTTAACTTCCACTGGTAAACCCTAGAGATAAGGATACGGCATCATCTCCGCCCCTCTTGTGTTGGAGTTTTTAACCCAAACAATGTATTTTTATAAAATACTAGTTCCTTTGCCGTACTTTTACCTGGCTCCTTTGGAGCTATGCCGTTCACTTCCTCGGTTGCTCATGTGTCAATGTTCTTGCCGCATGTTCTTTCTCTTGCTTGTATTACTTATTGGGTAAATCGATTTTGTCGCCTCCGATTACTCTTGATTGTATTGCTTGTTCTTTCTATTACGTTTTGCTTGTGTTATTGGTTGGAAATCACGTTATTGCTTATTATTAGTGGTAACTCAATTAGTAATTGTATTGTTGTTGTTATTGATATGAGGAAATATGGTATAGTTGTTGCTAATGAGTAATGATCTATTAGTTTTTTAATTGATTTTAAGCATTTAACCTAGTATCTTCTTGTTTTTGCTTTCATTGGGCATTACTTATGATTTTATTCTAATAGTTCTTCAGATTGTATTGCAGGGCTCTTGGTGCAATTTAGAAGGATGGGACGAACCGCAAATGCGTAGACAACAAACATATGCCTAACTCAAGATATACAATTTGTAGATATTCCTAGAAATTGTGTTGAAGACCCGACTGGATCATGGGAGCTTGTTCTTAACGATTTCATCAAAGGTTTGGATTCAATATCGTTAATTGCTTCTGCCAATTCAAATTTTTCATGTGAAAAAAATCATAAACCTACTATTTTGTTAAATGTTACGATATGCACATTCAATAACCTAATTGTTCAAACTTTCAACACGGTTATTGTTTTTTCGTCTAGAAATCCATGATTTAGTATTCTAATTCGGTATGTATTCACTTTCCTATATCCTAATTCTGCATTGGAATATACTTCTTTCCATCTACAGACACTTATTATCCTAATAATTATACCTTGTGAAAAAGTGTTCTAGAACAATCAAATAGACTATTTGCTGCTAAAAAATTGTTTTGGTGATTATCACACTTTTTCCGGCACATTAACTATTTCTTTAATAGTTAAAGAAGTTGGTATGATCTAGGAACACCAAATGCATATCGGTGTAAATATGTGGTACTTAATACTACATATTATAGAGGGGATAATGATTCCAACTTGAAAATAAGTTTAATCATTCTGTGACTGAAAGTTTTTCTGAATGTGTTGGATTAACACAATTCCTCCATTAAATGCATGAAATTTTGAGTAGTTCTTTATATAATTGGGCTTAACACGACTTACAAAAGAAAGTCTTGTGGATATCAAGGGTCATAATGTTTTTGTAATCATTTATAATTTAGAAAACACACTAACGATATGCTATACATTGTACGTGTTTTCATATGTTGCAGGTTAGTTACTTTCTTTTGTGTCAGGATCTAAAAGTACTTAACCAAGACTAACTGATTTGAATTTATCAGAGTATAAATCAATAATCTTGCTTTGAATCAAAGTTTAATTAAGAAGTTTGCGGAATAACACTTAATTATTTTAACAAAAGCTTTCAGAATAAATAGCAGATAAACACAATAAATAATCAAGAATGCTTGTATTGCTGATCTCAATGATTACAATCACCTCTAATCTGTTTAATTAGACGAAGAACATAGACTGTTCTTAGGGTTTTACAACCTTAGAGGCTTATGAAAACTAAAACAAGAAGCAATTGCAGACTTGAATATGCAGAAAACTCTTATACAATAGAAAGACCTATTCTATGTATTTATATTGCTTCTTGATATGTTTCCTTGAAGGACTACGACTTCTTTGATAGTAGATATGCTGGAATCTTTGTGTATATATCTTTTCCTGAAAATCAACACTTTCTGTTTATGAAACTGTTGAGCAGCTTGAATCCTTTGACAGCTTGAACAGAGCAGCTTGAGTTGATTTACTCTGGCAGCTTGAACTTTTACACTGGCAGCTCGAGTTTCTTCAACTAGCAGCATGAACTTTGGATTTACATATAAACTCTACTAACAGTTTGGGAAGTCTAACTAACAGCTTGATCCTACTTAAACTATTTCCCAACAATCTCCCCCTGACTTAAATTCTTTACACAAGACTTTAAGTTCTATAAAAAAAAATGGAAATGAATAAGTAAACTGTTATTTACAAACCAAGGCTTTCAAAAACTTATAACTTTGCAAGTTTTTGATTTACAGCCTTCAAAAATTCTGTCTTCATCTCATCTCTATCACATGATATCTTAACAGATTTCATCTGGATCAGCATTTCCTTTGGAAGATCATAGAATTCAAGATTAAAGAACATACCAGATCCATCTGAAAACTTGATTCTGTAAGTCCTTGATTTGACAAACAGATCAACTTGCTTGATCTTCTTTTCCTTCTTGTTGGCATCCTCTATCTCTTCCCTTATAGACTCAGGGTCAAAAATGGACTTCAGATCTTTAATAACTTGTTTCACTTGTGGTAGAGCAGATCTTACTTGTGTCACAGACCCAATGTTATGCATCCTGATAAGCTCATCTCTGGTCAACTTCTGAACCATATGCCAAAATGTATCATACTCTTCTTCTGGTCCAGATTCCCTTCTCACCACAAACTTAAATCTTAGGTCATTATCATCCAGTGGCTTAGCATACCAGTAATTGATTAGAGGCTTTGTAAAGTCATGCTGATCAATCAATTTCTATATTTCCATGGCCTTTTGCAGTTGCTGCTCAAACAATACCCTTTTAACTTGATGCATCTTTGCTTGTGATGATGAATCAGATGCAGGAATGGAAGTAACAGCTTGATCAGAAGGAGCAGGGGCACTGGCAGCAGTTTGAACATTACTTGTACCAGTTTGAACTGGTTCTTGGGGTCTTTGGACTTCTTGGGAGACTTTGGATTTCTTCCTTTTGTCCATCTCTTTGTCATGGATATCCTGCAGCCTTTCAGTAGTCATTGACTGAGCCATTTTCTTTGGGATACCTGCTGCAAAGGCAAAGTTGATCAGAAATCTTCTGTGCTCAGCCTTGGAGTGCCCTGTTGGCAGCTTTCTCTTCTTCTCTCCTTGTTTGACCACAAACCCCTTTAGGTAATCTCCTAATGTTGCATCATCGTCCATTGAGGGCTGGGTTTGCTGGTCTAACTCTTTGTCTTGTTCTTCTGCTATCTTTTTGGCAACTTCAGCATCAAAGGCAATCTGGGCTTCTTTGGAAGAAAATTTGTGCTTTGGAGACTCAATGAGAATGCCCTTGCCCTTGTGTTTTGCAGCAGAGGTTGTAGCTTGGACTGTACTGGATGGAGCTTGAGCACTTTCCCTTATAACCACTCCAGTTGCTTTTGAGGAGGCAGCAGCTTGAGTTTCTAGGCTAACAGCTTGAGAAGCTGTTGGGACTGTTAGCCGAGAAGGTGGAACTGTTGAGGCTGCTTGGACTGATGCTGTTGGAGCTGCTTGGACTGATTCAGGAACCTACTGATTCTCCCCCTTTTTGGAAGCATTGGTTTGGTCAGGAGGACCTACAACCCTTGCCCCTTGGGTTTGAATCAAACGCTCTAATTGAATGATCTTATTTCCACAAAGGGTAAATCCCTTATGGAGATAATCCATTCTCTGATTTTGAGCCACTTCTGATTGCCTTAGGGCCATAATTTGTGCACCCTGTGCAGCAATGATGGACTGTTGATATTCCAGCATAGCTACAACAGGTTTCATCTTGGGATCCGTCAAAAGCATTAGTTGCAGACTAGCCTCAAGATCAGTAAACACCTGTGGTGCTTGTGATCTATCACTGGCATGAATACCAGAAGTAGAAACCTCTGGGCCCCTCAGTTCTTGGTTCTGGGGACTTCCAGCTTGTGTTTGAACACTTGCTGTTGCCATGGGTGTGGTCTTACTGATGTCGGCCCTGTCCTGTGCCTCTTGTGCAGAGACAGTAGTAGTGCCAGCCACAGAACCCATATGAACAGTCTCTAAAGAGATGTTCACCTCCTGAGTGAGGATGGGAGTGTCCTCAATTGGTTCCCTTTGGATATTCTGTGCAGAAGTGTCCTCCTGTACATGGATATATGGCTCTTGTCTGAGGGCTGAGGAGGAAGGAGCTCCTGGTCCTCTTTTCCTTTTATATAGAAATTTTAGTGTGACTTTTGGCTGATGAAAAGGAACAGAAGGAATTTGTGTATCATGAGGAGGGATTGGGGTCCTGGGGGTTTAGCAGTGATGATAGGCTGAGCCTGCTCAGGACCCTCTCCTCTGTTTCTTGGGATGATGTTCATCATTGCAGAAGGCAATGGAACATCTACACTCAAAAAATTGGCACTTTGTTTTAAAAGCCTTTTTATAGAAGATAGTGAGTGTTTATGGGAAATATGTATCCTCTTATGTAAATGAGAAGTAGTGCAGGTGTGTGCAATGATTTCTGCCAAAAATCTGGGATACATTAAAAATTTCCCATTCTTTAGGGAATGATGCCTTAACATCCCCTGAAAAATCATGTTTGAAAAATTGAACTGTTGGCCTGTTGAAAAGCACACTAAGGCAGTGGCAATGTTAGAGGAAAATTCTGACCAACCAGTTCTTTTGGGGCTCATGCACTGCTGAATAATATGGACAAGATATTTCCATTTAGGAGAAAAATGGGCTTTCAAGAAAGTAAATGAATCAGCAGGACCCCTATAACCTATATTATAAAGACAAGTATGTAAAGCATCAAGAGTTAGGTCTGTTATACCTGTGGCATCTTGAAGATGCAAATGTCGTCTAATGGATTCCTCAGTAATGGTGATGGGAGTGCCATCAATCTTGGATAGTATAGAAGGAATTCCATTGATGGTTTGGACAGAGGCACGGTTCCAGAACTGTTCTATATGCGATATGTATATGGTGGGATTTATATTGAGGGCATGATGGATATGGGAGTGCCTTAGAAAATCCATCATATCATGGAATGGCTGAAGTTCAGAGTGTTTGAGAGAGTATGGAAGGCAGTTGTGTTCTTTGACAAACTCCATTGAAGATTGATCGGAGATTTTAGGGTTGCAAAGAAGATTGTGTGAATCGTTCAGAGAGAAAAAGGAAGGCCGTGGAAGAAAACTTTGTAACTGGTAGTTACAACTGAACGAAACTGGGACCTTTTAAAGGTTTTGAAAAAAAAAGTTGGGTCCCGCGCACACACATTTAAAATTTACCTAAATGCCCTGCACACTTTGACCAGATCAAGTGAATAACTAACAGTCCGAGAAAATGAACTAGCAGCTTGAGAAAATACTCAAGCTGTTAGTTGAAAATTATGCATCTTTTTAATGCAACAGTGACTCCCCCTTAAATAAGCATACGAAGTAAATAATACTGAAAACAAATTAATCCATGTTTACCATACCAATATTTGATACCAGGAAAGTGAATCTTCCTACATCAAAAGGTTTTGTAAATAGATCAGCTAACTGATCATCAATATGTATTTTGGTAACTTGGATTAATTTCTTCTCATTACAATCCCTTATGAAATGAAATCTGATTTCTATATGCTTGGTTTTTGGGAATTTCACTGGGTTTTGCACAATGCTTATTGCACTTGAGTTGTCAATGTAAATAGGATTGGATAAGAAATTCATACCATAGTCTCTCAGTTGATTTTGAATCCACATTACCTGTGAGCAGCAGCTTGCAGCTGCTACATATTCTGCTTCAGTAGAGGATGTGGACACAGTTGTCTGCTTTTTGCATTGCCAAGATACCAGTCTTGCTCCTAAGTATTGACATCCACCAGTTGTGGATTTTCTGTCAATGTTGCAACCACCATAGTCACTGTCAGATAAGCAGTTAGTTCAAGGGGAGATTCTTTAGGATACCATAGGCCTAAGTGTGGTTGGCCTTTGAGATATCTAAAGATCCTTTTAACAGCAACCAAGTGAGAATCCTTTGGAGAGCATTGAAACCTAGCACACACACAGACAGCAAACATTATATCAGGTCTAGAAGATGTTAGATACATGAGTGATCTTATGAGAGATCTATATAAATGTATGTCCACATCTATGCCATCTTTGACTGTATGGAGTTGCTTGTGAGGATCCATTGGAGTGCTTGCAACCTTTGTGTCTTGATACCCAAACTTTTCTAGTATGTCTTTCACATACTTTGATTGACTTATGAAAAGTCCAATGGGCTTCTGCTTGACTTGCAATCCCAGAAAGAAAGTGAGTTCTCCCATTGAACTCATTTGAAACTTCTTGTGCATTAAAGCTTCAAACTCTTTGCACAGACAGTCATTTGTTGAGCCAAAGATGATGTCATCAACATAGATTTGGACAAGCAGAATCTCAGCTTTGATAGACTTAGTGAAAAGTGTTTTGTCCAGAGTGCCTCTCTTGAACCCATTCTGTAGAAGGTATGATGACAGAGTGTCATACCATGCTCTGGGGGCTTGATGGAGACCATAGAGAGCCTTGTCTAGCTTGTAGACCCTGTCTGGATACTTGTAGTCTTCAAAACCAGGAGGTTGACACACATAGACCTCTTCTTCAATTGTCCCATATAAAAAGGCAGACTTCACATCCATTCGATATACTTTAAAACCTTTGAAGCTTTCATAGGCCAAAAATAGTCTGGTGGCTTCAATTCCTGCTACTGGAGCAAATACATCATCATAGTCTATGCCTTCTTCTTGAGTGTACCCTTGAGCTACTAGCCTTGCTTTATTCTTGATGACCATCCCTCTCTCATCTTTCTTGTTTCTGAACACCCATCTTGTACCAATTGCTCTCTTACCTTTAGGAAGATCCACCAGAGTCCATACATTCTGAATCTTGAACTGTAGAAGCTCTTCTTGCATTGCTTCAATCCAGGATGAATCTTTCAATGCTTCTGATGCCTTTTTAGGTTCCAGTTGAGACATGAAACAGGCATGTTCAAAAGCAGCTAGACTGAATTCAGGAACTGCTTGTTCAGCAGCAGCAGTCTCATTGTGAACCATCTTCCTTGTTTGTACAGGAGTACTTGGATCACCCAGTATTTGATTGAGAGGATGATACTTGTGAACTCTGAGGGTAGGCTCTCTTTCTGTCTGAAAAGAGGATCCAAGATTTGTATCATCTCTATCAGGATCAGTGAATGGTTCAGTTTCAGTAACAGCCTGACTTGAATCTGGGACTGGTTCCCTTTGGGGTGAAGCTGTTCTTTCAGGACTTGGGAGTGGCACTTCAGTGTCTTGATTTGTATCATGTTGAGCATCCATAACCCCTGGAGGATCACAAGACAAAAGTGGGATAGTGGTGTAATCATCCCAATTTGTTGAATCTGCAGCAGTTTGAAACTTTGTGCCACCAGCTTGAGAATTTGTATTGACAGCATGAGAATTTGTGTTGGCAGCTTCAAGACTGTATGCATCAGCTTCTGCAGTATACTCAACGAAGCTCAGAGAATTTGTTAGTGAATCTAAATCAAACAACCAATCAGGACCAGTGCCTTTGACATTAGCAGTATTTTCATTAAGTTCAACATTGGCACTTTCTTCAAAGGTTTTAGACACACTGTTATAGACTCTATAGGCTTTGCTTTGATTTGAGTATCCTACAAAGAATCCTTCTTCAGCCTTACTTTCAAACTTCCCTAAGTGAGTTTTAGTATGAAGAATAGTACATGGACATCCAAAAGACTTGAAGAAAGCTATTAGGGGACTTCTATTGTGGAATAACTCATAGGGAGTTTTTCCTTGAGATTGAACAACTTGAAACCTATTCAGAACATAACAGGCTGTATTGACAGCTTCTGCCCAGAAAGTCATTGGCAGTTTAGAATCAGCTAACATTGTTCTAGCAGCCTCAATTAATGTTCTATTCTTTCTTTCAGCTACATGATTTTGCTGTGGTGTTCTTGGTGCACTATATTGTCTAGCAATACCTTTGGACTCACAGAAACTGTTTAGAATGTGATTTTTAAATTCAGTTCCATTGTCTGATCTTATCACCTTAACTTTTGAGTTGGATTGGTTTTCTATCTTAAGGATAAAAGACTTAACTAGCTCAGCAGTTTCATCTTTGGTCCTAAGAAAGTAAACCCAAGTAAATCTGGTGAAATCATCAACAATGACTAAACAGTAAGCCCTTTTATTCAAACTCAAAACAGATGTTGGACCAAATAGATCCATATGAATCAGCTGAAGAGCAGAGGAGATTGAATTTACTTCTTTGGCCTTATGAGAAGTTTTGTGTTGCTTGCCTTTAAGACATGCTACACAATGATCATCACATATGAACTCCTTTTGTGGTAAACCTCTTACTAGATTCTTTTTGACCAAAACATTCATTGACTTGAAGTTCATGTGACACATCCTTCTATGCCAAAGAGCAGACTCATTTGATGATGCTTTGGATATTAAACAGCTTAAAGTATGTGATTTGGATAAAAGATCTGTGTCCAAACAGTAGACATTGTCCTTTCTTGTTGTTCTCAGTAAAACAAGATTTTCAGGAATTTTGAAATCTTTTGAAAGGACAATGCACTCAGAATCTGTAAACAAAATAATGTTTTGTTTATCACAGATTTAAGAGACACTTAATAGATTATACTTAAGCTGTTCAACATACAAAACAACATTGAAGATCATGGTGCCTGCATTAACAGTACCTTTACCTGTAACCTTACCTCCTTTTGAGTTGCCTCCAAATGCAACAAAACCTCCATCAAAGCCTTTGAAATTTGACAAGCATTCAGAATTGCTTGTCATGTGCCTAGAGCATCCACTGTCCAAATGCCATCTTGTTTTATGAGGTGACCTGTGGTTGCCCTGCACAAATAAAAGCTTAGTTAGTAGTGGAGTAAACCCAAACCAAATTGGTTTTGGGTTGGCCTTGTGCATTGACATAACTAAATACTGTTTTTGACTTTGTATATTTAGTAAGATCCACTGATGGGGTCTTAGGGGAGTATTTAGTGATTATATGAGGTATCCAGGTATTTTGAGCATCTTTTCTTCCAACAGTCTCAGATGATTCATTAACAGTTCCAGATTGATGCTTAGCAGTCTGATCTGTGGTTGTAGTGCTAACAGCTTCAGAGTTTGCACTAACAGCTTCAGAATTTGGCTTAGCAGTCTGAGTTTTTGTATCAGCAGTTTGATCTGAAGATTTGTCCTTGACACACCATATCTGTTTAAAGCTTAATTTAGGCATTGCCAAAACTTGTTTTTGGTGTGTGGACTGTTTTTTGTTAACTTTTGAAAGCCTGTGATCAACTGTTTTCTTTGGAACTGTTGTAGCAGAAGGTTTGACCTTTGAATCTTTTACATGAGTAGGATTTGATTTCTTATGATTCACAGTCTGTTTTGCAACAGCTGGTTTATAAAAGCAATCCTTGGCCAAGTGATTCTTCCTGCCACAGTGAAAACACCTTTTGACTATTTGAATTTGAGAACCAGATTTTTCTGACAATTTCTGGTTCTTGTTCCTCTGATTTCCCCTTACATGCTGTTGTTTGGGAAACTTTTGAACACCATGCTTTTGGCAAGTGCAGACAGGAACATTTTTACCCCTTTTATTATTCTTTGAAGAAGATGCAGTGTTACAGTTAGAATGTACAGAAACTTATGGAGCAGCATTGCACACACTCATCTTCTCTTTTCCTTTCTTATTGGGGGCTTGGATCTCTATGGGTGCACTCATTGTTTTGTGTGCCTTCTCAACTGTTGTGCACTCACACTCTGCATTTTGAATCTGATCTTCTTTAGATTCAGGGCTGGTATCAAGGATAGGATCTACAATAGTCATAGACTTATCTAATGGTTCATTGACAAGTCTATCAGCAACTTCACTCATTGGATGAATGTACTTATTGTTGTATGGAGGTGGAGTAGCCCTGTATCCTATGCCTTCTTTGGGATTAACCTGAGATTTTACCCTATCTTTGAATTGAACTTCCATTAGGTGTTCTAGCTTTTGATTAGCCAATTTAAAGTTACCTAGATCTATATTAACAGATTCTAGTTTCTTATTAGCCTCTAACACCTTTTGTTCAGTCTCTTCTACCTTTTTATTCAGAGATTCTATTTTCTTATTTAGCTCCTTTTTCTCCCACTGATGATATGTTCTATCATGTCCCATTTGAATCTAATTATCCTTATAGTCATTGATCTGTTTTTCAAGATCTTCTATGGCTTGCATATATTCATATCTCCTTTTTTCCATCTTAGCTAGAGTTTTGCACATGCTCTCATTATGGTCTCTGTACTTTTTAACCATATTTTTGCATGATTGAGAGCAGAGTTTAGAATTTACCTCATATGGTAGTTCAGTGGAGGAGACATTTGATATTTCTGCCATTAGAGCTTGATTTTGAAACTCTTCCTCTGTCTGATCACTCCAGTCAAACACATTGTCTTCTTGAGAGACAAGTGCTGTTGATGATGATGTCTGATTGGGCTGTGGAGTCCTTGATGACTGTTGAATTTGAGATCTACATTCTCTGGCAAAGTGACCAAGCTTATGACATTTATAGCACTCAACTTTTGACTTATCAAAAGCTGGTTATCCTTCTGTTCTGGCTTGAAAGTTGGTCCTTCCAGTTCTTTTCAGAAACCTTTTGGCCCTCATGGTCAGCATTGCATGTTGCCACTTTAAATCCATCTCTTCAAGATCATCTGGATGAATCTGTTCTAAATCTTCAGCATTTAGAGCAAACAATCCATCACTGGCAACAAAAGCCTCATAATGAGCTTCAGCAGAGTTGCTATCACCACCTGAAAAGGAATCACTGCTATTAGATTTTTCAGAAGACAGAAGAGCAGTATTGTGATTATAGGAAAAAGATTTCTTTTTAGTATCAATTTCAGTCTCAAACACTCTCAGACTGTTGTACAGATCATCCAGTTCTATCTCATCAGGAGTGTCTTTTGTTCTCCATTGGGCAGCATAAACTGTCCATTCTTCTCCAAGAGATCTGAGAAACTTTCTGTTGACTTCATCTTGATCCAGGCTGACTTTTGCACTTTCTAATTCACTTATCAGTTTGTTGAACCTGTCAAAGATTTGAGTAAGGTTTTCATTCTTGCCACCAGAAAAATTCTCATA
Source organism: Centrapalus pauciflorus (assembly GCA_020465985.1). NCBI lineage: Eukaryota > Viridiplantae > Streptophyta > Magnoliopsida > Asterales > Asteraceae > Centrapalus > Centrapalus pauciflorus. Next base: position 308,164 of record JAANYP010001600.1, on the reverse strand, counting down.
CTGCTGTTTCAAAAGATCTTTTTGATTTCTCTTGGTACTGGCATTACCAGCAAATCTTTTCTCTAAAGCATTCCAAAGAGAATGAGCAGTATAAAACTTTTTGAACTGATGTTGATAAGAATTAGGAATGGCTATTTGTAAGACTGTAAGGGCTTTCACTTCATTCATTCTAGCCTTTCTTTCAAGTTCAGTTTTTGAAGGCGTTTTGACTGGTTTTCCCTCATCATCAAGTTCTGGATCAACAACAGGAGGAAATTCAACAGTTTCCCATATGACATAATCAATGAATTGAATATGCTATTTAATCCTGAGTTTCCACATCTCAAACTCAGTGGGCTTGAGCATAGGCACTTTGAGTCCTTGCCCAGATCCACTGCTGCTATTTTCAAATTCCATTGCAAAAGATTAAAAATTTAAAAGAAAACTTTCGACTTTGAAAAACAAAGAACGACCTGTGGCTCTGATACCACTTGTCAGGATCTAAAAGTACTTAACCAAGACTAACTGATTTGAATTTATCAGAGTATAAATCAATAATCTTGCTTTGAATCAAAGTTTAATTAAGAAGTTTGCGGAATAACACTTAATTATTTTAACAAAAGCTTTCAGAATAAATAGCAGATAAACACAATAAATAATCAAGAATGCTTGTATTGCTGATCTCAATGATTACAATCACCTCTAATCTGTTTAATTAGACGAAGAACACAGACTCTTCTTAGGGTTTTACAACCTTAGAGGCTTATGAAAACTAAAACAAGAAGCAATTGCAGACTTGAATATGCAGAAAACTATTATACAATAGAAAGACCTATTCTATGTATTTATATTGCTTCTTGATATGTTTCCTTGAAGGACTACGACTTCTTTGATAGTAGATATGCTGGAATCTTTGTGTAGATATCTTTTCCTGAAAATCAGCACTTTCTGTTTATAAAACTGTTGAGCAGCTTGAATCCTTTGACAGCTTGAACAGAGCAGCTTGAGTTGATTTACTCTGGCAGCTTGAACTTTTACACTAGCAGCTCGAGTTTCTTCAACTAGCAGCATGAACTTTGGATTTACATATAAACTCTACTAACAGTTTGAGAAGTCTAACTAACAGCTTGATCCTACTTAAACTATTTCCCAACATTTTGACATATGCAAAGTGATCGACAGCAGGAGAGTTGTGCATGATAAGCGTCGGTTTTGTATGAAAGAAATTACATGAAGAGGAATTGAATATGCATTCCCAAGATTGTAATTTACTTTTTTGTTGTATCGCTTATACATTTGATGATCCTTATTTTGGTTGTAGACTTTTATATACCTGAAATATTTTTTGATCGATATGTTATGAAGTGATATTATATTTGTTAATTGAATTGTAAGTAGAAAAACTATTACCAAACACTTAAATAAATATTTGTATTTGTATTAGATATAAAAAATAATGAATGTGTTTCTTTTGTCTAGAATATATTGCATTTATGTAATTTTAAACAATAATAAAGTGTTGCAATAGATTGATAATGGTGTTGCATTTACATAATGATAACATTTGATAAGTGTTGCCTTTGATAAGTAAAGTGTTGCTATCAGTTGGTAACAATAAATTAAAAGTGTTGCTTTAGAGTATAAAAATTGTTGCATTTAAAAAGTGTTGCATTTGTAAAATAATGGCAACACATTAAAAAGTGTTGTTTTAGAATATAAAAAGTGTTGCATTTAAAAAGTGTTGCATTTACAAAATAATGGCAACACTTTTGAAAAGTGTTGCATTATCTAGTGAAAGTGTCGCTTTAGACCTAAGGCGACGTTGGCTAAGGTGGCACTACATAAAGTGTCGCATTAGGCCTATAGCAACACTTTTAAGGCCTAACACAACATTTTTCCCATGTTGCTTTAGGTTCATTTTGTTGTAGTGACTACAGCTGCTGGACCATCAACAGAAGTTGTCGGCCCCCCAATATGATCAGAGGGCGCAAACTCTGGAAGAGATATGGGCGCAGGGGACAGCCGCGGAGCAAAATATCACTGAACAACTGGTTCAGGATGATTTAGAGCCTCCGGTTGATTTTCAGGATATCTTTAGACAGATAAATGAACACCAGCCATTTGATGCTGAGTTTATGGACAATGAGGTCCAGGAAGAAGAAGAATGTGCAACTGCTAGGGAACAGACTCCAGCGGAAGGGCATGTTGAGAGCGCCTCAGAGTCTAGTTTTGAAGCCGAGGAACCAGATATCTCAATTGGTAGATATGGATCGAGGTTAGTTGTAAACAGAAGGAGATCAACAAGACCGACTCTAATTGATGATGAGACCAAAGAATCCGAATATGAAGAAGAAGAAGAAGAAGTTCCACTCGTTCCTAGGCATAGGGCGAGGAGGCACAGATTTATGCAGGGAGCTCCATCCACTTCAGCTCCTCAACCTGTGTTACCGGCTGCTCCATCAACTTCAACCACCGCTCCATCAACATCCGCCTCCATTCCATCAACTTCGACTACGTTCACAGATAATCAGCGGTTCACCGAGTTTAAAGGAAAAGTGGACTTCCAAACAGTCCAGATTTACCAACTTTCAACTGCTGAGAAAGAGCTGCAGCAGCATAATGCTCGACTTGATCAAGAAAATGCCGAGTTAAGAACAACTGTGGCTGATCAACAGTATCAGCTGAGAACGATGAAGACTCTCCTTGAGCAATTATTGAAAGATCTGCAAGCTCAGGGGAGAGTAGCTGCAAGGAAGACGAGTTGAGAATGAGGAGACATGATGACGAAGGCAATGATCCAGATGCCCAAAGAGAAGGTGAGCTAGCAGATCTTTCTCAAAAGACTGCTCAGCAAGCACTCATTCAGGGGGAGCCTAGTCAGACAAGTATGGGAGAAGAAGGTGAAGGTGAAGCTTCAAAGATTGTTGAACATGAAATGATTGAAGCCTTGATGGATCTTGATGATGAAGAAGAGTTTGGTTTTGATCAAGAAGACTTGGAAGAAGGGGAATTTATACCAGAAGACGTGGTGGATTGGAAGTCAGATGATGAGGTTATGGAAGATGAGGATGACGATGTAGATGAAGTAGTTATCCCGAAGCAGCCTATCACCGAGCAGTATATACATAATGATCAGAATGTGATAGATCTGGATGAGCTTAACTTAGCATATATGGATGAATCAGAATCTGAAATAGCTGAAAAGGAACAAACAAGAGAAGAAATGATAAAGCTATGGTTCAGGAAGGAGGAGAAGAAGACAGACCTAGCAGTAAAGAAAAGAATGAGACTGCCAAATCCAGGAAATCTCTGAGGAGGGATTCTAAGCTGGTTCTTTGATAGGGAACTCCAGCTATTCGTGCTTAAAAGAAGAGACGGGCTTCAGTATTTAAGGAGAACCTTGAAGGTTTTTAATACACTGCCCAAATGCGAAGTGAAGGAACTGGCCTGGAAAGAGCTTATCAACTTGGGAGACGACCCCTACGTTGAAGTTATAGCTAAAATCATCAGAAAGGAGGGGAAGTCTTGAAAGTTTGAAAGGATAAAGCGGGGGTCAGGCAAAAGAGTTGAAGATGAGTCGAGAATAGATCCCCACACTGGCAAGCCTTGGGCTAGAATGGTCTACAAGCCAGTCTGATGTCTGAAGAAAGTGTCGATGAAGTCAATGCCACAGTATGTACTTAGCAACATGAAGTGGTGGTATGTAGACAATGAGACGGCGGATCTAGATGAAAAGACTATTTTGAAAGTATACGATCCACTACATCTGATCAACTTATCCAAGGACGACCTGAGAAAGCTTCATGATCAGTCGATTTTCTTTCACGAAGGCTGGAGAGCAGAAGGCAGGAAGTTCCAGAAGGTGGTAAGGGTTTGCATAGAGCAGGGATTATATGCTGGTTGTAGTTTGTATAGACATAGTACGTAGACAAAATATATATAGTTAGAAGCCAGCATCAAAGGGGAGTCTGTTAGTGCATCCTGTGTGACGATAGCAGTCTAAGTACAGACGATATTTTTTATTAGTCCAAATGTTCATAATCGCATATTAATACATGTTTCATACATGTTTGATATATGTTTGTTATATGTTTGATACATGTTTTGATATTGATTGTATATGTGTTTGACTTGGTTGTAATTAATGTTTTACAATAAGTTCAAACATAAGTTCAAAGATAAGTTCAAACATAAGTTCTAGAACAAGTTCAAAGACAAGTTCTAGGATAAGTTCTAAGGTCTGATTCGAACTTATGGTGGACAAGTTCGTGGGCTTGGGCCTTCTCGAACTTGTCCAAGGCAAGTTCGAATGTAATGCCTATAATTAAGGTTTAATCAGTTTTGATTAAACCCTTTTGCAAAATTAAGGCTAAGGGCGATTACGAACTTGCAGAGACGTTTTTGTGTGTTCTTGGAAAAAATCACGTGTTTGGACGTTGTAGTTTGCGTCTATCATCGTGTGTGTCTCTGTGTTTCGTGTGCGTGATCATTCCGTCAAACTGCTAACGAGGATTCCACACTCATTGGACGGCGTCGCGTCAAGATAGGATCCGTAGGTAGGTGACCTTACACATAACCTTTGATCGGACAGAATTGATCATTCCCGAATCTGACCATCCCACAGAACGTTTCTACAATGTTAGTGACCATCCCACTTATAGTTGGGTACTTTTGTTTTTGGTAAATCATGCAGTTGAATATGCTTTTTCTCATCAGATATGTCTTTTATTTTAGGTACCCACTTTTAACAGCTATTTTTGGTATCCACTTTTGTACAATTTGCGGTGGAACTGTTTTTGAAAGATGGTGCTATGGAACCTTTTTCTGTATGAAAGATGGGTCCTTTTTCTTTGGTTGCCATACAAGCTTATCAGACTTTGCATGCAGTGATTTATATGAAATAGAATTCAGAGCAATTAAAGCAATTCGAGAGTATTTAATACAAGATTTATCTGTAAATTTATTATTACAAACAGATTTCTCAACTTCTCTATTTGTATCTGTAACAACATTTTCCTTCACTCTTCACTCTTGTTTTATAATCTTGTTTTTCTTTTCTCTCTGCTTCTTTCGCCATTCTTGCTTCTGAGAACTTTTCATAATATAATCTGACATAGAAGAAACACAAGAATTAGTGATCTTAGAAACTTCTTTCTTCTGTAAATGTCTCTTACCTTTTGAATTTTGGACCTTGAGTGTAATAGAGTCCTTTGTGGAAGATGATTTACCTTTTTCATATTTAGGAGTCTCTAAAGTAACTTTTGTTTTCTCCTTCTTTTGTTGTAAACTTGGTGAATTTTCAGATGATTTCTTTGAATCTGTAGATATTCTTTGTAGAATTCTAACAGGTTCTTTATGATCATCAAATTGTTTGTTGTGTAAAGGTTTTACAAACTCATGTATTTTAACAAACATATCTGCTAATGAGTTAAAATCAGAGTTCGTATACAGATCAAATTCCGTTTCAGAGCTGATAGAATCAAGTGAAATTGAAGATGATGGATCTGATAATGTTTTGTTCTCAGACTGTTTTTGTAACTTTTGTTCCAGAATTTTAATTTCAGCCTTAAGAGTTTGATTTTCTGTCTCAAAATTTTTGATTTTCAATTCTAGATCAGAGTTTATCTTTTCAAGAATTGAAAATGGTAAATATAACTTTTGAGATTGAGTAGTAGATTCAGATAAATCCTTTTCAGAATATGTCTAAATATACTCCTCTTTAATGCCAATATTATTATTTAATTCATTTATTTTGTTATAATCAACAGAATTTTGCATTTTATAAGATCTTAGTCTTTTTGAATCTTCACTGGATTCTATCTCATCTGATGCTTTCATAAAACTCATTTTTAATCCTAGACTAATAAATCTGACATCATATAAAGTTGGTGAATTTGAAATAGCCTTTGTCAGATATTTAGGATTATCCCAACCAATACCAGATTTAGAATTGTAAAATCCGGTATCTTTTGGGTGATTTAAATAGATATTTTGATTTGTTTGACCTCTTTTAATAAACTCATCTTCCATTGTCTTTATTTTCTCATAAAGTTTTGTTCTTTCTTCAAAAATGGCATGACATTTTACAGAAAAATTTGAAACCTCTAATTCTGCTAAATTCAGTTTTTCTTGTAGGTCAGATATATTGTTATTTAGTTCTTGGATTTTGCTTTGAAGTTCATTTGCTTTGTCTTGCAAACGGCTCGTAACGCTAATGCTTTATCCTTGGAAAAATCCAATACTAATGCATCTTCATTGTGTAGTTTATTTTCCAAGGAATGAGCATGTTTCTTTTTCAGCCTTTAATGATTTCTCAAATTTCTTTAGCATAAAGGCTATTTGTGTTAATTTTTCTTCAAGCAAACAGGAATCATCATTTTCAGAGCCAGAATTAGAATTTACCTCTGGTGTTTCTGAACTGTCTGATTTTTCTGACTCTGATTCATCAGTCTCTTTGTCTTGCTGCTGCCAGCATTTCCTGTTGCCATCATCGCGAATTCTTTAGTCACTTTCTCATCAGATTCTTCTTTGTCCTCATTTTCTTCATCCGCTAACCCAACCCATACCTCATCTTCTGTTATCATTGCTGACTCACTCAGTTCTGATTCATTGAAGACTTCTGATTTCAAGCAGATATGAGCATCCTCATCCAATATGTCTTCATCCTCTGACAGCTGTAGCCAATGATCATCCTCGGCCATAAGAGCTTTGCCAGCTTCCTTTTCATTGGCTAGGAGTGCCTTTCTTGTGTAGTAATCAGAGTTTTTGACTACTGGCATTCTGCACTCTCGAGCAAAGTGTCCTGGATTGCCACAATTGTAGCATTTTTGCTCTGTTTCTTTCTTGGCTGATTTATCGGATTTTTCATATTTTTCAGCTTTCCTTCCACTGCTTTCACCAGACTTTTCGTACTTCTCTTTCTTTTTAAACTTCCTTGAGCCAGTCTTGTATCTCATTTTGTTGTTGGTTGGCTTTAGATAGAATTTCTTCTGAAATGCCTTATTGAGTAAGGCCATCTGCTTTTTCATCTCTTCTATCTCTGAATCTGCGGATGAATTCGATGAATCTGATTCAGAAGAGCTACTGCTTATGACTGCCCGTTTTTCCTTCTTCAGCTTATATTTATATTTCTTTTCAGCCAATAAAGCTAAAGGGTCAACGGTCTCTTTCTCGGCTTTCTTTTTACCAAACATTTTCCTAAAAACAACCTCTTGATAGTTGTTAAGGTTCTCAAAGATCATGTGAAAATCCATCTCTTTAATGTCTTTCGTCTGTTGGATGATCATCGCATAATTTTCCCATTCTGGGTTAAGCATGTTTAGAAACTTGACGTTTCTAGATTGGACTTTGTAACCCCATTTCTTTTCATCTCACTCACTAGACTGACAAACCGCAAGTAAGTATTTTCTAGTAATTCTCCCTCTCGTGCTCTAAAATTCTCGAAAGTCATCAGACTGTTCCTTGCTCTATTGGTTGCTGCCCTGTCGGATCCCCTCATCAGTTTGCACACCTCATCCCAGATGGATTTGGCTTTCTTCGTGTTTGTTAAGCAGGTGTAGATGTCATTAGGGATAGAAATCAGTAGCAACTTCCTTGCTGTTTTGTCCCCTAGTTTTCTTCGTTTCTGTGCTCTGTCAGGTTTGTTACCTCAATAGTTCTTTCCGGAATTAAAGGGTTTCCGTTGGGTACACCAGGAATTGTCTCTAAGAACACAGCTAGTCCGTCAGTCAAGGACTTTAGCATTTCTTTGGAGAGATCGTGGAAACAAATAAATTCCAAAAATCTTTCCCTCCACTGTACGTATTCTCCCCGGTAGAGAATTGGTGGTTTCGTCTCTGATCCCATTGCAAGCGCGTCTTTTGACATTATGACTGATAGATAGGAATCTTCCAAGATCGAAAGATATTTGATTGAAATTGAAACAGTTGATCAACTTTTGAAGATTGATCAAACTTGAAAGAATATTGAATGAAACTCGAATGAATAAGAAGATCAACTCGAATGAAGAATTGATCAACTCGATCAATGAATATGTAAAACTCGAATCAAGGTATACACAACTCGAATCTATAAAAAATTAACTTGTTAGAAGAGTTATGCAACTCGAACTAAGTGTGATGCAACTCGAATCAAGTAGAAATGAAACTCGACTAAAATACCAATCAACTCGATAGATGTGTGTTAAACTTGATTAAGACACTGTGCAGCTCGATCTAGTATATGTGCAACTCGATCAAGTATATGTGTAACTCGATCCAGTATATGTGCAACTCGATTAAGTCTTATGGCAAAGTCGATTAACTCCTTGTTGAAAGTTTTCACTTGAAGTTGAAACAACTGGAATGCACCTTCCTTTGGAATTGAATCAACTCAAATTGAATTGAGTTCAACTCGAGTAGAATGCAAGTTCAACTCGATTGAAAGAGACTTCCAACTCGATTGAAAGGCACTTCCAACTCGAATATAAGGCAAAATAACTCGATTTAAATGCAAGTTCAACTCGATTAACACTGAAGTCAACTCGATTTGAACTTGAATTCAACTCGATTGGTGAATGCTATCAACTCGATTAACCCAAGAACACAGTATTGTCCGAGTTTCTTACTTTTTCAAAACTTTCAAGTCTGAAATTTAAATTAATTTGTAAAACTGAACTATTTTCGACCAAATTGATATCGAAGGTATGGATTTTGATTTCAAACACCTTTTGTGAAAAAATTTCGTCCAAAAACAGATCTAAATATGACTTTTTCAATGTAACAGTGAAAAACTTTCGGTTTTTCAATATTTCTGAAAAATCAACTGATCTTTTTCTGTGTTTGGTAAATCGAAACAAATTTATGATCAATTCGATCGTCTTCCTAATCTCTTCCTTCGATCCAATTTTCACATCCAACAATGAACAGGATTAAAACCCTTGTTGATTTTACTGTTTTTCGAAAAAAAAAATATTCAAGAACAGTTTTCGAAAAATTTGATTTCAATCCAAAATTACCCTAAAGCTCTGATACTAATTGTGAATCCTACTTATCAATCAACAATTAAACAATACAATAAAGATTCAGATCAAGAACAACTAACCGAATGATTGTATTACGAAGAAACGATTACAGATTGGAAATGTTGAAACGGTTACTGTTGACCTAGATTTCCTTCCACAAACTCCGTGCAAATGATTTACAATGTCAGATCTATTTTCTATTACAAAGTCAACAACCTATTTATATTATTTACAACTTTATACAAATTACATACTAAACCCTAGACTTTGTTTTTCATCAACAAAACAATATTCCAACACATTTCACCACTTTTCTAAAGAAAATCTATAACCACCATTAATTGAGTTTTATATCAAGTTTGTGTTTTTGAGAATATAACCCTTAAAACATCAACCAATATTGAAAATGGAGTCAGAAATAGATTTATATTATGATTTTAAAGAGAAATATTATGTTTGGGATCAATGGAGATTGGTTCCAAGAATTTTGGAAATTTTATGTTTTGAATCTAAATGGAAAAAAAATGATTAGGTTTAATAAGGATTTATGTAGGGTTGTATAGGTTGGAGATTGGTCGGACGTCTCATGCTCTGTTTTTCCTTCCCTTCGTTGCCCAGCGTCCACGTTTCTGTTTTTTTTCTTTTCCCAGCCAGCATAGAAACTTCATTTAGGTGGTGTTGAGCTAGTTTTTCTTATGTTGGGCTACTATCATCTTTTATTTAATTGAGTTTTGGGCCGGTAGGGTGTAAGCCCAAATCCGGTTGTGGTTGGGCCGACACTCTTTGGCTGATTTCATTGGCACCTTTGCATAGGGATGAGTTCGGTACCGGACTGGTTGGTATCGATAATTTTTTTGTACGATTAAAGGTACCGAATACCGAACCAAATTTAATTGACCGGTACCGGTCCGGTCGCGGTACCGGTACCGGTTTTACGGTGCTATACCGAATTTGGTACCGAAACTTCAAGAAAATAAATAACAACAAATTCATGGATCAAAAAAGAAGATTAGTCATTTATAATTCATTCTAAAGACGTATGACCTATTTGACCGAATATCCATTGTAGCTTTCAAATACACAACCCGCAAATCTTTTAAGAATAATTATAGTTAACAAATGTATATGTGAAGTAACAAGATGTAACTCAAAACAAACATATGAAATGAATTCGGTACCGGTACCGGTAGTACCGGTATTTTAATGATACCGAAACCGGTTAGTACCGATCCCGATTTAAACAAAACACAAGAACCGAATGTACCGGTACGGTCCCAGTTCGGTACCGGTATTCGGTATAAAAATCTCATCCCTACCTTTACCTTCTTTCTCGGTCCCACATCCATCAACAGAGAATTAGGATGGAAAGGGGGAAGCTATTTCTGTGTAGGAAGAATAGTTGGATTTTTTTTATGTTTTATGGGTTTAACAAAGAAAGTGGGTTGTTGGGTTTGGGTTTATTAAATGGTTAAAAGAAAACTAGATTAGGCCTAATTTATACATTGTTTAATTAAATGTAGGGTTGATAAGTAATGGGTCTTAATTTAATTGAGCTTGGACTACAAAAAAATAAATTCAACGGTTTATACTTAATTTCTATAGTTTGGATCATTAATAAATAACAAGGTAAATGTATTTAAATTATTTTAAATTAAATAATTGATCTTTAGTTTATTAAAGATTTTATATGTAGTATATAAGTCCAAGTTTTTGCTAGACTACTAATCGAAGTGTGAAATTGATTTAAAATGGATGTATATTACAATCACGTAGTTAGTACGCCTTATAGAAGGTTAATGGCAAATACCATACTATTAAATCCTTTAGTCGCGATAGGTTCGAGACGTATAATTATAAGATAAATAACCTAAAACTTTAAATTTTTTAATTTTAAAGATTTTGCCACATAAATAAATATTTATCGTTTTAGCCCCCGAACCTTGGAATTTTAGTCTAATCGAGGATTATAATTTTAGATAAATAAAAATAGTGACGATTAAGCAATGTGCCTTTATTATCAGGTCGTTAGTCGAGCGTGGTGGATTTTGATATTCAGGTTGGCCGTATTATCTTTAAACGAGCTCCGAGGAAACAATTGTGATATCACTGTGAGTAATAGATTTATCTGCATGATTAGTTATATGTGTTTATACATATTTGTTATATTCGTTATATTTATATCACTCTACCATGTTATCATCATTTACATAAATATATCGATCACATGATATATTTATCATACCTTTCTATTAGAAATCTATGCCTATGTATAAGCGTGAATTCCCTGTATGCATACTTATACTATACGACGTGGATTTGGGTGCCGACGCTACTATGTTTAGGCCGGGTCGGTTAGCCCCCAAGTTTTTGGTTAAACTAGCGCCAGCTCGGATGAGGGGTGCGGCGTCAGCTCTGATGAGGGGCACGTAGGAAATTACTGAACTCATGCTTCGTTTCTATTCATGCATATTTACATATACACTTTTGTTCATTCAAATTTTTTACTCTCTGGGCGACAGCTTACCCAAGTTTTGGGGACTTATATTTCAGGTGGAGCAGATAAGGGTAAGGATCCAGTTTGAGGTCGTTGACTTCGTTGACCGAGATAACTTGGCACATAAATTAAATAATCCCGTATTAGCATGCTTTGGTAGATGTAAATTATTATTCTGGGTGGTTTACTCATTCATCGATGTACGACTCTAAAAAATTTTAAATAATCCCGTATTTTGAGGTATATTGCTAGTGATTGGTGAAATTTAGTTTCGCAAATATTCGATCCTTTCATTAGGGGAATTCATCACAGGGATGAGTTCACCATCCTCATCAACATTTGTTGATGGACCACAAAGATCAATATTAATGTTTCCTATTAGGACTGTATCAGTGTTGATAGATTCCTTAGTGGCATTGTTATTTCCAACACTGCTTGGTTGAATAGTGTTAGATTTAACAATGTCATTTGGCCTTATGTCCATAGTTTCAGGATAATCTTTGGCCATATGAGTTTTCCTTCCACACCTGTAGCACTCCTCTTTTTAGGTCTATTGGAAGAAGAACTTTCAGAAACACATTTTGGGTTTTCTCTATAGGTCTTGACAACACATCAGCCTGATAGACTTTCTTTCCCTTTTTGGGAGAACATAAATCAAAAATTTGTAGTTTTACTGCCTTTTGTCCTTCCTAATTTTTGGAAAACTTATTTCCAAACTTCTCATGTTTGACAGGGGCTTTCCCTTTGCCTTTACTGAGATTTGATGATTCTTGCACACTTATAGTTGCAGAACGATTTTGTTTGGTTTTAGTAAAAAACTTACTTTCATTTATAACCAATTTACCACTATGGTTTAAAAACTTGTTTGGAACCATAGCAACATTATTCACAACATGAGACTTCCCACTGTTGGTTGTATGTTGTTTTCATTTTAAATCTAATTTTCAAAAATTTAGCATTGAATGGTGGTATAAGTTTCTTGCCATTGGTCTTGGCTTTTGAACCTGTCTTGTTGACAGGTTTGGCAGTCTTGACTTTAGAATTGACACTTTTTCCACCAAGCTATTCATGTGGAACAGGTGAGCACTCAACAATGTAATTTGGTCGGGAACACATCTCATCATCAAATTCCATAACTTTCACACATGAACTGTTAGTATTTTGAGGCCTGAGAAACCTGTTTGTTGAAATCCATTTTCCATGTACATTTTGTTTAAAAGTGTTTGGAAGTTCATCAAGTGCGAAAAGATCTATTTTCAGATTTTTGATTTCAATAATTGAAGTTGCTATATCAAGATCTCCTCCAAGATATGCTTGAATTTGAGCAGGGATTTGCTCATTAATTAATTAATTTATTCTCTTAGTAGAATGGCATCAAGAGTCAACAATCTTGTAGAGCTTGGAATACTTTACGTCTGTTTCTTTTTTTCTCTTCTAATAAAATAGTGTTGATGTGTTATACCGCATCAAGTTCAGTTTTCAACTTACGAAAACCGTCAAGTTCATTAGATTTGAGTTCAAGATCAAACATTTTCCCTGATATTCAGTTATTATCAATCACAAAACAAGATTAAACAATAAGAACAAGATTGAAATTCAACACTGGCCGAATGATTTGATTCAACTATGAGAATTACAATGCAATGATGAATGCACAAAACCCTAGGCCTGTCCTTCCGTACAAGTGCAATCCAATTGTACAATCCGTACCTATTCAGTACCTAACTTTTCTATTTATATATACAACAAGAAACTATTGACAAATTACAAAAACAACGCTAGACTTATTATATTCATCAACAATATAAATTCTAACAATCTCCCCCTTTGATGAATGATAATAGGTCTTTAGTCTTTTAGCCCTAGCTTCATCTCGAATCTTCATATGCTTTTTCTGTTCATTAGTCTTGATTCAATCTTTAAGATAAATTTCACTATCATTTTTCTATCATTAGAACTCAGACCACCTTTCTTAGTTTTTCTCTTTGAATCAGCTGCAAGCTTTCCTTTTAATTCAGCCAACACCTTTTGCAAAGTACCATCACAATATTTGTTCAATTCAAAACTTCTCAGAGCTCTCTTCTTGTCGTCTTCGTCTTTATAAATGACCACTGGATGCTTGGACATCACAACTTGATACTCTTTCAGATTATCCATGTACTTTATAAATTTGTTAGGTGCTGTAATGTTGATTCGTCTCATTCCTCTTTCAACCCCTATCTGGAGATCTTGAACTGACATGAGGACTAGCTTTGTGTGCATAAAGTGAAATAAAGCCTTGAGTGCAAAACTACAATATTCTTCTCTTTTGTTCTAGCACTGGGATAGAAGATTTTTACAAACCGATCTTTCTCAATCAACTCCAGATCAACTAACCTGAACTCACTTCTTACTTCTTCAATTCGTTAAGCTATATTTTGTAGAAAGTGAGCATAGTTCACCAAACTTGGAATGTTTGGCTCAACAACTCTGAATAGCTTCAAGAATGTACAAGAAGCCCTTTTCTTGTAGAAGATTTTCTTTTCCAGATGATCTTCCAAGAATGGAAGCTTATTCCTTTTTCTTATGAAGTCTGCATTTTGCTTTGCAGACAGATCTAACTTTTTGATCTTCTTCTTTCTTAACTCATCTTCATTCAGCAATGTCAACATGTCATTGATCTCTTTCTGGACCACTTCTTGCACATCAAACCTCAAATGTTGTTGTATCTCTAATTCATCAGCCAGAAAGTAAGTCTTGAAAAATTTATCCATTAGCTCAACTTCATTTATCTCTTTACCAGCTTGGGGCATCACATCCTCAATTGGAAACGGATCAAACTCTTCCTTTATAGTAATCATCACCGCAGACTTTTCAACCGTTGGCATTGGCATATCATCTCTCAAAATCTCCTCTACTAACTGCTCTTCATTGACAATCTTCTCTGCTTTCAACGTCACATCAGATAGTTCAAAAACTTCATCATCATCAGATACTTCAATTTCTTGTTCTACTCCCTCAACTCTTAACACTTCTTCTACTTCTTCTTTGTCTGAATCGTTAAATTCTTCGAAGTTGTAAATACAAGATATAATACTTAAAGGAACTAGAACATCTTCATAAAGAATCAATCACAGGTCACTCTGAGCATCAACTGGTTTATCTTTTGAACTTCTAGCTTCTCTAACTGCTTCACCTTCTGTTTCTTTCTCTTTCCCTATATAAGCAACCATTTGAAGTCTAGTATCTTCAAGCTTCCTCCTCTTCTCCCCTCATGAGGAGCATCATCGAAGTCTTCATCATGATCCTCATGCTTACGCTTTGGACCTGAAGCTTGAGATTTACAAGTCTGCTCAATTATTGATAAACTTTCCGATAACGAACCAAGAGCATTCACTATGGTGTTTTCCAATCCCATCATCCTGTCTCTCATTTCATCAAATTGTTTAAAACAATAGTCCCTTAACTCATTGTTTGAAATTTGTGGCTCGTGTTCTTCTACAACCTTTAGAGCCGCCATTCCTTTCAGCAATCTTTGAATACTTCCCATCTGAGTCATCATCTCTGAATATTATGTTGTCATTTGAGTTGTGACTCCACTAATTTCTTCATTCAGCTTGGATTCAGTAACAAAGGGTAACGGACTAACTGTTGGGTCACTTAGACTTCCAGTTGTCACAACGGTTGAACTTGTAAAAAGAACATCCGCATGGCCTGTACTCAGAGATGGCAAAGTTGTGGCTCTGACAGGACTTCGAACCATTTGAAGTGAAGGTGCAACAGATGCTTCCAACACTGTGGTTGTTCCGACAGGGACACGTAGTCCTACTGTACTTGTTTCAACACATGAAACCGACTCAAGTGTCCGGCCTATCATGTATAGGTTCTATGACTTGTGGAAAAATAAAGGTACACTCGGGCAGCTGTGTACTTGTTTCAATATCCATGGAATCCGAATGATCCCAGGATAGATTATGTGCTAATTCCTGGTGAGATATTGAAACATGTCCTTGTTGATAAGGAGATGAGTGGCCAGATGGGTGTGCAATCACCAGTGGGATACTGGTTTCTTCAATGCTAACTCTCAAAGGAGAGCTAACAGTGGATGTGGCTACCCGGCTGTTTAAAGTTTGGGTCTCCCTCACACTCACCACTTCATCCATCTCTTTTTCAGGTAAACTCACTATTGAAGATATCTCAACTCCACCAGCACCTCCCAAATCATCATTATCATCATCATCATCATCAGCATCCTCTTCACATTCATTTCCACCTTCTGGAATGTTAGATAGCCTACGTTCAGAATAAGAACCACTCTCACCTCCCCTTACTTCCTCCACAACACCCTTGGTCTCAGTTTGGCTTCCCTGTACATCAACCCCATGTTGATGTACCTGCTCACCTAAGTCTCCCTGGGCAAGAAAACCTCGTTCTTAGGTTTCTATCGGAGCATGATCAATTCTATATAATCCCACACTTTCAGCATTTGCATCTGCATACTTCAACAATGCTTCAGAAATTGGCATGATATTTGCATTGGGATTGTCTTGAATCTGTGTAAGCTCATCATTACGTAGTCAGGGCATTTTTGAGAACTTGATCTCTTTGGAATTTTGTCATTTTCCCTCAAGATGACTCTAATAAGTATTTGAATGAATCTTTGCAACGACACAAATTTCCTCGCTCTATTTGTTGTCTTTACCAGCACTACATCTTTCAGATCTTCCCAAACACATTGAGCAAAGTCATAATGTTTGTTAAATGCTATGCCATGAAAGAGACGTAGGCAGTGTATGCTTCCACGGTCTATACTGGTGTGCTTCGAGGTCATACATCTGTTGATAATACCAAACAGAGTATACCATTCACCATTCAGACCATTTTTATAAAAACTGGAACTCTTGGGCAATGGTTTAGAATACCCAAGGCTGATAAGATCTCTGCACAGCTGATCATCAGAAACAAAGTCTTCAAAATCCGCCAGCTCTGGGAAATTAACAGTGTCAATGCGTCTACGTAGAAACAGATTATGACGCAATTTGGCAAGTGTGATCTTTGCATTGAATTGGTCAATGGTGACCTTAAAGTGATGATCTCCTTGAGCTTGCACAAATTTGATCGTGTGCCGAAATTGATGTTGGTAGACTAGAGGAATAAAAGGCTTATATTTTAAAAGGTAACCGAGAGGGTGACCTTTGAGGATTTCGACAGTCACCGGAAGGCTAACTTTTATGGCATTTGAATCGAACTGGTGATTGTTATCAAGTAAAGCTAGACAATGTTTGGGTTTGACCAGTTGTGTTTCAAGCATTGGGGATGAAGGTGATAGTCTTTTGACAGAAGCAGATTTAACAGGTTTGGATACGAGAGTATGGTTTGATGAAGAGTGAGAATCTGAAGAATTGGAGTCATGGGTGGGTGATTGGGATGCCATTTAATACCTGTAAGAATAGCAAACATGTTAGATACGTCAGGTAAACAAATTTAATCCTACAGATAGAGAAATAAAACATTTAACAATAAATTAGAAAAATATGTGTTTCATTGTTTAAAGCATCGAGATTCCAGACAATAATAATAAACTATTAATGTTAGGACTCCAAAGTCAATCGTTAAGAGACCAATGTTAATAAAACACAAATTTTAAAAATTTTCTCAAAAAATGTGAAATTTCTCTGAAAAATTAAAAAACTCACACTTAGAAATTTCTTTTAAAAATTGACTCCAGACTCAAAACATGAAGGACCAAACTCGAATGAGTCATGAGCATACTCGGGTGACATGTGAACCAACTCGAATGACTCTTAAACAAACTCGTATGACTAACTGATAAACTCGAATGAAACACAAGTCAACTCGGATGAACTTTTGATCAACTCGAATGAGCCTAAGAGTTTGTCAGGTGACCTTTTATTAAACTTGAAATGAACTTGAATGTTTCTCGGATGACTTATTGACAAACTCGAAAAATGTTGAAGTGTTCTCGAATGACCTTTGGACCGAGTTGGAAAAACTAATAAAATGACAAGTCTTTGTTATGACAAACTCGAAAGAAATAAGAACTTTTCTCGAACAAGACTTGACCCAACTCGAATGAAACTAGAGTGTTCTCAGACAATGTTTCAACCGAGTTTGATTGATCTAAAATTTTCTAAGTCCAAACTCTATCAAACTCGTCTAAAACACAACCTTTTCTCGATTGATATTTCAACCGAGTTTGATAAATCAAATATGCTAAGTGTCAACACTTCTCAAACTCGAATGAAGCCACAAGTTTTCTCGAAAGATGTATGATCAAAATTGATAAAAACAAGTTTTAACTCGAATGACATTTTAATCGAGTTTGAACAAAAATATTTTCTAAGTCCCTTTTTAATTCTGGAAATTTAAAAATTCAATTCCACGGACATTTTGTCCTCAACTTTGACATGTACTTACTCGAAATCTGATTTTGAACATATTTCCTTTACTGATGTTTTTCTAAAAACAACAATTTATATCCCAAATATCCAATTTACAGTGGGTTCAAGAATTCAAAAATTTTGAATTTAAAAACTAAATTAAATGTTGTATGTTGTGATGTAGGACTTGAAATTTAATATTCATGCATAGATAAACATTATACTCATAGTCATACTTTCAATTCAAGTTTTAAAACCCAATCGATAAGTATGGATTTTCATCCATCGACCCAGACGAACACACACATACACACAGTAAAACAGGGATGAACATCAAACTCGAATGAACATTAAAATCTACTAAACATTAACAAAAAATACTGAAATACTTACAAATATCAGTAAAAAATTTTGACTTTTTTCAGATGTGGATTGCTTCTTGATGAAGAAAAGTTGAGATATATTTAAGGAAAGATAAGTGAACAGTGCAAAGGAATTTGAAAAAGTTTAATTCGAACATCAAAATTCAAATTTATAGACAATTGTCAAGAACAAAATCACCACCTAAGATTAATTGTTTGAATAAATCGGAGTGTAAACCAATCACCTTGTATTGTTGAATCAAAGTCCAATTAAGAAGTTTGCGGAATAACACTTAAATGTTTTAAGAAAACTTTCAGAATAAATAACACATAAATATAATCAAAAATCAAATCTTTTATATTGCCAAACTCACTGATTACAATCACCTCTAATCTGTTTGATTAGACGAAGAACACAGACCGTTCTTAGGATTTTACAACCTTAGAGGCTTGAGAAACTTAATCAGAAAGCAATTACGCTTGAAGCATGCGATTACAAAACTTGCACGTACAGACTTACAATAGAAAGACCTAGGGTGCTGTTTGATTGCATAAGAGGAAAACATCTGATGTCTGATTCTCGCTTCTGATTGATAAGAGGTGGTCCTAAAGTCTGATAAGAGGATCCAATAAGACTGTATGATTTGTAAATTAATAAATGCACGAACTGTTATTTTTATTAATTAAAATTAAATAAACTGTTAATTTATTTTTAAATCATATCAGATTTTATATTATAAATGATAAGATGATACAATCATAACACTAGCAACAAATAAATTATAACAAATTAAAAATAATAAGGAATATATTTTAAATAGAAATACATAATCGTTCATTATTCTAGCAAGAATCAAATCAATAATCAAGTATATAATCAAACTATTATTCTAGCAAGAATCAAATCAATATTCTAAAAATTAAAAAAAAAATATTCAAGTATACAATTTTGATAAGAGGAAGAATAGTGGGTTTTTATCTCTTATCAAAAAGCACAAGGATAAGAGGATTTTACATCTTATCACTTATCAGTATCAAACACCCTTATCACAGAAACCTCTTACCGAATAAGAGTTTTGGTCAATAAGAGCCCCAATAAGGGGTATCAAACACCCCCCTAGTCTATCTATATATATAGCCTTCTGATTTGTTTCCTTGAAGAACTATGATTTCTCTGGTAGTAGATTTGCTTGGAAGATATTCAAATCTTGAAATATAAGTCACTTCTTGAACTTCAGCACTTTCTGTTGTTAATCTGCTGAGCAGCTTTAACCTTTTAACTCTGGCAACTTGAACTTTTGAAGTAGCAGCTCGAACTTACTCAACTAACAGCTTGAACTTTGTAATTACACAGAACGACTACTAACAGTCTGAGAAATCTAACTAACAGCCTGACATACTTAGAATATTTCCCAACAATCTCCCCCTAACTTAAATTCTTTACACAAGACTTTTAGTTTCTAAACAAATAAGGAAATAAAACAAAGTAAAACTGTTATTTACAAACTAAGGCATCCAAAAACTTAAAATTGTGAAAGTTTCTGCTTTATTGCCTTTATGAAATCTCTCATCAACTCCTCTTTATCCCAGTGAATCTTCATTGAGCTCATTTGGAGTAGCCAAACCTTTGGCAGATTGAGAAATTCAAAATTGTAGAACCTGCTGGATCCGTCTGCAAGCTTGAGTCTATATGTCATTGATTTAGCATTTACATCAACCTGTACAATCTTCATATCCTTGGCAGCCTCTATTTCTACTCTTGTAGACTCTGGATCAAAAATGCTTCTAAGATCTTTTACATTTCTTTGAACCCAGACACATTAAGATCTTGAATGACTAACAGTTCCAATATGATGCATCTTTGTCAGTTCATCTCTAGCTAGTCTTTTTGCCTGCTGAGCTAGACTCTTATATTCTTCTTCTGGACCAGCCTCTCTTCTGATTACAAAATGATAGTCTAAATCAATGTCATCCATTGATTTAGCATACCAGTAAGTGATAGGAGGTTTAGAGAAGTCATACTGATCCAGGACCTTTTCTATTTCCATTTCCTTTTGAAGCTATTGTTCAAACAACACTCTCTTAACCTGATCAAACTTTTCTTGATGAGGTGGATCACTAGCAACAGCTTGAACTGGTTCTTGTTGACATTGGACTTGTTGGGGGCTTTGGCTGTTTTTTGTTTTTCCTTCTCCTTGTCATATAAAGCCTGAAGCTTTTCTGTTGACCATGACTGAGCCATTACTCTTGATAGTCCAACTGACGTAGAGAAGTTTATCAAAAATTTTCTATGTTCTGCCTTTGAATGCCCTGTTGGCATTTTCCTTTTATTCTGATTTTGCTAGACCACAAACCCTCTTAGATAGTCACCTAAGGTTTCATCATCTTTCATTTGTTCATGAGTTTGCTGGTCTAAGAATTCATCCTGTTCTTCTGCTAGTTTCCTTGCTAGTTCAGCATCATGAGCAACCTGGGCTTCTTTAGAAGAGAATTTGATCTTTGGAGATTCAATCAGAATGCCTTTGCCCTTGTCTCTGGAAGCTGATGCTGTGGATTGGACTGTTGTGACGGGAGCCTGAGAACCGTCTCTGATGACAACTCCAGTTGTCCTGGTGGGAGCAGCTTGAGTTTCTAGACTAACAGCTTGAGTAGCTGTTGAGACTGTTAGCCTAGAAACTAGGACTGTTGGAGGGGAGGTTGAAGCTGTTTGGACTGAAGGAGGGATCTCCTGATTCTCCTCCTTTTTGGATGCATTGGTTTGGCCAGGTGGACCAAAGACCTTTGCAAGCAGGGTTCGAACCAACCTCTCAAGCTGTATAATCTTGTTTCCACAGAGTGTGAACCCTTGATGAAAGTAGTCTAATTGTTGTTGTTGGGCTGCTGTAGTCTGTTGCAAAGCTGTGATTTGTGCCCCCTGTGCAGCAATAATAGACTTATAATGTTCCAATATAGCTACAACAGGTTTCAGCTGTTGATCCGTTAATGCCATGAGTTGCAGACTGGCCTCAAGATCTTCAAATGATAGTGGTATTTGAGATCTATCACTGGCAGGAATTCCAGAGTTAGAAACATCTGGGCCCCTTTGTTCTTGGTACTGGGGACCTCCAGAAGGTGCTTGCGCTCCCTCTGTTGACATGGGTGTGGTCTTAGATATGTTGACACTGTCCTGTGCCTCTTGTGTAGAGACATCGATAGTGTTAGCCACAAATCCCATATGGACATCCTCTGATGGGATGTCCACCTCCAAGGTGAGGGCGGGAGTGTCCTCAGTGGTTTCCCTTTGGATATTCTGTGCAGGAATGTCCCCCTGCACAGGGCTATTTGGCTTTTGTAATTGGGCTGAGGAGGAAGGAGCTCCTGAAACCCTTTGTCTTTTGTATTTTAAGAGTGTGGGAAATGGGGATGTATGTGTAATAGATAGAGAGAGTAGGTTGGGGTCCTGGGGGTGAAGCAGTAATGGATGGCTGAGCCTGCTCAGGACCCTCTCATCTGTTTCTTGGATTGATGTCTAGCATTGCAGAAGGCAATGGGACATCCACATTCAAAAAATTGGCACTTGGTTTCAAAAGTCTTTTGATTGACGGTAAAGAATGCCTATGAGAAACATGTACCCTTTTATGAATTTTAAAGTTATTGCAAGACTTTGCAATTATTTCTGCTAAAAACCGTGGGTACATAAAAAATTTCCCATTCTTTAGGGCATGATGCCTTAACATCCCTTGAAAAATCATGTTTGAAAAATTGAACTGTTGTCCTGTTGATAAGCACACTAGGGCAGTGGCAATATTTCAAGAAAACTCAGACCAACCAGTTCTTTTTGGACTTATACATTGATGAATGATATGCACAAGATATTTCCATTTAGGGGCAAAATGTGCTTTAAAGAAAGTAAAAGTGTAACATCCGGCATTGAACCAGGTTAGCAACAACGACTTAATAAGTATTTAATGGCCAATTATAACCTAATCAGTGGATATTAGAAATTAATTAAGTGATTAACAAGGTTCATTAGAAAATTCAACTCAATTTGAATCAAATTCATCGGTGCGATGAATCGGGAAATCAATTAATCCGATCGATTTACGATATGAGGTATTAATTCAACTAAGTACATAACTAAATTATGATTAGTGACACTAATCATACACTAATACAATTACTTAACATTAATTATGCAAGACTAAAACAATTCATTAAAACAATGCATCCATAAGTATTTATAAAATTTCAAGAAAAGGAAAATACAAGAATACATTTTTAAATACATTTATACAAAAAAAAATGTAAATACATGTATAAATACAAGCATGGCCGGCCCTTAGGCCATGTGATGTATTAGAATTTGACTTTTATTTAAATAATATTACTTTAAACACCATCATTTTGTTTAAAAGTGCACACAACTTTTGTCTCCCATGCCTTTCATCATTTGAGAGACCACAAATTTCTCTATAAATAGGAAGGCGTTTCATTCATTTTATTCAAACCAAAACCCTCTTTTCTCTCTTATTGAAACCGGCCAAGACACACACACAACACAAACTTCTTCATTCAAGTGTTCTTCAAGTGTTCTTGGTGTTCTTCAAGAGTTTTGGTGCATATCATGCAAAGGATTTCAATTTCTACTCAAAATCATCTTCCAAACACATCAAAGTAAGTAACTACTAACTTATTTCATCTTATAATTATGTTTATATAAGTCTTGCATAATATATATAATCACCAACAACAACAAGTTACATAAAAACTCAAGTTTGTAAGTTTCTAGTTTTTATTTTTAAGTTGTTTCTTTAAATGTGCATATGAATATATGAACACATTATAAACATGTTAATATAATGAAAACATGTGTTATATATGTGTTATATAACTTTTATAACTTTTATACAAGTTGTCTTTTAATAAACAACAAAAATCATAAGTTGTTTTAAGTTTATAAACTACGGATTTTCGGCAGAAAATTTATATCGACTTTGAAAAATCATAACTAATTCATAACTCAACGAAATGAGTTGATTCTTGTCTCAACAGTTAGATCTATGTCTTAACTATAGATCTGTAATTTTTCATAATTTATTTTGAAGTTTAAGACCTCCAGAAACTATTTGGGAAACCGAAAGTTTGACAGCTCAAAAATGGCCAACATAGCGTTTTTAACGAGCTCTTTCACCAACCTAAACAACTCGAAAAATGGCCGTTCTTGATTCTAAAAATCCTTTGTATATAGTAGTTTAACGTCCTAGAAAACCAAAGTCTAAAACGTTTTGGAGCTTGGTCAAAACCAGCCTCAAAGTAGGCCGAAAAACCTCCGAAAAATCAGGAAAATTATATATATATAAACTTGACGTTTTAAACAAATTTTTATTTATAAACTTGTAATGTTGGGTGATTTAAGACATAAAAATCTATAGATATACATATTATCATATATTAGTGATATTAAGTCCTTATTATCATTTAGGACTCGGTTAAACACCTCCGGTTTCATCACCCATCAAACAACGCACATTTGCATTTTTGCGCATATTTTGCCATCGCATTTCCGGTGAGTCTTCATAGCCCCTATTTTCACTATCTATTGGGGTGGAAATACATGCACTATTTTCATATGGACATCAAAACTGTTTATTTCTTATATGTATTACATGTGGTTCCATCAGCCCTTATATCATGAACCGTTAATTGCATTTATTTGTAAGCGCGAATATATTGTGGATAGATCTATTGGGAGTCATGTCCCCCACTCGGGTTAGTTGGTTTGGCTAACGGCGGGTGCATATATATTCAACAAACGGTATTACGTATGGGAATACTGCACAGAGCAAACTCATTTTAAATTAAGCTTCGGTTGCATGATGGTTTATATGTAATACATAACAAGGAATTTATGATTTTATAAATTCAATCTCTATTATTGTTGTCCATACGAGTCAGATTTACGTGTAAACCTATGAGCTCACCAACAATTTTTGTTGACGTATTTTAACTTGTATTTTTCAGGAAATTAAGGCAGGTATGCCTCGGACGTATTTTACTTTCAAGCTTCCGCATCCATGGAGTCGCATGCATATTCAATTTAACGGAGATTTAGCTGCATTATTTTGGATATTTTAAATATGTAATTAAATCTCTGTATTTGTGCGAACTTCCTTTCTCATATCAGTCTATGTAAAACATTACTATGCTTTAAAGCTTTAACGATGTATTTTAAAAAACGTCCATATAGTGGTCGTTCATTATGATTATGGTTACGCTTCCGCACTCGTCACGCCTCGCTGCCAACCGGGGTAGCAGGGTGTGACAGATTGGTATCAGAGCCATAGTTATAGTGAACTAGGTTGCATTAGTACCTAGACTATAACTGTTACAAAAACTAAACTTTCTTCAAGAACTGTGAACACATATATGGACCCTGATGACAATAACATGTCGAAATTCACCCCTAGGGAAAGGGTGTGACTAGCACAACGGGAGTCTATCCCGGTACCTGCCCATCAGCCAAGCCCGCCGCAGTAGTAACGGGCAAGCATAGGACAGTGGGGATGGATGCCTCACACTCTCCAAGAGTGGAGAAACGAGGAGGGGATCCAAATCCAGTTTGAAGTCAGAACACCATCTTCCTCTCAAGTGCCGACACTTACCTAGAAACCTATGTAACAAACGATGCCTCTGTTGGTGGCAAGGGCCGCCAGACACGACCTCCAATTTCGACAAAATCCACCAAGAGGTCGGTGAGATCTTTGCAAGGATTAAGCAGGAGGCAATGCAAACCACCAATAAACCTTAGGCCAACCAGAATACCTAGGCGATTTAACAAGATGGAATCGACGAATTGTGACAGCACCTAGCGGAGCACAAAGCCCACACTGCAGAACTAACCCAACGACTTAACGCTCTGGAGTACGAGAAAACCCCGGAGGCATCTCTTTATAGTATTTCTCTAGGCTTTACTATCTGATATATCTTAGGGTAAATAAGGCTTAAGAATTTATCAGAAAATTCTGACCATATCATATACAAAGATTAAGTATCAAGAACTTTTATGAGGAATTAAGTTTTAACTACAACTCTGCATAGGAAACGATAAAGCTGTGACTATCTGCCTAAGAAATTTCAAACCCGTAGACTTAAACTCTTACCCCATTAGATACCACTTATGCATTTCTACTATTTGATACTGGTGCTGATAGGAGCTTTATATCCACTAAGTTCACTAAGCAGATAAATTCCATTAAGTGCTACTTATGCTATTGAGGTTGATGACAGTGAGACGCTTAAGACAAATAATATAAGTCGAGGATGCTCCTTAGAATTAGTAGGCCGACTCTTTGAAACAGACATGATACCCATCAAACTGGGAAGTGTTTACGTGGTCATAGGCATGGATTGGCTATCGAAAATCGGGTGGAAATAGTATGCAACAAGAACACAGATCATATACCTTTAGCCAATAAGAAGGTCCTTACTGTCCAACGCAAAGCAAGAAATACCAAAGTAAGCATCATCTCTAGCATTAGGACCCTGAAGTATTGATAGAGAGGGAGCCAAAGGGAAAGTGGCTCGAAAATATTCTTATTATTTATGGTTACCCCAAAGTTTTTCCAGAACACTTACCTGAACTCCCAACATCGAGGCAAGTCAAATTCAAAAATAGGCCTAGTATCAGGTGTTGTACCAGTGGCTCGAGCACCATGCCGATTAGCCCCATCAATTGTGTAAGAATCGTCTAACCAACTGTAGGAGCTCTTAGATAAAGGGCCTATCAAACCGAGTTCCTCGCTTTGGAGGAGCTCCAGTTTTGTTCATAAAGGAGAAGGATGGAACTTTCGGGATGTGCATCAATTACCGAGAAATTAAATAAGCTAAAAGAACCAATACCCACTTCCAAGGATCAATGACTTGTTTGACAAAACTCCAAGAATTAAGCTTCTATTCAAAGATCGACCTTAGGTCTGGTTATCATCAGGTTAGAGTTCACAAGAAAGATATTCCAAAGACAGCTTTCAGATTCCGTTTCGGTCATCATAAATTCCTATTAATGTCGTTTGGATTAACCAGTGTCCCCAACGGTACTCATGGACCTCATCGGTTGTGCAAACCTTATTTAGACAAATTCGTGATTGTATTCATGAATGACTTTTAATCTACTCATGAAACGAGAAGGAGCACGAGCAACATTTAAGACTGATTCTGGAATTATCGGAGAAAGAACAACTATATGCTAAGCTTTCTAAATTTGACTTTTGGTTAGGAGAGGTGAAATCCCTCGGTCACGTGAACAATAGTAAAGGAATGCAAGTTGACCCCGCAAAGATCGAGGCTATCAGGAATTGGTCAACTCTTAGAACCCCCATAGAGATACGACAGTCCTTAAGACTTGCCACTTATTATAAGCAATTTTCTCAAAGATCACCAGAACTCTAACAAAACTGACCCGAAAAGACATTAAGTGTGATTGGAGCAAGGATCAGGAGATATCATTTCAGTTATTAAAGCACAAACTGTGCAGCGCGCCTATTTTGTCCATACCTAAGAGGAACGAGAAATTTATAGATTACTGCGACACTTCACACAATGGGCTGATGTAGAAAAATAAGGTCATAGCTTATACTTCATGAAAAAATAAGGTTCACGAGGTGAATTACACAGCGCATGATCTAGATCTTGGAACAGTAGTCTTTACCCTTAAGACTTGAAGACATTAGTTGTACAGTAAGAAGTGTATTACACTCACGGACCCTAAGAGCCTCCAACACATCATGAACCAGAAAGAGTCAAATATTAGGTAACATCATTGATAGAGCTAATAAGTGGTTGCAACAGTGAGATTCGTTATCACCTGAGGAAAACTAATGTGGTTGCAGACGCTCATAACCGAAAGAAATGAGTTAAGCCGTTAAGAGTACCAGCCATAGTTATAACCACTCAACCAAACCCTCCTTTCTTAGTTCATGAAGTTATTAAGGAGGAAAATATGAAAAATAAAGCCCTGCACAGAATGGATAAATAGTCTGGAATAAGGGTTAGTCAATACTTCACGAATAGAGTCTGGTTACCCTGTTTTTGATAGAGTAAGAAAGCTGGTTAAAAATGACGGACACAAATCAAGATATGTCGTTCACCCCGGATCCGATAAAATGTATCATAGGGAACTATACGGGTGGCCTAACATGAAGGATGACATTGCCACATATGTCAACAAATTCCTAACATGCTCCAAAGTTAAGACAAACATAAGAAACCATTTGAGTAAAAGTCGACCGCCTAACAAAACCCGCGCATTCCTATCAATCAAGGAGAACAACATGATGAATAAGCTAAACCAAACGTACCTCAAGGAAGTCGTCTCCGGACACGGAGTTCCTGTTTTAAATCATTTCCGATACGGATAGCAGAACTACATCTAGGCAATTATTACAGCAAGCTTTAGATACAAACTAAGACATGAAGTACCACATATCACCCTCAGACCAATGGTCAGAATAATAGAATGATCGAAACCCTAGAACACACATTAAGGGCCTATGTAATGGATACTCAATTACCTTAGTTAAATTATCGTACTACAATAGCTATCACTCAAGTATTGAAGCTGCTTCGTTTAAGGCCCTCTACGGGCAAAAGTGTCGATCACCGATTTATCAGGAAGATGTGGGAAATGGCCAAATCACTGGCGTTAAGATCATTCACGAAACTACCGAAAGGATAGTACAGATACGAAACTGACTAAAAGTTGCCTGCGATTGTAAGAAAGTTATGCAGATGAAAATAGAAAATCCCTTGTGTTCTAATTGGGGGGACGAGTACTGATGAAAGTCTCGCCATGGAAGGGTGTGATACGATTAGGAAAATAAGGAAAAACTAAACCCTCGATACATTGGCAATGCAAAGTCTTAAAGGGATTTGGACTCGTAGCTTATCGATTAGAGTTACCACCAGAGCTTAGCAGCATGCACAATACCTTCCATGTATCGAATAAGAAGAAGTGTTTGTTAGAGGAGACACTTGTTACCCCCCTTGGAAGAGGTCCAACTAACTGATAAACTTCGCATCATCAAAGAGCCAGTTGAAATCATGGACCGTAAGGTCAAAGGATTGAAGCACATTTGTATACCCATCCTCAAGGTCAGATGGAATTCTAGACATGGACCACAATTCACTTAGGCATGCAAAGGCTAGTTTAAGCAAAGATACTCTCATCTACTCTGTTGACATGGGTGTGGTCTTAGATATGTTGACACTGTCCTGTGCCTCTTGTGTAGAGACATCGATAGTGTTAGCCACAAATCCCATATGGACATCCTCTGATGGGATGTCCACCTCCAAGGTGAGGGCGGGAGTGTCCTCAGTGGTTTCCCTTTCGATATTCTGTGCAGGAGTGTCCCCCTGCACAGGGCTATTTGGCTTTTGTAATTGGGCTGAGGAGGAAGGAGCTCCTGAAACCCTTTATCTTTTGTATTTTAAGAGTATGGGAAATGGGGATGCATGTGTAATAGAAGGAGAGAGTAGGTTGGGGTCCTGGGGGTGAAGCAGTAATGGATGGCTGAGCCTGCTCAGGACCATCTCATCTGTTTCTTGGATTGATGTCCAGCATTGCAGAAGGCAATGAGACATCCACATTCAAAAAATTAGCACTTGGTTTCAAAAGTCTTTTGATTGACGGTAAAGAGTGCCTATGAGAAACATGTACCCTTTTATGAATTTTAAAGTTATTGCAAGACTTTGCAATTATTTCTGCTAAAAACCGTGGGTACATAAAAAATTTCCCATTCTTTAGGGCATGATGCCTTAACATCCCTTGAAAAATCATGTTTCAAAAATTGAACTGTTGTCCTGTTGATAAGCACACTAGGGCAGCGGCAATATTTCAAGAAAACTCAGACCAACCAGTTCTTTTTGGACTTATACATTGATGAATGATATGCACAAGATATTTCCATTTAGGGGCAAAATGTGCTTTAAAGAAAGTAAAAGTGTAACATCCGGCATTGAACCAGGTTAGCAACAACGACTTAATTAGTATTTAATGGCCAATTATAACCTAATCAGTGGATATTAGAAATTAATTAAGTGATTAACAAGGTTCATTAGAAAATTCAACTCAATTTGAATCAAATTCATCGGTGCGATGAATCGGGAAATCAATTAATCCGATCGATTTACGATATGAGGGATTAATTCAACTAAGTACATAACTAAATTATGATTAGTGACACTAATCATACACTAATACAATTACTTAACATTAATTATGCAAAACTAAAACAATTCATTAAAACAATGCATCCATAAGTATTTATAAAATTTCAAGAAAAGGAAAATACAAGAATACATTTTTAAATACATTTATACAAAAAGAAATGTAAATACATGTATAAATACATGCATGGCCGGCCCTTAGGCCATGTGATGTATTGGAATTTGACTTTTATTTAAATAATATTACTTTAAACACCATCATTTTGTTTAAAAGTGCACACAACTTTTGTCTCCCATGCCTTTCATCATTTGAAAGACCACAAATTTCTCTATAAATAGGAAGGCGTTTCATTCATTTTATTCAAACCAAAACCCTCTTTTCTCTCTTATTGAAACCGGCCAAGACACACACACAACACAAACTTCTTCATTCAAGTGTTCTTCAAGTGTTCTTGGTGTTCTTCAAGAGTTTTGGTGCATATCTTGCAAAGGATTTCAATTTCTACTCAAAATCATCTTCCAAATACATCAAAGTAAGTAAATACTAACTTATTTCATCTTATAATTATGTTTATATAAGTCTTGCATAATATATATAATCACCAACAATAACAAGTTACATAAAAACTCAAGTTTGTAAGTTTCTAGTTTTTATTTTTAAGTTGTTTCTTTAAATGTGCATATGAATATATGAACACATTATAAACATGTTAATATTATGAAAACATGTGTTATATATGTGTTATATAACTTTTATAACTTTTATACAAGTTGTCTTT
The DNA here is from genome assembly GCA_020465985.1 of Centrapalus pauciflorus. Taxonomy (NCBI): domain Eukaryota; kingdom Viridiplantae; phylum Streptophyta; class Magnoliopsida; order Asterales; family Asteraceae; genus Centrapalus; species Centrapalus pauciflorus. The sequence continues at coordinate 277,970 of JAANYP010001600.1, read as the reverse complement.
AAATAAACAACAAGAATCATAAGTTGTTTTAAGTTTATAAACTACGGATTTTCGGCAGAAAATTTATATCGACTTTGAAAAATCATAACTAATTCATAACTCAACGAAATGAGTTGATTCTTGTCTCAAAAGTTAGATCTATGTCTTAACTATAGATCTGTAATTTTTCATAATTTATTTTGAAGTTTAAGACCTCCAGAAACTATTTGGGAAACCGAAAGTTTGACAGCTCAAAAATGGCCAACATAGCGTTTTTAACGAGCCCTTTCACTAACCTAAACAACTCGAAAAATGGCCGTTCTTGATTCTAAAATCCTTTGTATATAGTAGTTTAATGTCCTAGAAAACCAAAGTCTAAAACATTTTGGAGCTTGGTCAAAAACAGCCTCAAAGTACGCCGAAAAACCTCCGAAAAAGCTGGAAAATTATATATATATATATATATATATATATATATATATATATATATATATATATATATATATATATATATATATATATATAAACTTGACGTTTTAAACAAATCTTATTTATAAACTTGTAATGTTGGGTGATTTAAGACATAAAAATCTATAAATATACATATTATCATATATTAGTGATATTAAGTCCTTATTATCATTTAGGACTCGGTTAGACACCTCCGGTTTCATCACCCATCAAACAACGCACATTTGCATTTTTGCGCATATTTTGCCATCGCAATTCCGGTGAGTCTTCATAGCCCCTATTTTCACTATCTATTGGGGTGGAAATACATGCACTATTTTCATATGGACATCAAAACTGTTTATTTCTTATATGTATTACATGTGGTTCCATCAGCCCTTATATCATGAACCGTTAATTGCATTTATTTGTAAGCGCGAATATATTATGGATAGATCTATCGGGAGTCATGTCCCCCATTCGGGTTAGTTCGGCTCGGCTAACAGAGGGTGCATATATATTCAACACACGGTATTACGTATGGGAATACTGCACAGGGCAAACACATTTCAATTAAGCTTCGGTTGCATGATGGTTTATGTAATACATACACGGAATTTATGATTTTATAAATTCAACTCATCTGTTAATGTCCATACAACTGGTCTTTTCGTGTAAACCTATGAGCTCACCAACAATTTTTGTTGACGCATTTTAGCGTGTATTTTCAGGAAATTAAGGCAAGTATGTCTCGGACGTACTTTACTTTCAAGCTTCCGCGTCCATGGAGTCGCATGCATATTCAATTTAACGGAGATTTAGCTGCATTATTTTGGATATTTTAATTATGTAATTAAATCTCTGTATTTGTGCGAACTTCGTTTCTCATGTAAAACATTACTATGTCCTGAAGTTTTACGATGTATTTTAAAAACGTCCATATAGTGGTCGTTCATTATGATTATGGCTACGCTTCCGCACTCGTCACGCCTCGCTGCCAACCGGGGTAGCAGGGTGTGACAAAAAGAATCAGTAGGGCCCCTATACCCTATAGCAAAAAGTCATTCATGTAAAGCATTAAGGGAGAGGTCAGTTATACCTGTGGCATCTTGAAGATGCAAATGTTGGCGTATTGTCTCCTCAGTGATGGTAATGGGATTACCATCGATAATGGATGAAAAAGAAGAGACTCCATTGGAGGTATTTACCGTGGCAGATTTCCAGAACTGCTCTATATGGGCGACATAGATGGTGGGATTAATGGTGAGAGCATGATGGATGTGGGAACTGCAAAGAAAGTCCATCATGTCATGGAATGGTTGGAGGTCAGTGTGTTTGAGAGAGTAGGGGAGACAGTTGTGTTCTTTGACAAACTCCATTGGAGATCAACACAGTGATTTAGGGTTTGAATCGACTGTGTGTGAATCGCTCAGAGAGAGAAAGAAAAGACCGTTGGAAGATATTTTTGCCACTGGTAGATTCAATTGAACGAAACTGGGACCTTTAAAGGTTTTGGCATTTCAAAAATATCTAGTCCCGCGCACACACTTATAAGGAATTACAGAATTACCCTGCACACTTTGACAGATCAAATGAAAACAACTAACAGTTCAACTAAAATGAACTAGCAGCTTGAGAATAGACTCAAGCTGTTAGTTGAAAATTAAGCATATTCTTATGAAACAGTGTCTCCCCTTAACTAAGCACATTTAATAAGTATGTTTCTCATAGAATAAGAGAGAATAATGAAAAACAAATTAATCCATATTAATCATACCAATATTTGATACTAGGAAGGTGAATCTTCCTACATCAAATGGTTTTTTAAATAGATCAGCTAACTGATCATCTGTATGAATTTTGGTAACTTGGATTAATTTCTTCTCATTACAATCTCTTATAAAATGAAATCTAATGTATATGTGCTTGGTTTTGGGAAATTTCACTGGATTGTGTACAATGCTTATTGCACTTGAGTTGTCAGTGTAGATAGGAGTAGATACAAAGTTCATACCATAGTCTCTCAATTAATTCTGAATCCACATCACTTGGGAACAGCAACTGGCAGCTGCAACATATTGTACTTCATTAGATGAGGTGGAGACAGTTGTCTGCTTTTTGCACTGCCAAGAGACCAGTCTTGCTCCTAGATATTGACATCCAGCAGTTGTGGATTTTCTGTCTATGTTGCAACCTCCATAGTCACTGTCAGAATAGGCTGTAAGTCCAAGAGGGGAGTCCTTAGGATACCATAGTCCCAGTTGTGGTTGTCCCTTTAGGTATCTAAAGATTCTCTTAACAGCAAACAGATGTGAGTCCTTTGGAGCACATTGAAACCTGGCACAAACACAAACAGCAAACATTATATCAGGTCTAGAAGATGTGAGATACATAAGTGAACCTATCAAGGATCTATATAAGTGAATATCCACAACCACTCCATCTTTGTCTGCATCAAGCTGCTTGTGAGTGTCCATTAGAGTGCTAGCAACTTTGGTATCTTTGTAGCCAAACTTTTCCAGAATGTCATTTACATACTTTGATTGACTTATAAAAAGTCCAGTGGGTTTCTGCTTGACTAGCAATCCTAGAAAGAAAGTAAGTTCTCCCATTGAACTCATTTGGAACTTTTTGTGCATCAAGGTTTCAAACTCCTTGCACAGACTGTCATTTGTTGATCCAAAAATTATGTCATCAACATATATCTGAACAAGCAGAATCTCTGATTTGATGGACTTTGGGAACAATGTCTTGTCAAGAGTACCTCTCTTGAATCCATTTTGTAGAAGGTATGAGGACAAAGTGTCATACCATGCTCTTGGGGCTTAGTGGAGTCCATAGAGGGCTTTGTCTAATTTGTAGACTCTGTCTGGATACTTATAGTCCTCAAATCCAGGGGGTTGACACACATAAACCTCTTCTTCGATTGTACCATACAAGAATGCAGATTTCACATCCATTTGGTACACTTTAAACCCTTTGAAACTGGCATAAGCTAGGAACAGTCTGGTGGCTTCTATCCATGCTACTAGGGCAAAGACATCATCATATTCTATTCCTTCTTCTTGAGTGTATCCCTGAGCTACCAATCTTGCTTTGTTCTTGATTACTACACCTCTCTCATCCTTCTTGTTTATGAAAACCCATCTTGTGTCAATTGCTCTTTTTCCTCTAGGTAAGTCAACTAGAGTCCATACATTCTGAATCTTGAATTGCAAAAGTTCTTCTTGCATTGCCTCAATCCAAGATGGATCTTTCAGAGCCTCAGATGCCTTCTTTGGTTCTAATTGTGACATGAAGCATGCATGTTCAAAGGCAGCTAGACTGAATTCAAGGACTGCTGATTCAGCATTAGTGGACTCCTTGTGAATCATTGTCCTTGTCTGCACAGGAGTGCGTGGGTCTCCCATTATCTGGTTGAGAGGATGACACTTGTGAACCCTGAGTGTGGGTTCTCTTTCTGTCTGAAATGATGTTCCCAGATTGATATCATCACCTTCAGTACCACTTGATGATTCTGCTCCAGTAACAGCTTGATCAGAAGATGAGACTTGTCCATGTTGGATGAAGCTGCTACTTCAGGGCTTGGGATTGGCACTTCATACTCTGGATTTGTGGCATGTTGATCAATCAGGACCCCTGGTGGGTCACAAGATAGAAGTGGTAGTACAGTATACTCATCCCATTTATCAGAATCTTCAACAGTTGGAAACTTTGTGCCAAAAGCTGGAATGTTTGTGTTACCAGCATGAGAATTTGTACTGGCAGTTTCAACATTGTTTCCAACAGCTCCTGCAGAATACTCAACAAAGCTCAGAGAATTTGTTAGTGAATCTAAATCAAACAACCAATCAGGACCAGTGCCTTTGACATTTGCAGTGTTTTCATTAAACTCAACATTGACACTTTCTTCAATGGTTTTAGACACACTGTTATATACTCTATAGGTTTTGCTTTGAATAGAGTAACCTACAAAGAAACCTTCTTCAGCCTTACTTTCAAACTTTCCTAAGTGAGTTTTAGTGTGAAGAATAGTGCATGAACAACCAAAAGATTTTAGAAAGGCTACTAAGGGAACTCTGTGATGGAATAACTCATATGGAGTTTTCCCTTGTGACTGAACAACTTGAACCCTATTTAGAACATAGCAGGCTGTGTTTACTGCCTCTGCTCAGAAGGTCATTGGCAGTTTGGAATCAGCTAGCATGGTTCTAGCAGCCTCTATTAGAGTTCTATTCTTACTTTCAGCTACACCGTTTTGTTGTGGTGTTCTAGGTGCACTATATTGCCTTGCAGTGCCTTTTGACTCACAGAAACTGTTTAGGATATGATTTTTAAACTCAGTTCCATTGTCTGATCTGATTACTTTTACCTTTAAGTTTGATTGGTTTTCAATCTTAAGAATAAAGGATTTGACTAACTCAGCAGTTTCATCCTTAGTCTTAAGAAAGTAAACCCATGTAAACCTGGTGAAATCATCAACAATGACTAAACAGTAATCTCTTTTTTTCAAACTCAAAACAGATGTGGACCAAAGAGATCAATATGAATAAGATGAAGAGTAGATGAGATTGAATTTACCTCTTTGGCCTTATGAGAAGTTTTGTGTTGCTTGTCTTTAAGACATGCCACACAATGATCATCACATATGAACTCCTTTAGTTGTAAACCTCTTACCAAGTTCTTTCTGACTAAAACATTCATAGATTTGAAGATCATGTGACACATCCTTCTGTGCCAAAGAGCAGACTCATTGGATGATGCTTTGGATATCAAACAGCTTAAGGTATTTGATTTGGATAAAAGATCTGTGTCCAAATAGTAGACATTGTCCTTTCTTGGTGTTCTGAGTAAAACAAGAGTTTCAGGGATTTTAAAATCTTTTGAAAGGACAATGCACTCAGAGTCTGTGAACAACACAATATTCTGTTTATCACAGATTTGAGACACACTTAGTAAATTGTACTTCAGCTGTTCAACATACAAAACATCATTGAAGATCATATTGCCTGTTTTGATAGTACCTTTACCTGCTACCTTACCTCCCTTGGAATTTCCACCAAATGCAACAAACCCTCCTTCAGAGTTTTTGAAATTTGACAAGCATTCAGAATTGCCTGTCATGTGCCTAGAGCATCCACTATCCATATGCCATCTTGTTTTATGTTGGGTCCTGTGGGTGCCCTGCACTGAAAAAAGCTTAGTTAGTAGTGGAGTAAACCACAACCAAATTGGTTTTTGGTTGTCCTTGTGCATTGACATAACTAAACACAGTTTGTGTCTTTTTAAACTTAGTGAGATCGACTGGTGGATTTTGTGAAGAGTATTTAGTTATGACATGAGGTATCCAGGTGTTCTTTCCAACCTTTTCATTAACAGTCTCAGATGATCCACTACCAGTTCCAATTTTAAACTTAGCAGTTTGAACTGAGTTTTTAGTGCTAACAGCTTCAGAGTTTGCACTACCAGTTCCAACTTCAGACTTAACAGTCTCAACATTTGCATCAACAGTTTCATCTGTGTTTTTGCCTTTAACACGCCATATCTTTTTAATGTTTGCTTTGGATTTTGCTAAAACTTGTTTTTGGTGTGTTGGCTGTCTTTTGTTGTCTTTTAAGTACCAGTGATCAACTGTCTTCTTTGGAACTAGTGTAACAGGTGGTTTGGCCTTTAAATTTTTTGAGTTTTGAACAATTTCCTGTTTTTGAAACACAGTCTGTTTTGCAACAGATGGTTTATATAAACAATGTCTGGCCAAATGGTTTTTCCTGCCACAATGGAAACATCTTTTGACTGTTTTGATTGGAGAACCAGTTTTGTTAGACCATAACTGGTTCTTGTTCCTTTGATTTCCCCTTACCTGCTGTTGTGTGGGAAACTTTTGGACATCATGCTTTTGGCATGTGCATATTGGAACAGTCTTACCCCTTTTATTAGTTTTTGAGGAAGATGTAATGTTACAGTTAGAAGGTACAGGAACATGTGAAGCTTATTGCATACACTCGTCTTCTCTTTTCCTTTCGCACTGGGGTTTTTGATGAAACTGGAAGTAAGAGGTTCTATAGGTGCACTCATTGTTTTGATATTTCTCTCAACTTCTTTATACTCACAGCCTTCATTTGGAATCAGTACTTCCTTAGATTCAGGCCTGTTTTCAAGGATAGGATCTACAGTTTTCATTGTTTCATCTAATGGTTCATTCACAAGCCTATCAAGAACTTCACTCATGGGATGAATGTATTTGTTGTTGTATGGGGGTGGAGTGGCTTTGTATCCTATACCTTCTTTGGGATTGAGTCTAAATTTTACCCTATCTTTAAATTGGACCTCCATTAGGTGTTCTAGCTTTTGATTTGCCAGCTTGAAGCTTCCTAAATCTATATTAACATATTCTATTTTCTTGTTAGCTTCTAACACCTTCTGTTCAGCCTCATCTAGTTTCTTATTTAGGGTCTCTATTTTCTTATTCAGTTCCTTTTTCTCTCACTCATGATATGTTCTATCATGTCCCATCTAAATCTCATTGTCCTTATAGTCATTGATTTGTTTTTCAAGATCTTCTATAGCCTACATGTACTCATATCTCCTTTCTTCCATCTTAGCTAGAGTTTTGCACATGCTCTCATTATGATCTCTGTACTTTTTAACCATATTTTTGCATGTTTGAGAGCAGAGTTTAGCATTTACCTCAGATGGTAGTTCAGTGGAAGTGACATTGGATGTTTCTGCCATAAGAGCTTGATTTTGACACTCCTCTTCTGTTTGATCACTCCAGTCAAACACATTGTCCTCTTGAGAGACAAGAGCTTGTGATGATGAAGTTTGATTAGTTTGTTGGGGTCTTGTTGGCTGTTGACCTTGGGATCTGCATTCTTTAGCAAAGTGACCAAGCTTGTGGCATTTAAAGCATTCAACCTTTGATTTATCAAATGCTGGTTTACCTTCTGATCTGGCTTGAAAGTTTGGTCTGCCAGTTCTTTTCAGAAATCTTTTGGCCCTCATAGTCAACATAACATGCTACCATTTCAAGTCCATCTCTTCTAAATCATCTGGATGGATTTGTTCTAAATCTTCAGCATTTAGAGCAAACAGTCCATCACTTGCAACAAAAGCTTCATAATGAACTTCAGTAGAGTTACCATCAGCACCCGAAAAGGAATCACAACAATTTGATTTATCAATGACAGCAGAGCAGTGTTGTGATTGAAAGAAAATGATTTCTTTTTATTTTCAATCTCAGTTTCAAACACTCTTAGGCTGTTGTAAAGGTCATCCAACTCTATTTCATCAAGAGTATCTTTGGTTCTCCATTGGGCAGCATAGACTGTCCATTCTTCACCAAGTGATCTAAGGAATTTTCTATTTACTTCATCTTGATCCAAGCTGACTTTGGCACTCTCCAATTCACCTATCAGCTTATTAAACCTGTCTAAAATCTAAGTAAGGTTTTCATTCTTGCCACCAGAAAAGTTTTCATACTGCTGTTTTAAAAGATCTTTTTGATTCCTTTTGGTGCTAGCAATGCCAGCAAATCTTTTCTCTAAAGCAATCCAAAGAAAATGAGCAGTATAGAACTTTTTAAATTGATGTTGATAAGCATTAGGAATGGCTATTTGTAAAAGAGTAAGAGCTTTCACTTCATTCATTCGAGCCTTTCTTTCAAGTTCAGTCTTTGGAGGTGTTGTGATAGGTTTGCCCTCAGCATCTAGTTCAGGATCAACTACAGGAGGATATTCAACAGCTTCCCATATGGCATAGTCAATAAATTGAATGTGCTGTTGAATCCTAAGTTTCCACATCTCGAACTCAGTGGGTTTGAGCATAGGCACTTTGAGTCCTTGCCCAGATCCACTACTGCTATTTTCAAACTCCATTGTAGAAAAATAAAATTTTTAGAAGAATGTTTCTGACTTTGAAAACAAAAAATAATAAATAAAACCTGTGGCTATGATACCACTTGTCAAGATCAAAATCACCACCTAAGATTAACTGGTTTGAATAAATCAGAGTGTAAACCAATAACCTTGTATTGAATCAAAGTCCAATTAAGAAGTTTGCGGAATAACACTTAACTGTTTTAAGAAAACTTTCAGAATAAATAACACATAAATATAATCAAAAATCAAATCTTTTATATTGCCAAACCCACTGTTTACAATCACCTCTAATCTGTTTGATTAGACGAAGAACACAGACTGTTCTTAAGGTTTTACAACCTTAGAGGCTTGAGACACTTAATCAGAAAGAAATTACACTTGAAGCACGCGATTACAAAACTTGCACGTACAGACTTACAATAGAAAGACCTAGTCTATCTATATATATAGCATTCTGATTTGTTTCCTTGAAGAACTCTGATTTCTCTGGTAGTAGATATGCTTGGAAGCTATTCAAATCTTGAAATATAAATTGCTTCCTGAACTTCAGCACTTTCTGTTGTTAATCTGTTGAGCAGCTTGAACCTTTTAACTCTGGCAGCTTGAACTTTTGAACTAGCAGCTCGAACTTACTTAACTAACAGCTTGAACTTTGTAATTACGCAGAATGACTACTAACAGTCTGAGAAGTCTAACTAACAGCTTTACATACTTAGAATATTTCCCAACAACAATTTTTAAATTTGAAAACCCAGCCCACTAAAATATAAATCCGATCTCTCATTTTTCACCATTTAAGCCCATTTATTCAACCAAAAAAAAATTATCCACATTCTGAAAGAACAAAAATAAAGAGTAAAACAACAAAAACACATAAAAAATTTGAACAACTAAAAAAATTTAAACACAAATATAAAATGAACAAAATAAAACAAAAAAATGAACTAACAACAAATTTGCTCCCCCTTGAATTTTGCGCTAATGCTCCCCCTCTGATTAATATCACCTTTAAAGTTTGCTCCCCCTGCAAACAATCAGATATACAAATATCAGATAAAAAAAGTTTTGTGTTTGCTATCCCTGCACATGACAATCCGTTTATGTTAAATCTCAGAAAGATTAAAAACATTTAAATCACATGAGATTAACAAAAATTAAATCAAGTAAAACTTTGTAAAAATAAAAATTATATTTTGTAACTACTGAATGTTTAAATCTATCGATTCAACATACCTAATTTGTATACCAAAAAGTTAAGCGTTTTTTCATCTAGCGCTTTGGTAAACAAATCAGCTAGTTGATATTTAGTGGGTACAAAATATAATTCTACCTTACCATTTTCTACATGATCTTTTATGAAATGGTACCGAATGTCAATGTGTTTAGTTTTGGAGTGTTGAAATGGATTTGACGCTATTGCAATTGCGCTCTGGAAATCACAATAGATAGGAATTTTTTGAGGTGTAAACCCATAGTCTCTTAGTTGACTCTTCATCCACAACACTTCTGAACAGCATGATGATACAACAATGTACTCAGCTTCTGCTGTTGATAGTGACACACGGTGTTGTTTCTTGGATTACCAGAAGACGGGTTTGTCACCAAGGAATTGAACTGATCCTAATGTGTGTTTACGATCCATTTTTTCACCTGCATGATCAGCATCAGAAAAGGCAGTCAATGTAAATGACGATTCCCTAGGATACCACAAACCTAAGTTTGGAGTTCCCTTTAGATATCTTAAAATTCATTTGGCAGCAGCTAAATGTGATTCCTTTGGATGTCCCTGATATCTAGCACAGACACACGTAGCAAACATAATATCAGGTCTACTTGCAGTTAAATACATTAACGACCTAGTTATCCCTCGATAATGAGTTACATCAACAGGTTTCCCTGAAATGCCCTCATTGAGTTTAGATTTAGAATCCGGAGCCATGAGTGTTTTCATGGGTGTACTGTTGACCATGTTAAATATTTTCAACATGTCTTGAATGTATTTTGACTGATTAATGAAAATTCCATCAGTCAGCTGTTTTACTTGTAAACCCATAAAAAAATTTAATTCACCCATCATGCTCATTTGAAATTTCTGGGACATTAATAATGCGAACTTTTTAAAAAGTTCAGGATTAGTAGACCAAAAATCATATCATCTACATATATCTGAATAACTATGATATCGGGACCCTGTCGTTTAATGAATAGGGTAGTGTCAACTGCACCGTTGTTAAAGCCACATTTTAAAAGATAATTCGATAGGGCATCATACCAAGCTCGGGGTGCTTGTTTAAGGCCATATAGTGAGTTGTCTAAAATATATACATGATTAGGCTTCGAATGATTGATAAATACTTCGGGCTGATATGTATATGCAGCATCATTTAACTCTCCATTTAAAAACGCAGTTTTTACATCCATTTGATATACATCGAAATTCTTATGAGCGGCAAAAGCTAGAAACATTCTAATGGCCTCTATCCGGGCAACGGGGGAAAATGTTTCATCGTAATCAATCCCCTCCTGTTGGCTGTATCCTTTGGCTACGAGACGTGCTTTGTTCCGAATGACGACACCGTGTTCATCTTTCTTGTTCTTGAAGATCCACTTCATGCCAACGATGGATTTGTCTTTTGGTCGTTCCACTAATCTCCAGACTTTCAACCTTTCAAACTAATTAAGCTCATCTTGCATTGCTACAATCCAGTCTGCATCCAGAAGAGCTTCTTTCTACATTATTGGTTCGATCTTGCCCGAAAAATTTGAGAAGAGACATTCATTTAACGTAGCTCTCCGGGTTTTTATAGAAGCCGAGGGATCACCAATAATATTTTCAGGTGGGTGGTTCCTTGTCCATTTGAAAGTATGATGTCACACCCCGTTACCCCGGTTGGCAACGAAGTGTGACGTCGCAAAAGCGTAACCATAATCAACAAAATATGTCAACAAAATTGTTGGTGAGCTCATAGGTTTATGCGAAAAGACCAATTGTATGGACATTAGCAGATGAGTTGAATTTATAAAGCATAAATTCCATGTATGTATTACACAGACCATCATGCAACCGAAGCTTAATTAAATGAGTTTGTCCTGTGCAGTATTCCCATACATAATACCGTGTGTTAAATATATATGCATCTCTCCGTTAGCCGATTAAGACTAACCCGAATGGGGGACATGACTCCCGATAGATCTATCAACAATATATTCGCGCTTACAAATAAATGCAATTAACAGTTCATGATGTGAGGGCTGATGGATCCACACATGTAATACATATAAGAAATAAACAGTTTTGATGTCCATATGAAAATCGTGCATGTATTTCCACCCCAATAGATAGTGAAAATAGGGGCTATGAAGATTCACCGAGCTTGTTATAGCAAAGTATTCACGAAAAATGCAAGTTTACGTTCTTTGATGGTTGATGCACCGGATCTGTTTAATCGAGTCCTAAGTGATAATAAATACTTAATAACTCTAATATATGATAATATGTATATATATATATATATAGGTTTCTATGTCTTAAATCACCCAACATTACAAGTTTATATATAAGATCCACTTAAAACGTCAAGTTTATATATATATATATATATATATATATATATATATATATATATATATATATATATATATATATATATATATATATATAATTTTCCAGATTTTCGAAGGTTTTTCGGCCTACTTTGAGGCTGATTTTGAACAAGATCCAAAACAATTTAGGCTTTGGTTTTCTTGGAAATTAAACTTCTATATACAAAGAATTTTTAAACTCAAGAACGACCATTTTTTGAGGTGTTTAGGTTAGGGAAAAAGCTTGTTGAAAACCCTATGTTGGTCATTTTTGAGCTGTCAAACTTTCGGGTTCCCAAATAATATCTGGGGGTTCTAAACCCCATAATAAATTATGAAAACTTCCAGATTCTTAGTTAAGATATAGATCTAACTTTTGAGACATGAATCAACTCATTTTGTTAAGTTATGAATTAGTTATGATTTTTCAAAGTTGATGCAACATTTCTTCCGAAATTCCGTATTTCATAAACTTGAAACAACTTGTGATTCTTGTTGTTTATTCAAAGACTACTTGTATAAAAAGTTATAAAACACATTTATATAACTTGTCATAATATTTACACATACATGATGTGTTTATATATTTATAAACACATTTGAAGAAAACAACTCAAAAACAAAACTAGAGATTTATAAACTTGAGTTTTTATGAAACTTGTTGTTGTTGGTGATTATATATATTATGCAAGACTTATATAAACATAAATGTATGATGAAATAAGTTAGTATTTACTTACTTTGGGGTATTAGAAGAATGAAATCAAGTAGAAGTTGAAACTCTTGCAAAAGTTGCACCAATAACACTTCAAAGTATGAAGAACACTTGAAATACTTCAAGAACACCAAAAATTGAAGGGTTTTTGGCTTTGGGAGACCTTTGTGTCAGGATCAAAATCACCTAAGATTAACTGGTTTCAATAGATCATAGTTTAAACCAATAACCTTGTTTTGAATCAAAGTCCACTTAAGAAGTTTCCGGAATAACACTTAACTGTTTTAAGAAAACTTTAAAAACAAATAAAGAACAAATATTCAAATAAACACAATCAATATCAATTGCTTTATAATACTAAAATCTCTGATTACAATCACCTCTAATTTGTTTTGATTAGACGAAGAAAAAACTAATTGTTCTTAGGGTTTTACAATCTTAGAGGCTTGAGAAACTTATCAGAATACAATGAAAAACTTTAAGCACCACGATTACAAACAAAAAAAACTTGCACACACACTTCTAATAGAAAGACCTAGTCTATCTATATTTATAGCCTTCTGATTTGTTTCCTTGATGGACTCTGATTTCTCTGGTAGTAGATATGCTAGGAAGATCTTCAAATCTTGAAATATATATCACTTCTTGAATTTCAGCACTTTCTGTTATCAATCTGTTGAGCAACTTGAAATTGTAACTCTGGCAGCTTGAACTTTCGAACTAGCAGCTTGAGTTTGTTGAACTGGCATGTCGAACTTTGTAATCACATAGAAATACTACTAACAGTTTGAGAAATCTAATTAACAGCTTGACATACTTAGATTATTTTCCAACAATCTCCCCCTAACTAAAATTCTTTACACAAGTCTTTAAGTTTCTATCCAAATAAGGAAATAAAACAAAGTAAAACTGTTATATACAAACTAAGGCATCCAAAAACTTACAACTGTGAAAGTTTCTGCCTTATAGCGTTTATGAATTCCCTCTTTAACTCCACTTTATCACATTCAATCTTCATAGAGCTCATTTGGAGTAGCCATGCTTTTGGCAAATCAAGGAATTCAAAATTGTAGAATCTGCTGGATCTGTCTGCAAACTTGAGTCTATTTGTCATGGATTTGGCATATAAATCAACCTATACAATCTTCATTTCCTTGGCAGCTTCTATATCCACTCTGGTGGATTCTGGATCAAAAATGCTTCTGAGATCTTTTAAATTTGTCTGAACCCATACAATTGGTGACCTAGAGTGACTGGCAGTTCCAATATTATGCATTTGTGTCAGCTCATCTCTAGTCAATCTTTGAACTAGTTGGATTAGGCTCTTGTATTCTTCCTCTGGACCAGCTTCTTTTTTTATTACAAAATGATATACTAAATCAATGTCATCCATTGACTTAGCATACCAGTAAGTAATTGGAGGTTTGGAGAAGTCATGCTGGTCGAGGGTGTTTTCAATCTCCATGGCCTTTTGTAGTTGTTGTTCAAACTTTGCTTGTTGGATGGTTTCAGTTTGAGGAGCATCGACAACAGTTTGAGAGAGAACTTGTGGATCTTGGACTTGTTGGGAGGCTTTGGAAGCTTTTTCTTTTTCTTTTTCTTTGTCATATAGAGCCTGAAGCTTCTCTGTTGACCAAGATTAAGCAATGATCTTTGATACTCCAGCAGTTGCTGAGAAATTGATCAAAAATCTTCTATGTTCTGCCTTTGAAGGCCTTGTTGGCCTTTTCCTCTTCTTCTGGTTTTCTTTTACCACAAACCCCCTTAGGTAATCTCCTAAGGTTTCATCATCTCCTGTTGGTTCCTGGGCTTGCTGGTCTAGAATTTGATCCTGTTCTTCTGCCAATCTTCTGGCCAGTTCAGCATCATGAGCAACTTGAGCTTCTTTTGAAATAAATTTAATCTTTGGAGGCTCAATCAAAATGCCCTTTCCCTTGTCAGTAGTTTCTGCTGAAGATGTTACTGTGGCTTGGACTGCTGAGGTAGGAGCTTGAGAGCCTTCTCTGATAAACACCTCACTTGGCTTAATGGAAACAACTTGAGCATCTAGACTAACAGCTTGAAAATCTGATAGGACTGTTAGCCTAGAAGTTGGGACTGTTGTTGGTGAAGTTGAAGTTGTTTGGACTGGACTTGGGATCTCCTGATTCTTCCCCTTTTTTATGCATTGGTTTGATCATAGGGACCAAAAACCTTTACAAGCAGGGATCGAACCATGTTCTCGAGCTGTATGATCTTGTTACCAAATAACTTGAACCCAAGGTTAAACTGGTCAAGTCTTTGTTGTTGGACTGTTGTGAGTTGTTGCAGAGCTGTGATTTGTGATCCCTGTGCTGCAATAATGGCCTTGTAATGTTCCAAAATGGCTACAACAGGTTTAAGTTGTTGATCCGTCAATGCCATTAATTGCAAACTAGCCTCAAGATCTTCAAACGATAGTGGGATTTGAGATCTATCACTGGCATCAATTCAAGAAGTAGAAACATCTGGGCCCCTTTGTTCTTGGTACTGGGGACTTCCAGAAGGTGCTTGCACACCCTCTGTTGCCATGGGAGTGGTCTTAGTGATGTTGGTACTGTCCTGTGCCCCTTGTGCAGAGACATCAGTAGCACCAGCCACAAATCCCATATGAACATCCTCTGATGGGATGTTCACCTACAAATTGAGGGTGGGAGTTTCCTCAATGGGTTCCCTATCGATATTCTGTGCAGGAGTGTCCCCCTGCACAGAGCTATTTGGCTCTGGGGATTGGACTGAGGAGGATGGAGCTCCTACAACCCTTTGTCGTTTATATATTTTAAGTGAGGGGGCTGGGGAAATATGTATCGTAGAAGGAGTAGAGGAAATATATGTATCATGAGGAGTGGGTTGGGATCCTAGGGGTGAAGCAGTAATAGGTGGCTGAGCCTGCTCAGGACCCTCTCCTCTGTTTCTTGGATTGACATCCTGCATTGCATGAGGCAAAGGGACATCCACACTGTGAAAATTGGCATTTGGTTTTAAAAGTCTTTTAATAGTAGGTAAAGAGTGCCTATGGGAAATATGTATCCTTTTATTTACTTTAAAAGTGTTGCAAGATTTTGCAATAATTTCTGCCAAAAACCGTGGATACATCAAAAATTTCCCATTCTTTAAGGCATGGTGCCTTAACATCCCTTGAAAAATCGTATTAGAAAAATTAAACTGTTGGCCTGTTGATAAGCACACTAAGGCAGTGGCAATATTGGAAGAAAATTCAGACCAACTAGTCCTTTTAGGGCTTAAACATTGCTGAATAATATGTACAAGATATTTCCATTTAGGACCAAAATGTGCTTTATAGAAGGTAAAAGAATCAGTTGGGCCCCTATACCGGATTTCAAAAATACCTTCATGTAAAGCAGTAAGGGAGAGATCAGATATACCTGTGGCATCTTAAAGATGCAGATGTTGGTGTATAGTCCCCTCGGTTATTGTAATGGGATTACCATCAATGATTGATGTAAAAGAAGTGACTTCATCAATGGTATTTACAGTGGCTGATTTCCAAAACTGCTCTATGTGAGAAACGTATATAATGGGATTGACAGTTAGGGCATAATGGATATGGGTACTGTCAAGATCAAAAATCACCTAAAATTAACTGGTTTTAACAAATCAGAGTGTAAACCAATAACCTTGTTTTGAATCAAGGTCCAACTAAGAAGTTTGCGGAATAACACTTAATTGTTTTAAGAAAAACTTTCAGTATAAATGACAGATAAATATAATCAAAATCAAATTATTTATATTGCCAAAATCACTGATTACATCACCTCTAATCTGTTTGATTAGACGAAGAACACTAATTGTTCTTAGGGTTTTACAACCTTAGAGGCTTGAGAAACTTTATTAGAATGCAATTATAATGAAGCACACAATTACAGAACTTGCACGTACAGACTTACAATAGAAAGACCTAGGAAATAAAACAAAGTAAAACTGTTATATACAAACTAAGGCATCCAAAAACTTACAACTGTGAAAGTTTCTGCCTTATAGCTTTTATGAATTCTCTCTTCAACTCCACTTTATCACAATTAATCTTCATAGAGCTCATTTGGAGTAGCCATGCCTTTGGCAAATTGAGAAATTCAAAATTGTAGAACCTGCTGCATCTGTCTGCAAGCTTGAGTCTATATGTCATGGATTTGACATATAAATCAATCTGTACACTCTTCATTTCCTTAGCAGGTTCTATATCTAATCTGGTAGACTCTGGGTCAAAAATGCTTCTGAGATCTTTCAAAATTTGTTGAACACAAACAATTTGAGACCTAGAATGACTGGCAGATCCAATATGATGCATTTGTGTCAGCTCATCTCTAGTCAGTCTCTGTATCAGATGGATTAAGCTTTTAAATTCTTCCTCTGGACCAGCCTCTCTTTTGATTACAAAATGATACACTAAATCAATGTCATCCATTGACTTAGCGTACCAGTAAGTAATAGGAGGTTTGGAGAAGTCATGTTGATCCAGGACTTTTTCAATTTCCATCGCCTTTTGCAGCTGTTGTTCAAACAACACTCTCTTTACCTTATCAAACTTTGCTTGTTGAATGGTTTCAGATTGAGGATCATTAGCAACAGTTTGAACTGGTTCTTGTAGAACTTGGACTTGTTGGGAGGCTGTGGATGCTTTTTCCTTCTCCTTTTCTTTGTCATATAATGCCTGAAGCTTTTCAGTTGACCACGACTGAGTAATTACTTTTGATATCCCAGATGTGGGAGAGAAATTTATCAAAAATCTTATGTGTTCTGCCTTTGAAGGCCTTGTTGGCCTTTTTCTCTTCTTTTGATTATCCTTGACCATAAACCCTCTTAGGTAGTCTCCTAAGGTTTCATCATCTCCCATTGGATCATGGGTTTGCTGGTCTAAGATCTCATCTTGTTCTTCTGCTAATTTCCTTTCCAGTTCAGCATCATGGGCAACTTGGGCTTCTTTAGAGATGAATTTGATCTTTGGAGGCTCAATTAGAATACCCTAACCCTTGCCTTTGGAAGCTGATACTGTGGGTTGGACTGCTGGGGCAGGACCTTGGGAACCTTCTTTGATAACCACTCCACTTGTTCTGATGGGAACAACTTGAGCTTCTATACTAACAGCTTGAGAAACTGTTGGAACTGTTAGCCTAGAGACTGAAGCTGTTGTTGGAGAAGTTGAAGCTGTTTGGACTGGTTGAGGGATCTCCTAATTATCCCCCTTTTTGGATGCATTGGTTTGGCCAGGAGGACCAAAAATCTTTGCAAGCAGGGATCAAACCCTCTTCTCGAGCTGGATAATCTTGTTTCCACACAGAGTGAAACCAAGATGAAACTGATCAAGGTACTGTTGTTGTGCTGCTGTGAGTTGTTGTAGGGCTGTGATTTGAGATCCCTGTGCAGCAATATTGGACTTGTAATGTTCCAAAATGGCTACAACAGGTTTCATCTGTTGATCCGTCAAAGCCATAAGTTGTAGACTAGCCTCAAGATCTTCAAATGATATGGGTATTTGAGATCTATCACTGGCATGAATTCCAGAAGTAGAAACATATGGGCCCCTTTGTTCTTGGTACTGGGGACTTCCAGAAGGTGCTTGCACACCCCAGGGGTGTGGTCTTAGAGATGTTGATACTGTCTTGTGCCTCTACACAAAACCCATATGAACATCCTCTGATGGGATGTTCACCTCCAAGTTGAGGGAGGGAGTATCCTCATTGGGTTCCCTCTCGATATTCTATGCAGAATTGTCCCCCTGCACAGGGCTATATGGCTCTGGAATTTGGACTGAGGAGGAAGGAGCTCCTACAACCCTTTGTCTTTTATACATTTTTAGTGAGGGAGCTAGGGATATATGTATAGAAGAAGGAGCAGAGGAAGTATATGTATCATGAGGAGTGGGTTGGGGTCCTGGGGGTGAAGCAGTAATGGATGGCTGAGCCTGCTCAGGACCCTCTCCTCTGTTTCTTGGATTGATGTCCTGCATTGCAGAAGGCAATGAGACATCCACATTGTGAAAATTGGCACTTGGTTTCAAAAGCGTTTTAATAGTAGGTAAAGAGTGCCTATGTGAATCATGTATCCTTTTATGTATTTTAAAATTATTGCAAGACTTTGCAATTATTTCTGCCAAAACCGTGGATACATCAAAAATTTCCCATTCTTTAGGGCATGATGCCTTAACATCCCTTGAAGAATCATATTTGAAAAATTAAACCGTTAGCCTGTTGATAAGCACACTAAGGAAGTGGCAACATTTGAAGAAAATTCAGACCAACCGGTTCTTTTAGGGCTCATACATTGCTGAATAATATGCACTAGATATTTCCATTTAGTACCAAAATGTGCTTTGTAGAAGGTAAAAGAATCAGTAGGGCCCCTATACCCAATAGCAAAAAGACCCTCATGTAAAGCAGTAAGAGAGAGTTCAGAAATACCTGTGGCAGCTTGAAGATGCAGATGTTGGCGTATTGTTTCCTCAGTGATGGTTATGGGGTTACCATCAATGATTGATGCAAATGAAGTGACTCCATTAATGGTATTGACAGTGGAGGATTTTCTAGAACTACTCTATGTGTGAGACGTAGATGGTAGGATTGACAGTTAGAGCATAATGGATATGAGAACCACGAAGAAAATCCATCATGTCATGGAACGATTGTAGTTCAGCATGTTTGAGAGAGTAGGGTAGGCAGTTATGTTCTTTGACAAACTCCATTTGAGATCAAGACGGTGATTTAGGGTTTGGAACGACTGTGTGAGTGTAACAACCAAACTTTTAGCTAATCCTAAATATCTGATTATTTAACCATAATGTAATTTATTACATTAATTGAATTACAATTTAATTAAAGTTTTGAAAATATTTTAATTATATTATATAAATATTTAAATTATGAATTAATAAATTATTAAGATAATTAAATAAAAGATATATAAGATACGAAAGTAATAGTGGGTTAAGTAGCAAACGTAACTAGTTGAAGTATATAAACGTAATTAAGGTTCATGATCTCTAAATCTGACTCTCTCTCTAGATTTTCTCTCTCTAGATTTTCTCTCTACTCTCTCTCTACTTCTCTGTAACAACCTAACTTTTTGCCAAGCATGTAATAATTGAATTTTGAGATAATAATGTAATTTTATTACATTATTTATGATGAAATTTAATTAAGTTTGAAATTATTTAATTAAATTATATATATGATATAAATTATTGAAAATGAATAAAAGAGATGTATTATACAAAAGTTTAGTGGGTTAAATTCAAATATGACCAATTTAAAATATAAAAGCCAAATAAATGATCATTAAGATCATTAACACAAAAATTACTCTTACTCTCTAATCTCTCTCTAACCTCTCGGCCAAACTCACAAATTACTCAAAATTGTTCATTAATTTGCATTTAATTGAAGATTCAAGATCAAAGAAACTTACAACAATCATCAAACACTATCAATTAGCAAGAATTTGAGGTAAATTCACTTTTAAATTCGATCTTTATGTATATTTGGTTCGGGTTTGTGAGAAACCGAAACCAAGAATTATAAATGTGAAAAATGTTGTTGCATGTGTACAAAATTGATAGATAATCATATAATGAAGTAATTAAATGTGATAGAAACAAAGATTTTGGGTTAGATCTTTCAAATTACTTAGAAATCGGAATTTTTGGACAAAAATGTGTTCTTGACAAAATGATGAGTTTTGGATGATCTTAATCAAACTAGTGTGTTTATGATAGGGAAAAATGTATAAAATTAACCCAATAATGTTAATATAACTACATATTTAGTTGCATGTTGATAAAAATGAATTTTTGTGAATTATTTGATAAGAACCCGTATGAACAAATGATGAACACCAAGAACAAAAATCTGGAAAATATGAAGATATGGGGTCCGAATTCGGTTCAACCGAATTCGGATAAGAAGCTCAAATTCGGATCCCATGTTTCGGACCCATCTTGAATCCGGATGAGTTTAGTTCGGATCCTACTTCGGATTTTGCTTTGGTCCCAATTTCGGATGAAGCTCATTTCGGATTCTACATATCGGATGTTTCTAATTCCGTCCTAAATATCCTAATTCAGATCACTTTGGTCCGGATCCGGATGATCCGAATCCGGGTCCCCAATCCGGATGGATCCGAATCCGGGTTGATCCAAATTCTTTTTATATTTTGATATTTTAATTAAATAAATGATTATATATATGTATATGATATATATATGTATATATATAGAAAGCTTTTGAGAATTTAATGAAACAAAAGAATATAAATAAATGAAAGATTTATAAGATTATCAGTTATCAGAATCAGATAGAATTAAAGATTCTAAAGACTAAAAGATGATGAAATTGACATGATATTGATATTATAAATTCTGGACAGGTTCAGTGAAATTCTGAACAAAGATCTAAAGATTTAAAAGATTTAAAGCGGGTCAAAGACTTGAACTGACAGATCAGATTGACAAAGATAAAATCCTGAGATAACTCAGGTGGCAGATTTTACATCTGTTTGATAAAGACCCAGACCAGTGACTTATAGATATTCAGATTTAACATGTTGACTTTCCGGTTGAGATATATTGTTGATGTTAGATTTATTGACATTCATTTTATCAGCTGGATTGAGACCTGTGCACACCATGGTTCGGTGTTGCCCAGTGGATCATGATAGCTATTTGATTATCATTTCATATTGCATTTAAGACTTCTTCAGACATTGCTTTATGATTCATTGCTATCATGACTTCTATGATTTAAGCTTTCACTATTGATCAGACACTTGATAGATTTATTCAGCTTGATTAGCCTTGATGGTCTATTGTTCTAAACCTGGCTATTTCACCAGTTCTTATGGACTTGGTAATGACCTCCGATGTTCCGCCATATTGACTTACTGGTAGCTAGCCCAGTATGTGGCTGATCCCCACGATTTAAGTGTGAGTGTGGCCTGAACATCATCCGATTCTATGAATTCTATATCTCAATCATGAGGGCTGTAGCGGCAGCCAAGACATATCACGCTAGACTGATGATCCGCTTGACCATGCATGTTGATTTGAAAATCTATATACTCACTAAGCATTGCTTACAGTTGCTACATTATCACTTTACAGGAAAAAGCAAAGGAAAGTCACCTGCTGGACATAGTTCATAGATCTTATAAAGATCAAGACAGAAGTTTCCATAGACCACTACACAACAAAACCTTTCGGTACTGATTGGAAGACAGCAAATGTTGTGGTTTTGGGTAGATTTGATATTATTCTATGATGTAATGATTAGATTAGATGGTACCCCTTTTATAATTTTAATTTGAAATATGTAATCAATGTTTAACTTAAATCCTATTCTGTATGTACATGTAATTTTTAATTACGCAATTAATTACCCTATCTTTGTATGATTGATATCGTATTGCATGATGTGGGACCTAGACTCGTGAGAACTGCCCCGTAAGGGGTGGTCTTCACATTCTCTCTAAAAATTCTACTAAACCGAACGTCGGATTATCAAGATTTATACGTTACCGGAAAGATCTCAAAGCATACAACAACAATCTACTATTATATGCGTGATTTCGTACGAGTTTAAGGTAAGAATTTACGTTTAAGTTTTTATATTTTTCAGTTTTGAAGATATAAATTCGAAATTAGAATTTTCATGAAAATTAAAACTAGTTTTAGCTAGAAATGGATAGATAATGTTTAATATAATTGAATCTAGGCTTAATATTTAGAATATATATGATTTTAGACTTGAAAATATAAGATTAAAAGCTGTAGAAGATGAACAAATTCGAAATACCGAGAACAAACTCGAAATACAAGAATAAATTCGAATTTTGTTGTTAAAATCGAAATTGTTTCGAATTTAATCATTAAACTCGAATAGGAGTTGATTTTAATTATGGCATTCGAATTTACCTATTTATATTCAACTTTGTTTAAAGATTCTAGGTATGGACTTCGATTTTTGTGCCTAAATTACTTCAAATTCGATTTTAACCCTGCATTTTGACTTTAAGCATTATTTTTAAATTGAATGTTGGACTATGTTTCGAATTTAGTTATGGAGTGTTCGAATTTGTTAATAAGTTCGAGACATATGCTTCGAATTTAATCCTTCATTTCGAATTTAATCTCATTTTCAAATATAATTCATTCAAATTTATACATGAAGCTCGAATTTGATACATAAAGTCAAAACCCCATTTCTTAAGTACAAATATATTGAATAAAGTACATGAATAACACATAAAATGACAAAATAATTAGCTTAATGATTAATTATATATATATATATATATATATATATATATATATATATATATATATATATATATATATATATATACATTGAACTATTGAGAATATTATTTACAAAGAAATACAAATGAAAGAAAGATTCTAATGAAATTGATGACCATATAATCAAAATAAGGGAGTTTGAGATTAATGACCAACGAACGAACATTGAGCCTATTAATAGAATGAATACTGAATACACTATTCAAATGATATGAATAACAGATTGAGCAACAAGCAAAATGGCGAGCATATGAAAGTCTGACATAAGTCAGATAGTGGTTCTAATCCACTACAGATTGTGAGCAACAGCGCCAGAGCCAGAAAGTGCAAATAACCAGTAACTGTGAGTTGTAGATTTTACTTTAACTGCAAATTATGTGAATTGAGACTTTTGTTGCATGATTCTGATTTATTTGGCATTCTGATCTTGAGCTTATTGATATATTGTCATAGTATATTTACTATGATTTGTTGAGCTGAGTATTTCTTCTTCTAGATTCGATTATTGGACGAGTCATTTGATTGTTAAGCTTAACACTATCACTATTGCTCAGTGTTGGGTTAATGTTAGGCTTATGATGTGCTGATTTACGTGATGAAAGCACAGAGGGTAGCTAGAGCTGAGCATTCCGATGATATCCATATAAAGCTTTTACTGGTAGCTAGCCCAGTACGTGGCTGATCCCCACTAATGATGCGTGCGTATGGAGTTATCATCATCCGAGCATTCCTTATGAATTTGTCTAAAAGTCTCAAGAGCAACAACAGTTTTATAACTGGGAGCTGAGCAAAGTCGCGCATCAAAAGAACATTAATTGGCCAATGTCCCTTCGAGATTGAGCTGTGCATGAGCCTAGTGCAGTGCATAAGCAATAGAGCTGAGCCGTGCATGAGCCGAGTGCAGTGCATGTGCTTCCGCGTTCATAATTGCATGTTAAATGTGAAATTCTACATTCTCACTAAGCAAATAAGCTTACCCCGTTGTTGCATTATTTTTCAGGTAAAGGCAAAGGATTGCGTTGACCTAGTTCATAGGTCAGGACTTTGAAAGAGCTTGAAGTGCTTTAGAACCTGTCCCAATACTTTGGTACTTAATTGAAGATTGAGCTTTGGGGTTTGGGCTAGTTTACATTTGTGCTTTGATGAAATAGTCTAGAATTTTGTACTTTATACTTAGTCTTTTGTCTCTGATTGTAATTAACTGTATTCCGCACTGTTAATTTTATCTTAGTTTCATGATTGATATTGCGTTGCTACTGGGCCTTGACTTGAGACCTTTGAGAAATCAGAGGGTCTCACAGGATGGTATCAGAGCAATAGTTTGAGTGAATCATTGTATTACGTGTAATACATGATCTCAAACTTGTGCAATGCTATAGTATCAATCATGACAGGATGGCTTGAACTAAGATAGGTTTCAGAGACTAGTAGGACGGGGCATGAAAGGGTACAATGTGCTAGACTAATGAGCTAAATATTTAGTGATTTGAATTTCAGAGCTATGTCAGGAGAAAGTGGACCATCAGGTGGCATGACCCCAGAGCAAGTCCTGGAAATGATGCAACAACTAATAACCCAGAATAATGAGCAACAAAACAAGTTCATGTTAGAACAAATTGAATCATTAAAGAAAACTGAAAAGAGAAGTAAACATAAAAAGAAGCAAAATGAACAGTCAAGCGAATCGGAATCTGATAATGAGCGTGTCAATCAACGAGCTGTGCAGCCAAAAGGCTGTAGATTTAAAGACTTCAAAGCGAGTGGTGCTATGACGTTTGAAGGCACATTAAATCCAATACAAGCGTTAGATTGGATAAGTCATACTGAAGAGATCTTTAGTATCTCAGAATGTCAAGACAACAATAGAGTTAAGTTTGCTACAGCACTGTTCGTTGGAGCTGCTAGAGCTTGGTGGAAAACGCAAAGGAGCATCTATGGTGAGGAAGAAATTATGACATTGGATTGGGAGCAGTTCTTTGAGATGTTCAACGCCAAATACTGTCCAACAGACATTCAAGACGAACTCGAGATGCAGTTGATGCAATTGAAACGAGGAACAAAGACCGTTGATGAATACGAGCATGAGTTCTCGAGACTTTGCGGCTACTCGTCATATCAAGTAGCAACGGAAGAGCGTAAGATAAACCGATTCAGACTGGGTCTGAATCCAACATATAGAAGACAAATGAGTAGCATAAAGTTCAAAACGTATCTCAGTATAGTGGAAGCAGCAAGAATGGTGGAGCGGGAATTCACAGATTCGAGTTGTGAACCTGTTATGATGGCTATAAATCCTACATGTCCATCTCCACCTAAGAAACAGAAATCCAGTAGATTCTTCGGTTCATCAAAGTCCAGTCAGCAGCAGTCACAAGCATCCTCTACACTTCCGAAGACTAGAGTTTATTCCTTACAGTCAGGAGCACGACCGTGTAAACGCTATAACAAATTTCATAGCGGACGCTGCAACCCTAGAGATGTGACCTGTTACACTTGTAACCAGATTGGACATGGAAGCGATGAGTGCCCAGAAAGAAACGACCTATGCTACAACTGTGGGGAGCGTGGTCATCACGCCAAACATTGCTCAAATGCACACTGGCTTACTAATCCCGAACAACCAGTTGGCAGAACAATTCAGCAGAGTACTACAATGATACCTACAGCAAAAGCGCGAGCTTTCTATATAACTGCTGAGGATGCTGAGGAGACACCAGAAACGCCAAAGGACCCCAATGGTAACTAATAATAAGTTTCTTATATGATATAAATGATTTAATTCCGTTGCCAGCTGAAGTTCAATTCCAAAGTAAGTAGTGAGTTAACTGTACAACCCTGTCATCGATAGTGAATAATGCGGATGACATATGGGTTGTAACAGTTGAAGTTACGATACAAATACATTTCCAATCAGAAATTATACCTATAAACAATATAGGTATTGTAATCTGAATCGTGTATGATTCAAAAGCTCTAAGAAATCAAAATATGATCCTAAACACAAGCTTCTTCGTAAATCCTTGTAATCTGAATGATTACAGCGTGTCTTATAATGAGACAGAGGTAGAAGTTGCTGATCTAATAAATATTAACGAGAAGAATATTTGAATCAAGTAATTAAGCACCTAATGACAACTTGAACGAGAATCAAAGAAGTCAGAGGCACAAAGTGAGAGTGACAAGAAAATAGATTGAAATTTTGAAAAGACAAGCGATTAGTCATGAATAGCCAACGAAAAGCCCGTCAAATGCCAAAATAAACGTAAGTGATGGATCCTCATTATGTCGATGCGAGACTAATAAGATATCTAATATGGAATTCCTATTCCACCTAACTGCATATAAAATGAAAAGTTTCTGCCAAAAGAATGAAGTAATCTTAAATTCAGAATTTCACTGATGAAGAGTCAAACATAAGTCTATACATATAATTAAACAAAACCAAAGGTTATTGCTTTGCCAAAGCCTCTTGACCGAATTGCATAGTGAACTAATAAAGGAAGGCGATAACGATAAAGTAGAAGATGATGTAAATGGTCGTGGAGACGGTTTTGGAACCCTGATAACTCGAGACCTGACTTCAATAACAGAATCTGCCATCAAGTCTAACGAATCACACTGAGAAGGCCTAAGTAAACTGTCGATTTCTATCAAACTCGTTTCCTTGAAATTCGATTTTGTATAGCATTTGTTTTCCATGTCGATTATAACTCCTGTTTTGTTCGGTAAGTTTTAAAATGTAGCATTTCAATATTTTGCCTCAATCTCATTCTCGGCTTCTAAACGCTCGATCATTTTGGAGGATTTTGCTTCTCGACAGGCTGCTTATGTAAAAGATTGGCGGATATGGCAGCGCAATTAGAGACCAAGATAGGTGAGGTGGAGTCGTTACACGAAGAGTTGGTTCCGGTTGATACGCCGGAGGATTGATTCCATTTGCTGGTCAGAGCAAAGAAAATTATAAGTATTCATAGCAAGTCAGCACAAATCAAAAATCGGCTATGCGATTGACGATTGTAACATCATCAATAAAAGAAACATAAAGTACAGATATTAGACTCCCGAAAAGCTTTATATCTATTTCAAGAACAAATGAAAAGAGATAAGAGCTAACTAATATATAGAGATGTTAGTCGAATAAGAATGAGAAATAAAATTAAATATCTGAAGTCCTAAAAATCTCTAAAGTGATTTCATAAGTCAGCAAATGAAAATTTTGCAATAATACAGATGAGAAATTTAAAAAGCCATAATTGGCTCAAGATCAAACGAAAGAGATATATGAGCTAACTCATGTACTGAGTTATTATCTGAACTGATTAAGGCATAAAGCTTATATATTAAGAGTATGAATAATAAGTCAGAATTCCTAAAATGATCAAATAGCGAAACATTGAATTAAATATGAACTTTGAGAAGAAATTTAAATTTCTTGTACATGTGAAAGGAACATAAATCATGAAATACAGATGGTGCTCGTTCAGTGGAAACACCACAGAGGTTCGCATCAGTCTTTGGGAAATCAATAGATATCAGAAAAGCTATCTATCCAAGTCTGTTCAAACATATCTAACTTCGAGGACGAAGTTTGTGCGTGGTGGAGCCCATTCTGTAACAACCCAACTTTTAGCTAATCCTAAATATCTGATTATTGAACCATAATGTAATTTATAACATTAATTGAATTATAATTTAATTAAAGTTTTGAAAATATTTTAATTATATTATATAAATATTTAAATTATCAATTAATAAATTATTAAGATAATTAAATAAAAGATATATAAGATACGAAAGTAATAGTGGGTTAAGTAGCAAACGTAACTAGTTGAAGTATATAAACGTAATTAAGGTTCATAATCTCTAAATCTAACTCTCTCTCTAGATTTTCTCTCTACTCTCTCTCTACTTCTCTCTAAAAATTCTACTAAACCGACAGTCAGATTATCAAGATTTATACGTTACCGGAAAGATCTCGAAGCATACAACAACAATCTACTATTATATGCGTGATTTCGTACGAGTTTAAGGTAAGAATTTACGTTTAAGTTTTTATATTTTTCGGTTTTAAAGATATAAATTCGAAATTAGTGTTTTCATGAAAATTAAAACTAGTTTTAGCTAGAAATGGATAGATAATGTTTAATATAATTGAATCTACGCTTAATATTTAGAATATATATGATTTTAGACTTGAAAATAAAGATTAAAAGCTGTAGAAGATGAACAAATTCGAAATACCAAGAACAAATTCGAAATACAAGAATAAATTCGAATTTTGTTGTAAAAATCGAAATTGTTTCGAATTTAATCATTAAACTCGAATAGGAGTTGATTTTAATTATGGCATTCGAATTTACCTATTTATATTCAACTTTGTTTAAAGATTCTAGGTATGGACTTCGATTTTTGTGCCTAAATTACTTCAAATTCGATTTTAACCCTGCATTTTGACTTTAAGCATTATTTTTGAATTGAATGTTGGACTATGTTTCGAATTTAGTTATGGAGTGTTCGAATTTGTTAATAAGTTCGAGACATATGCTTCGAATTTAATCTTTCATTTCGAATTTAATCTCATTTTCAAATATAATTCATTCAAATTTATACATGAAGCTCGAATTTGATACATAAAGTCAAAACCCCATTTCTTAAGTACAAATATATTGAATAAAATAAATGAATAACACATAAAATGACAAAATAATTAGCTTAATGATTAATTTTATATATATATATATATATATATATATATATATATATATATATATATATATATATATATATATATACATACATTGATCTTTAGAGAATATAATTTACAAGTAATACAAATGAAAGAAAGATTCTATTGAGAATGATGATTGTATAAACAAGATATGAGATTGTGAGATCAAAGACCAACGAATGAATCTTGAGCATTAATAAATGATGAACACTGAATATATATTATTCAGATGATATAAAGACTAATAAATATCAGAACTGATATTAATAACAGATTGAGCAACGAGCAAGATGACGAGCATCTGAAAGTCTGACATAAGTCAGATAGTGGTTCTAATCCACTACAGATTGTGAGCAACAGAGCCAGAGCCAAAAAGTAAAAGAGCACAAATAACCAGTAACTGTGAGTTGTAGATTTCAATTTAACCGCATATTATGTGAATTGAGACTTTTGTTGCATGATCCTGATTTATTTGACATTCTGATCTTGAGCTTATTGATATATTGTCATAGTATATTTACTATGATTTGTTGAGCTGAGTATTTCTTCTTCTAGATTCGATTATTGGATGAGTCATTTGATTGTTAAGCTTAACACCATCACTATTGCTCAGTGTTGGGTTAATGTTAGGCTTATGATGTGCTGATTTACGTGATGAAAGCACAGAGGGTAGCTAGAGCTGAGCATTCCGATGATATCCATATAGAGCTTTTACTGGTAGCTAGCCCAGTACGTGGCTGATCCCCACTAATGATGTGTGTGTATGGAGTTATCATCATCCTAGCATTCCTTATGAATTTGTCTAAAAGTCTCAAGAGCAACAACAGTTTTATAACTTGGAGCTGAGCAAAGTCGCGCATCAAAAGAGCATTAATTGGCCAATGTCCCTTCGAGATTGAGATGTGCATGAGCCTAGTGCAGTGCATAAGCAATAGAGCTGAGCCGTGCATGAGCCGAGTGCAGTGCATGTGCTTCCGCGTTCATAATTGCATGTTAAATGTGAAATTCTACATTCTCACTAAGCAAATAAGCTTACCCCGTTGTTGCATTATTTTTCAGGTAAAGGCAAAGGATTGGCTGGACCTAGTTCATAGGTCAGGACTTTGAAAGAGCTTGAAGTGCTTTAGAACCTGTCCCAATACTTTGGTACTTAATTGAAGATTGAGCTTTGGGTTTTGGGCTAGTTTACATTTGTGCTTTGATGAAATAGTCTAGAATTCTTTACTTTATACTTAGTATTTTGTCTCTGATTGTAATTAACTGTATTCCGCACTGTTAATTTTATCTTAGTTTCATGATTGATATTGCGTTGCTACTGGGCCTAGACTTGAGACCTTTGAGAAATCAGAGGGTCTCACAGTGAGAATCGCTCAGAGAGAGAAAATGAAAAGATTGTGGAAGATATTTTTGCAACTGGTAGTTACAATAGAATGAAACTGGGACTTTAAAGGTTTTGGGTTTTTAAAAATATCTAGTCCCGCGCACAAACTTATGGAGAATGACTGAATTACCCTACACACTTGACAGACCAAGTGAAACAATTAACAGTTCGAGACAATGAACTAGCAGCTTGAGAATATTCTCAAGCGGTTAGTTGCAAATTAAGCATCATTTGATGAAACAGTGTCTCCCCCTTAACTAAGCACATTTAATAAGTATGTTCCTCATAAAATAAGAGAGAATAATGAAAAACAAATTAATCCATATTAACCATACCAATATTTGATACTAGAAAGGTGAATCTTCCTACATCAAATGGTTTTGTAAATAGATCAGCTAACTGATCATCTGTATGAATTTTGGTAACTTGGATTAATTTCTTCTCATTACAGTCCCTTATAAAATGAAATCTAATGTCTATGTGCTTGGTTTTGGGAAATTTCACTGGATTTTGTACAATGCTTATTGCACTAATTGTCAATATAAATAGTAGTAGATAGAAAGTTTATACCATAGTCTCTCAGTTGGTTCTGAATCCACATTACTTGGGAACAGCAGCTGGCAGCTGCAACGTATTCTGCCTCAGTGGATGAAGTGGAGACTGTGGTCTGCTTTTTGCACTGCCAAGAGACTAGTCTTGCTCCTACATATTGACATCCTCCAGTTGTGGACTTTCTGTTTATGTTGCAACCTCCATAGTCACTATCAGAATAAGCTGTTAGTTCAAGAGGAGAGTCCTTAGGATACCATAGGCCCAATTTTGGTTGGCCCTCGAAGTATCTAAAGATTCTCTTAACAGCAAAAAAATGTGAGTCCTTTGGAGCACATTGAAACCTGGCACACACACAAAAAGCAAACATTATATCAGGTCTAGAAGATGTGAGATACATTAGGGAACCTATCAAGGATCTGTATAAATGAATATCCACATCCACTCCTTCTTTATCTGCATCAAGCTGCTTATGAGTGTCCATTGGTGTGCTTGCCACTTTGGTGTCCTTGTATCCAAACTTTTCCAGGATGTCATTCACATACCTTGATTGACTTATAAAAAGTCAAGTAGATTTTTGCTTGACCTGCAATCCTAGAAAGAATGTTAGTTCCCCCATTGAACTCATTTGAAACTTCTTATGCATTAAAGTTTCAAACTCCTTACACATAGTGTCATTTGTTGACCCAAAGATGATATTATCAACATAGATTTGAACAAGAAAAATCTCTGATTTGATGGACTTTGTGAATAATGTCTTGTCCAAAGTACCTCTTTTGAATCCATTCTGTAGAGGATATGAAGACAAAGTGTCATACCATGCTCTTGGGGCTTGATGGAGTCCATAGAGGGCTTTGTCTAACTTGTAGACTCTGTCCGAATACTTATAGTCCTCAAATCTAGGGGGTTAACACACATAAACCTCTTCTTCGATTGTACCACACAGGAATGCAGATTTCACATCCATTTGGTACACTTTGAACCCTTTGAAGCTGGCATAAGCTAGGAACAGTCTGATGGCTTCTATCCTTGCTACTAGGGAAAAGACATCATCATAATCTATTCCTTCTTCTTGAGTATATCCTTGAGGTACCAACCTTGCTTTGTTCTTGATCACTACACCTCTCTCATCCTTCTTGTTTCTGAAAACCCATCTTGTATCAATTGCCCTCTTACCTTTAGGCAAGTCAACTAGAGTCCGTAGATTCTGAATCTTGCATTGTAAAAGTTCTTCTTGCATTGCCTCAATCCAAGATGGATCTTTCAGAGCCTCAGATGCCTTCTTTGGCTCCAATTATGACCAGAAGCATGCGTGCTCAAAGGCAGCTAGACTGAATTCAGGGACTACTGATTCAGCATCAATGGACTCCTTGTAAACCATTGTCCTTGTCTGCACAGAAGTGCATGGGTCTCCCATTATCTGGTTAAGAGGGTGATAGTTGTGTACCCTGAGTGTGGATTCTCTTTCTTTCTGAAATGAGCTTCCCAGATTTGTATCATCACCTTCAACACCACTTGAGGATTCTGCTTCAGTAACAGTTTGATCAAAAGATGGGACTATTTCCCTATTGGAAGGAGCTGTTACTTTAGGGCTTGGAATTGGCACTTCACACTCTGTATTTGTGTCTTGTTGATCAATGAAGACCCCTGGTGGGTCACAAGAGAGAAGTGGCTGTACAGTATACACATCCCATGTAGCAGAATCTACAATTGTTGGAAAATTTGTGCCAACAGCTTGAATAGTTGTGTTACCAGCATGAGAATTTGGGCTGGCAGTTTCGACATTACTTCCAACAGTTCCTGCAGAATACTCAACAAAGCTCAAAGAATTTGTTAGTGAATCTAAATCAAACAACCAATCAGGACCACTGCCTTTGATATTTGCAGTGTTTTCATTAAACTCAACATTAGCACTTTCTTCAATGGTTTTAGACACACTATTATACACCCTATAGGCTTTGCTTTGAATAGAGTATCCTACAAAGAATCCTTCTTTAGCCTTACTTTCAAACTTTCCTAAGTGAGTTATAGTATGTAAGATAGTGCATGAACAACCAAAAGGTTTAAGAAAAGCTACTAAGGGAACCCTGTGATGGAATAATTCATAGGGAGTTTTCCCTTGCGACTGAACAACTTGAACCCTATTTGGAACATAGCAGGCTGTTTTACTGCCTCTGCCCAGAAGGTCATTGGCAGTTTGGAATCAGCTAGCATGGTTCTAGCAGCCTCTATTAGAATTCTATTCTTCCTTTCAGCTACACCGTTTTGTTGTGGTGTTCTAGGTGCACTATATTGCCTTGCAGTGCCTTTAGACTCACAGAAACTGTTTAGGATATGCTTTTTAAACTCAGTTCCATTGTCTCACCTGATCACCTTAGCGTTTAAGTTGGATTGGTTTTGAATCTAAAGAATAAAGGATTTGACTAGCTCAGCAGTTTCATCCTTAGTCCTAAGAAATTAAACCCATGTAAACCTGGTGAAATCATCAACAATGACTAAACAGTGAGCTCTTTTATTCAAACTCAAAATAGATGTTGGACCAAACAGATCCATATGAATAAGATGAAGAGCAGATGAGATTGAATTTACTTCTTTGGCCTTATGAGAAGTTTTGTGTTGCTTGCCTTTGAGACATGCTACACAATGATCATCACATATGAACTCCTTTAGTGGTAAACCTCTTACCAAGTTCTTTTTTACTAAAACATTCATGGATTTGAAGTTCATGTAACACATCCTTCTGTGCCAAAGAGCAGACTTATTTGATGATGCTTTGGATATCAAACAGCTTAAAGTATTTGATATGGATAAAAGATCTGTGTCCAAACAGTAGACATTGTCCTTTCTTGGTGTTCTGAGTAGAACAAGATTTTCAGGTATTTTAAAATCTTTTGAGAGGACAATACACTCAGAGTCTGTGAATAAAACAATATTTTGTTTGTCACAGATTTGAGACACACTTAGTAAATTGTACTTCAGCTGTTCAACATACAAAACATCATTGAAGATCATATTGCCTGCTTTGACAGTACCCTTACCTGTTACCTTACCTCCCTTGGAATTTCCACCAAATGCAACAAACCCTCCTACAAAGCTTTTGAAAATTGACAAGCATTCAGAGTTGCCTGTCATGTGCCTAGAGCATCCACTGTCCATATGCCATCTTGTCTTATGTTGGGTCCTGTGGTTGCCCTACATAGAAAAAGCTTAGTTAGTAGTGGAGTAAACCCAAACCAAATTGGTTTTGGGTTGTCCTTGTGCATTGACATAACTAAACACTATTTGTGTCTTTTTAAACTTAGTGAGATCCACTGGTGGATTCTGTGTTGAGTATTTAGTTATGACATGAGGTATCCTGGTGTTCTTGTCAACCTTTTCATTAACAGTCTCAGAAGATCCACTACCAGTTCCAGTTTTAGACTTAGCAGTTTGAACTGGGTTCTGAGTGCTAACAGCTTCAGAATTTGCACTACTAGTTCCAACTTTTGACTTAATAGTCTCAACACTTGGATTATCAGTTTGATCTTTGTTTTTGCCTTTAACACACCATACCTTTTTTATGTTTGCTTTGGATTTTGCTAAAACTTGTTTTTGGTGTGTAGGCTGTCTTTTGTTGACTTTTAAGTACCTGTGATCAACTGCCTTTTTTGGAACTGGTGTGACAAGTGTTTTGGCCTTTGAAATTTTTGAGTTTTGAACAATTGCCTGTTTTTGAACCACAGTCTGTTTTGTAACAGATGGTTTATATATAGAATGCCTGGCCAAATGATTTTTCCTGCCACAATGGAAACATCTTTTTATTGTTTTGATTGGAGAACCAGCTTTATGAGACCATAACTGGTTCTTGTTCCTTTGATTTCCCCTCACTTGCTGCTGTGTGGGAAACTTTTGGACACCATGCTTTTGGCATGTGCATATTGGAACAGTCTTACCGTTTTTATTAGATTTTGAAGAAGACACAATGTTACAGTTAGAAGGTACAGAAACATGAGGAGCATTATTGCATACACTCATCTTCTCTTTTCCTTTCACACTGTGAGTTTTGATAAAACTTGAAGTGGGAGGTTCTATAGGTTCACTCTTTGTTTTGAAATTACTCTCAACTTCTTTACACTCACAGCCTTCATTTGGAATCAATTCTTCTTTAGATTCAGGCTTGTCTTCAAGGATAGGATCTACAGTTTTCATTGTCTCATCTAATGGATCATTCACAAGCCTATAAGCAACTTCACTCATAGGATAAATGTATTTATTGTTGTATGCAGGTGGAGTAGCTTTATATCCTATACCTTCCTTGGGATTGAGTCGAGACTTTACCCTATCTTTAAATAGGACTTCCATTAGGTGTTCTAGCTTTTGATTGGACAGCTTGAAGCTACCTAAATCTATATTTATGGATTCTACTTTCTTGTTAGCTTCTAACACCTTCTGTTCAGTCTCATCTAGTTTCTTATTTAGGGTCTCTATTTTCTCATTCAGTTCCTTTTTCTCCCACTCAAGGTATGTTCTATCATGGCCCATCTGAATCTCATTATCCTTATAGTCATTGATCTGTTTTTCAAGATCTTCTATAGCCTGCAAATACTCATATCTCCTCTCTTCCATCTTAGCTGGAGTTTTGCACATGCTCTCATTATGATCTCTGTACTTTTTAACCATATTTTTGCATGTTTGAGAGCAGAGTTTAGCATTTTCCTCAGATGGTAGTTCAGTGGAGGAGACAGTTGATGATTCTGCCATAAGAGCTTGATTTTGAAACTCTTCTTCTGTCTGGTCACTCCAATCAAACACATTGTCTTCTTGAGAGACAAGAGCTTGTGAGGATGGTATTTGATTGGTTTGCTGAGGTCTTGGTAGCTGCTGACCTTGTGATCTGCACTCTCTAGCAAAGTGACCAAGTTTGTGGCACTTAAAGCACTCAACCTTTGATTTATCAAATGCTAGTTTGCCTTCTGGTTTGGCTTGAGAGTTTGGTCTACCAGTCCTTTTCAGAAATCTTTTGGCCCTCATAGTCAACATAGCATGCTGCCACTTTAAATCCATCTCTTCTAAATCATCTGGATGGATTTGTTCCAGATCTTCAGCATTAAGAGCAAACAGTCCATCACTTCCAATAAATACATCATAATGAACTTCAGGAGAGTTACCATCAGCACCTGAAAAAGAATCACAACAGTTTGATCTATCAGTTAATGCTGATGACAGCAGAGCAGTGTTGTGATTGTAAGAAAAGGATTTCTTTTTATTTTCAATCTCAGATTCAAACACTCTCAGGCTGTTATAAAGGTGATCCAACTCTATTTCATCTAGAGTGTCTTTGGTTCTCCATTGAGCAGCATAGACTGTCCATTCTTCACCATGAGATCTGAGGAATTTTCTGTTTACTTCATCTTGATCCAGATCCACTACTGCTATTTTCAAACTCCATTGCAGATAAATGAATTTTTAATACAAAGAAAGTTTTTGACTTTGAAAACAAAGAATAACAAATAAAAACCTGGCTCTGATACCACTTGTCAAGATCAAAAATCACCTAAGATTAACTGGTTTTAATAAATCAGAGTGTAAACCAATAATCTTGTTTTGAATCAAAGTCCAACCATGAAGTTTGCAGAATAACACTTAATTGTTATAAGAAAAACTTTCAGAATAAATGACAGATAAATATAAACAAAATAAAATCCTTTATATTGCCAAAATCACTAATTACAATTACCTCTAATCTGTTTGATTAGACGAAGAACACTAATTGTTCTTAGGGTTTTACAACCTTAGAGGCTTGAGAAATTTTATCAGAAAGCAATTACAATGAAGCACACAATTACAAAACATGCACGTACAGACTTACAATAGAAAGACCTAGTCTATCTATATATATAGCCTTCTGATTTGTTTCCTTGATGAACTCTGATTTCTCTAGTAGTAGATATGCTTGGAAGATATTCAAATCTTGAAATATATATCACTTCCTGAATTTCAGCACTTTCTGTTGTTAATCTGTTGAGCAGCTTGAACTTTTTTAACTCTGGCAGCTTGAACTTTTGTACTAGCAGCTTGAACTTGTTGAACTAGCAGCTTGAACCTTGTAATTACACAGAAATACTACTAACAGTTTGAGAAATCAAACTAACAGCTTAACATACTTAGAATGTTTCCAAAATGGTACCACGTAGAAAATCCATCATATCATGGAATGGCTGAAGTTCAGCATGTTTGAGAGAGTAGGGAAGGAAGTTGTGTTCTTTAACGAACTCCATTGGTGATCACAAAGACGAGGATTTAGGGTTTTGAACGACTGTGTGAGAATCGCACAAAGAGAGAAGCTGAAAAGATTGTGGAAGATATTTTTGCTACTGGTAGTTGCAATCAAACGAAACTGGGACTTTTAAGGGTTTGGCTTTTCAAAAATATCTAGTCCCGCACACATTCTCATTAGTAATGACTGAAATGCCCAGCACACTTGACAGACCAAGTGAAACAAGTAACAGTTCGAGAGAATGAATTAGCAGCTTGAGAATATTCTCAAGCTGTTAGTTGAAAATTGAACAACATCTAATGAAACAGTGTCTCCCCTTTAACTAAGCACATTTAATAAGTGTTTTCCTCATAAAATAAGGGAGAATAATTAATAACAAATTAATCCATATTTACCATGCCAATATTTAATACCAGAAAGGTGAATTTTCCTACATCAAATAATTTTGTAAATAAATCAGCTAACTGATCATCTGTATGAATTTTGGTAACTTGAATTATTTTCTTCTCATTACAGTCCCTTATAAAATGGAATCTAATGTCTATGTGCTTGGTTTAGGAAATTTCACCGGATTTTGTACAATGCTGATTGCACTTGAACTGTCAATATAAATAGGAATAGATAGAAAGTTCATACCATAGTCTCACAGTTGGTTCTGAATCCACATCATTTGGGAACAGCATCTGGCAGCTGCAACGTATTCTGCCTCAGTGGATGAAGTCGATACTATGGTCTTCTTTTTGCACTGCCAAGAGACTAGTCTTGCTCCTAGATATTGACATCCACCAGTTGTTGATTTCTTGTCTATGTTGCAACCTCCATATTCACTATCAGAGTAAGCTGTTGGTTCAAGAGGAGAGTCCTTAGGATACCATAGGCCCAATTTTGGTTGTCCTTTGAGATATCTAAAGATTCTCTTAACAACAAACAGATGTGAGTCTTTTGGGGCACATTGAAAGCTGGCACAAACACAAACAGCAAACATTATATCAGGTCTAGAAGATGTAAGATACATTAGTGAACCTATCAAGGATCTGTACAAATGAATATCCACATCCACTCCTTCTTTATCTGCATCAAGCTGTTTATGAGTGTCCATTGGTGTGCTGGCAACCTTTGTGTCCTTGTATCCAAACTTTTCCAGGATGTCATTCACATACTTTGATTGACTTATGAAAAGTCCAGTGGGTTTCTGCTTGACCTGCAATCCTAGAAAGAAAGTTAGTTCCCTCATTGAACTCGTTTGAAACTTCTTGTGCATCAGAGTTTCAAACTCCTTGCACAGAATGGCATTAGATGATATCATCAACATAGATTTCAACAGAAGAATCTCTGATTTGATGGACTTTGTGAATAATGTCTTGTCCAGAGTACCTCTCTTGAATCCATTCTGTAGAAGATATGAAGACAAAGTGTCATACCATACTCTTGGGGCTTGGTGAAGTCCATAGAGTGCTGCTTTGTCTAACTTGTAAACTCTGTCTGGAAACTTATAGTCTTCAAATCCAGGGGGTTTACACACATAAACCTCTTCTTCAATTGTACCATATAAGAATGCAGATTTCACATCCATTTGGTACACTTTGAACCCTTTGAAGCTGGCATATGCAAGGAACAGTCTGATGGCTTCTATCCTTGCTACTGGAACAAAGACATCATCATAGTCTATTCCTTCTTCTTGAATGTATCCTTGAGCTACCAGTCTTGCTTTGTTCTTGATCACTACACCTCTCTCATCCTTCTTGTTTCTGAACACCCATCTTGTACCAATTGCCCTCTTACCTTTAGGCAAATCAAATAGAGTCCATACATTCTGAATCTTGAATTGCAAAAGTTCTTCTTGCATTGCCTCAATCCAAGATGGATCTTTCAGAGCCTCAGATGCCTTCTTTGGCTCCAATTGTGACATGAAGCATGCATGTTCAAAGGTAGCTAGACTGAATTCAGGGATGGCTGATTCAACATCAGTGGACTCCTTGTGAATCATTGTCCTTGTTTGCACAGGAGTGCGTGGATCTCCCATTATCTGGTTAAGAGGGTGATAGTTGTGAACCCTGAGTGTAGGTTCCCTTTCTGTCTGAAATGAGCTTCCCAGATTTGTATCATCACCTTCTGCACCACTTGATGATTCTGCTTCAGTAACAATCTGATCAGGAGATGGGACTGTTTCCCTATTTGTTGGAGATGTTACTTCAGGGCTTCGGATTGGCACTTCAAACTCTGTATGTATGTCTTGTTGGTCAATCAGGACCCCAGGTGGGTCACAAGAGAGAAGTGGTAGTATAGTGTACTCATCCCATGTAGCAGAATCTGCAATTATTTGAAACTTTGTGCCAACAGCTTGAATATTTGTGTTACCAGCATGAGAATTTGTACTGCCAGTTTCAACACTGTTTCCAACAGTTCCTCCAGAATACTCAACAAAGCTCAGAGAATTTGTTAGTGAATCTAAATCAAACAACCAATCAGGACCAGTGCCTTTGACATTTGCAGTGTTTTCATTAAACTCAATATTGGCACTTTCTTCAATGGTTTTAGACACACTGTTATATACCCTATAGGCTTTGCTTTGAATAGACTATCCTACAAAGAATCCTTCTTCAGCCTTACTTTCAAACTTTCCTAAGTGAGTTATAGTATTGAGGATAGTGCATGAATAGCCAAAAGGTTTTAGGAAGGCTACTAAGGGAATCCTTTGATGGAATAACTCATAGGGAGTTTTCCCTTGTGACTGAACAACTTGAAGCCTATTTAGAACATAACAGGCTGTATTTACTGCCTCTGCCCATAAGGTCATTGGCAGTTTGGAATCAGCTAGAGTTCTATTCTTCCTTTCAGCTACACCATTTTGTTGTGGTGTTTTAGGTGCACTATATTGCCTTGCAATGCGTTTAGACTCACAGAAACTGTTTAGGATATGATTTTTTAAACTCAGTTCCATTGTCTGACCTGATCACTTTAACTTTTAAGTTGGATTGGTTTTCAATCTTAAGAATAAAGGATTTGACTAGCTCAGCAGTTTCATCCTTAGTCCTAAGAAAATAAACCCATGTAAACCTGGTGAAATCATCAACAATGACTAAACAGTAAGCTCTTTTATTCAAACTCAAAACAGATTTTAGACCAAAAAGATCCATATGAATAAGATGAAGAGCAGATGAGATTGAATTTACTTCCTTGGCCTTATGAGAAATTTTGTGTTGCTTGCCTTTGAGACATGCTACACAATGATCATCACAAATGAACTCCTTTTGTGGTAAACCTCTTACCAAGTTCTTTTTGACTAAAACATTCATAGGTTTGAAGTTCATGTGACACATCCTTCTATGCCAAGGAGCAGACTCATTAGATGATGCTTTGGATATTAAACAGCTTAAAGTATTTGACTTGGATAAAAGTTCTGTGTCCAAACAATAGACATTGTCCTTTCTTGGTGTTCTGAGTAAAACAAGATTTTCAGGTATTTTAAAATCTTTTGAGACGACAATGCATTCAGAATCTGTGAACAAAACAATGTTTTGTTTGTAACAAACTTGAGACACACATAGTAAATTGTACTTTAGCTGTTCAACATACAAAACATCATTGAATATCATATTTCCTGCTTTGACAGTACCTTTACCTGTTACGTTACCACCATGGAATTTCCACGAAATGCAACAAACCCTCCCTCAAAGCTTTTAAAATTGGACAAGCATTCAGAGTTGTCTGTCATGTGCCTGGAGCATCCACTGTCCATATTGCATCTTGTCTTATGTTGGGTTCTGTGGTTGCCCTGCACAGATAAAAAGCTTAGTTAGTAGTGAAGTAAACCCAAACCAAAATGGTTTTGGGTTGTCCTTCTGCATTGACATAACTAAATACCGTTTGTGTCTTTTTGAACATTGTGAGATGCACTGGTGGATTCTGTGAGGAGTATTTAGTTATGACATGAGGTATCCAGGTGTTCTTTCCAACCTTTTCTTTAACAGTCTAAGAAGATCCACTACCAGTTCCAGTTTTAGACTGAGTAGTTGGAACTGGGTTCTGAGTGCTACCAGCTTCAGAATTTGTACTACCAGTTCCAACTTTTGGCTTAATAGTTTCAACACTTGCATTAGTAGTTTGATCTGTGTTTTCGCCTTTAACACACCATACCTTTTTCATGCTTGATTTAGATTTTGCTAAAACTTGTTTTTGGTATATAAGTTGTCTTTTGTTGATTTCTAAGTACCTGTGATCGACTGTCTTCTTTGGAACTGGTGTGACAGGTGTTTGGGCCTTCAAAACTTTTAAATTTTGAACAATGGCATGTTTTTGAAACACAAACTGTTTTGTAACAGATGGTTTATATAGACAGTGCCTGGCCAAATGATTTTTCCTGCCACAGTGGAAGCATCTTTTTATTGTTTTCATTGGAGAACCAGTTTGTGTGACCATAAGTGGTTCTTGTTCCTTTGATTTCCCCTTACCCGCTGCTGAGTGGGAAACTTTTGGACACCATGCTTTTGGCATGTGCATACAGGAACAGGCTTACCTTTTTTATTTGCTTTGGAAGAAGATGCAATGTTACAGTTAGAAGGTACAGAAACATGTGGAGCATTATTGCATACACTCATCTTCTCTTTTCCTTTCATGCTGTTGGTTCTGATAGAACTGGAAGCAGGAGGTCCTATAGGTGCACTCATTGTTTTGGAGTTACTCTAAGCTTTCTCACTCTCACAGCCTTCATTTGGAACCATTTCTTCTTTGGACTCAGGTTTGTCCTCAAGGATAGGATCTACAGTTTTCATTTTCTTATGTAATGGTTCATTCACAAGCCTATCAGCAACTTCACTCATAGGATGAATGTATTTGTTATTATATGGGGGTGGAGTAGCCTTATAGCCTATACCTTCCTTGGGATTGAGTTGAGATTTGACCCTATCTTTAAATTGGACTTCCATTAAGTGTTCTAGCTTTTGGGTGGCCAGTTTGAAGCTACCCAAGTCTATATTTATAGATTCTACTTTCTTGTTAGCTTCTAACACCTTCTGTTCAGCCTCATCGAATTTCTTATTTAGGGTCTCTATTTTCTCATCCAATTCCTTTTTCTCCCACTCATGATGTGTTCTATCATGTCCCATCTGAATCTCATTATCCTTATAGTCATTGATCTGTTTTTCAAGATCCTCCATAGCCTGCATATACTCATATCTCCTCTCTCCATCTTAGCTAGAGATTTGCACATGCTCTCATCATGATCACTATACT
The DNA here is from genome assembly GCA_020465985.1 of Centrapalus pauciflorus. Lineage (NCBI taxonomy): Eukaryota > Viridiplantae > Streptophyta > Magnoliopsida > Asterales > Asteraceae > Centrapalus > Centrapalus pauciflorus. The sequence continues at coordinate 235,897 of JAANYP010001600.1, read as the reverse complement.
TTTTAACCATATTTTTGCATGTTTGAGAGCAGAGTTTAGCATTTACCTCAGATGGTAGATCAGTGGAAGTGACAGTTGTAGTTTCTGCCATAAGAGCTTGATTCTGAAACTCCTCTTCTGTCTGGTCACTCCAATTAAACACATTGTCTTCTTGAGAGACAAGAGCTTGTGAGGATGATGTTTGACTAGTTTGCTGGGGTCTTGGTGGCTGCTGACCTTGTGATCTGCACTCTCTAACAAAATGGCCAAGTTTGTGGCATTTGAAGCACTCAACCTTTGATTTGTCAAATGCTGGCTTGCCTTCTGTTCTAGCTTGAAAGTTTGGTCTGCCAGTCCTTTTCAGAAATCTTTTGGCCCTCATAGTCAACATAGCATGTTACCACTTTAAGTCCATCTCTTCTAAATCATCTGGATGGATTTGTTCCAGATCTTCTGCATTAAGAGCAAAAAGTCCATCACTTGCAACAAATGCTTCATAATGAACTTCAGAAGAGTTACCATCAACACCTGAAAAAGAATCACAAAAGTTTGATTTATCAGTTAATGCTGATGACAGCAGAGCAGTGTTTTGATTGTAAGAAAAGGATTTCTTTTAATTTTCAATTTCAGATTCAAACACTCTCAGGAGAGGTCATCCAACTCTATTTCTTCTAGAGTGTCTTTGGTTCTCCATTGAGCAGCATAGACTGTCCATTCTTCACCAAGAGATCTGAGGAATTTTCTGTTCACTTCACCTTGATCCAGGCTGACCTTAGCACTGTCCAATTCTCCTATCAGCTTATTAAACCTATCAAAAATTTTGGTAAGGTTTTCATTCTTGCCACCAGAAAAGTTTTCATACTGCTGTTTTAAGAGATCCTTTTGGTGCTAGTATCGCCAGCAAATCTTTTCTCTAAAGCAAGTCAAAGAGAAGGAGCAGTATAGAACTTTTTAAACTGATGTTGATAAGCAATAGGAATTGCTATTTGTAAAAGAGTAAGATATTTGACTTCTTTCATTCTAGCATTTCTTTCAATCTCAGTTTTTGGAGGTGTTTTTTTAGGTTTGCCCTTAGCATCTAGTTCAGGATCAACTGCAGGAGGATTTTCAACAGCTTTCTATAGGGCATAGTCAATAAATTGAATGTGCGGTTGAATCCTAAGTTTCCACATCTCGAACTCAGTGGATTTGAGAACATAAATACAGCCTGTTATGTTCAGATCAAAATCACCTAAGATTAACTGGTTTCAATAGATCAGAGTTTAAACCAATAACCTTGTTTTGAATCAAAGTCTAATTAAGAAGTTTGTGGAATAACACTTAACTGTTTTAAGAAAACTTTCAGAACAAATAAAGAACAGATATTCAAATAAACACAATCAATATCAATAGCTTTATAATACTAAAATCTCTTATTACAATCACCTCTAATCTGTTTTGATTAGACGAAGAACACTAATTGTTCTTAGGGTTTTACAACCTTAGAGGCTTGAGAAACTTATCAGAATACAATGAAAAACTTTAAGCACCACGATTACAAAAAAAAACTTTCACACACACTTCTAATAGAAAGACCTAGTCTATCTATATTTATAGCCTTCTGATTTGTTTCCTTGACGGACTCTGATTTCTCTAGTATTAGATATGCTTGGCAGATCTTCAAATCTTAAAATATATATCACTTCCTGAATTTCAGCACTTTTTGTTAGCAATCTGTTGAGCAGCTTGAAATTGTAACTCTGGCAGCTTGAACTTTTGAATTAGCAGCTTGAGTTTGTTGAACTGGCAGCTCGAACTTTGTAATTACATAGAAATACTACTAATAGTTTCAGAAATCTAACTAACAGCTTGACATACTTAGATTATTTCCCAACACTTTGGCCGGTTTTTGAAGAGAGAAAAAAGAGGTTTTTGTGTGATTAAAATGAATGGAAATGTTCTCTATTTATAGGGAAAATTGGATCTTGAAAAGATAGTGAAATGATGAAGAATAGTGTAAATATTGGATGAATTGAAATAAAGAGGATTTGATTTTGATATGTTGAGTAAAAAAATTATATCAAGGTCCGTTTTGTACCCTCTATGGCTGGCCCTATATGGTTGTATTTCAATGTATTTTTTTTTTTTTGTATAAAAGTATTTCAAAATGTATTCTTGTATTTCCCTTTTTTGTAAATTCATAAATACTTTTGGATGCATTGTTTTAATGAATTGTTTTAGTCTTGCCTAATTAATGTTAAGTACTTGTATTAGTGTATGATTAGTGTCATTAATCATAATTTAATTATGTACTTAGTTGCATTAATCCATCATATCGTAAATCGATCGGATTAATTGATTTCCCGATTCATCGGACCGATGAATATGATTCTAATTGAGTTGAATTTCTTCATGAACATTGTTAATCACTTTGATTAATTACTAATGACCACTAATTAGGTTATAATTGGCTGTTAAATACTGATAGGTCATAGTTGCCAACCTGGTTTAATGTCGGATGTTACAGTGTCCCCCTGTTAAGGGAATTTCGTCCAGAAATTAGCTCGTGTTCTCCACTGCTTGAGTATTTAAGAACAGATGAGGGTAATTTTCCCGGAACTGATCTTCGCGTTCCCATGTAAACTCAGGACCTCGCTTAGAGTTCCATCTGACTTTTATTATCGGGATGCGGCTGTCCTTTAGTTTCTTGACCTCGGTCCATTATCTCCACGGGTTTTTCAACGAAGTTCAACTTATCGTCTAACTCCAGCTCGTCCATGGATATGACGAGTGTTTCATTAGCCAGGCATTTCTTAAGGTTGGATACGTGGAAGGTGTGGGGGCAGATCGAGTCGGTAGGCTACCGGGCCAATTCTTTTGGAAATCTTGAATGGTCCGATATAACGAGGATTGAGTTTTCCTCGTTTCCCAAAATGGATTACGCCTTTCCAAGGCGAGACTTTCAACGTTACTTGATCTTGTAACAACCCAGTTTTTATCTGAAACTTAATTTCGTATTTGATCCAAATGATTGTAAATTTTATTTATATTATTAGTTATGTAATTTAATTAAGTTTAAGATTATTTAATTAAATTATATTTATGTTATAAATTAGTAGAGATGAATAAAATAAAAGAGATGAATTATACAAAAGTATAGTTGGTTAAATTCAAATATGATCAAATTGATATATAAAAGTCAAATTAATGATCATTAAGATCATTAACATCAAAAATCACACACTCTCTCTCTCTCTCTAATCTCTCACTAAGCCTACGGCTTCATCACAAATCCATCAAGAATTTTCATAAATGTGCAATTAATTCAAGATTCAAGACAATAAAAAGGTTACAAACATCAAACAACAAGAAGTTACAAAGAATCCAATGTAAAAATCTCTTAATTTTCGATATATATGTATGTTTGGTTCGGTTTTGAGTAAAACCGGAACCAAGAGATTTAAAAATATGAAATTTATTGTTGCATGTATAAAATTCTAGTAGATTATGATGAATTAAAGTTACTAAATGAATCAGAAACAAAATTTGTGGGTTGGATCATTCAAATAATGATGAAATCGGAATTTGTGAAAACTTGTGTTCTTGACAAAAACGATCATTTTTGGATGATCTTGATTAATTTATAATGTTATTGATATGAAAATTAGTATAAAAACAACCTAATAATAGTAATATAACATAATATAAAGTTTCATGTTGATACATATAAATTTAGTAAATTTTTGTTAAAAATTCGTATGAATGTGACCAAGAACACCAAGAACAAATCTGGGAAAAATGCTAAGTCTGGGATCCGAATTCGGATGGTGCCCATTTCGGGTCTTTAATCCGTATGAATTTATTTTGGACGCTTCAAATTCGGATCCCACTTGGTATTTATTTCGGATTTAATTTTTATGATGTACCATTTCGGATGAGATGCTAATTCGGATATATCCCAGATCCGAATTAGAATTGAATTCGGATACCTCCATTTCGGATGTTTCATTTCGGTTGGGCCTAGTTCGGATCATTCCTGTCCGAATCCAGGTACCTGATCCGGATAGGTCCGAACTTGGGGAATCCGAAATTGATTATTTTATTTTGAATACTTTCAATTATAAATAAATGATATTGTATAATTATAATATCCATAGATTATGAGGAAATGTTGATTAAAGCAATATGAGATATATTCACATTTATATCTCATTAAGATTACAAAGAGTTAAAGAGAATGCAAAATGATTAATGAATTATCAGTTATCAGAATCAGATAAAATAAAGAATTTAAAGACTAAAAGATGATGATATTGACATGATATTGACATGATAATTCTAGACAGGTTCAGTGAAATTCTGAACAAAGATTTAATGATTTACAGCGGGTCAAAGACTTGAATTGACAGAGAACAGATTGACAAAGATAAAATCCTGAGATAACTTAGGTGGCAGATTTTACATCTGTTTGATAAAGACCCAGATCAGTGAGTTATAGATATTCAGATTTAACATGCTTGAATTTCCGGTTGAGACATATTGTTGATGCTAGTTTGATTTGACATTCACATTATCAGCTGGATTGTAACCTGTGCACACCATGGTTCGGTGTTGCCCAGTAGATCATGATAGCTATTTGATCATCATTTCATATGACATTGCATTTACGATTCATTTCTGATATTGCTTTATAACTTATTGCTATCATGACTTCGATGATTTAAGCTTTCATTATTAATCAGGCATTTGACATATTGATTCAGCTATATTAGCTTTGACGGTCTATTGTTCTAAACCATGCTAATTCACCAGTTCTATTGAACTTGGTATGACCCTCCGATGTTCCGCCACGTTGATTTACTGGTAGCTAGCCCAGTATGTGGCTGATCCCCACGATTTAAGCGTGAGCGTGGCTTGAGCATCATCCGACTCTATGACTTCTATGTCTCAATCATGAGTGGCTGTAGCGGCAGCCTTGACATATCACGCTAGACTTATGATGATCCGCTTGACCATGCATGTTAATTTGAAAATCTATTTACTCACTAAGCATTGCTTACGATTGTTACATTAACATTTTTACAGGAAAAAATAAAGGAAAGTCACCTGCCGGACCTAGTACTTAGGTTTTATCAGATCAAGACAGTTGTTCTCATAGACCTCTACTCAGCAAACCCATTTTGGTACAGATTGGAAGATGATATTGTGGTGTTCTGGGTAGATTTATCTTAATTGTGTGATGACATCAACTAGATTAGATAGTACCCTTTATAAGTTTTATTTGAAAACCGTAAAACTGTGTTAAACTTAATCCTAATATGCTTGTACTGTAATTTAATATTCCGCATTATAATTACTCTATCTTAGTTATGGTTGATATCATATTGCATGATGTGGGACCTAGACTCTGAGGACTGCCCCGTGAGGGAGGTCTTCACAGGATGGTATCAGAGCCCATAATTTGAGTGAATCAAGTATTACGTGAGTATACTTGGTCTCAAACTGAAGCAATACATATGTATCAATCATTTAGGTGGTTTGAACTGAGATAGGATGTACAGACTATTAGGATGGGAAAAAGGGTACATAGATCTAAGTCTATAAACTGATAGTTAAATGATTTTAATTTTCAGTTAAGATGTCAGGATCAGGATCAGGTGACATACCAAGCAACATGACCCCACAACAAATGTTTGAAATGATGCAACAGCTATTAGCCCAACATTCTGAACAACAAAATAAGATTATGCAAGAACAGTTTCAGGCCAGAGATGAGGCCGAAGCTAAAAGACGTGATGATAAAAGAAATAAGCGAAAAGATAAACAAGCCCAGAATGATGAAACTGATTCTGATAACTCAAACCCTGAAACCCAAGTTGCACAGCCAAAAGGTTGTAAATTCAAAGATTTCAAAGCGAGCGGTGCCGTGAACTTTGAGGGTACAGTAAATCCAATTCAGGCGATGGATTGGATTAGCCATACTGAAGAGATCTTTAGAATCTCTGACTGCTTAGAATCTAAGAAAGTGAGTTATGCGTCTGCGTTGTTTATTGGAGCTGCCCGTGTTTGGTGGAAGACTCAGAGGAGCATATATGGAGAAGAGGTGATACAGACTTTAGAGTGGAATCAATTCCTAGATATGTTTAACGCGAAGTATTGCCCGATCGACCAACAAGATAAGATGGAAGTCCAATTGATGCAGCTGACTCAGGGAACCAAGACTGTAGATGAGTATGAGCATGAATTCTCGCGGCTTTGTGGCTACTCCTCGTATCAAGTAGCTATTAAAGAAAGGAAGATGAATAGATTTCGCGGAGGACTCAACCCGAGATACCGACACCCGATGAGTGCGATAAACTACAAGTCCTATTTGGAAATGGTTGAAGCGGCCAGACAGATCAAGAGAGGATATTTAGAGTATGGCGATCAGCTCTATGCTCCATCAGCGAATCCGACATGTCCATCTCCTCCAAAGAAGCAGAGATTCGGCAGATTTTTCAGGCCAAACAAGTCTCAGTCTCAGCAACCTCAGCAATCTCAGCAGTACAGCTCGCCTCAGAAAGCGCAAGACTACTCGCTAACGAACGAACCTCGATTCTGCAAGAGATGCAGAAAATCACACTTGGGATTGTGCAATCCAGACGACGTCACATGCTTTGCGTGTAATAGAATTGGTCACAGTAGCAAAGAGTGTCCACAACGAGGACTCGGATGTGCGAAATGTGGGAATCGAGGACACTTCATGTATCATTGTCGAAGCGGGCAACGAGTTCAGTCACAGTCGTCAGTGGGAGGATCTACAATGAAAAGCTCAGCTGCAACTCCAACAGCAAGGACCCGGGCATTTCAGATAACAACAGAAGAAGCGAGAGAAACTCCTGACGTAGTTACCGCTACGTTTCTGTTAAATACGATACCTGCTCGCATATTATTTGATTCTGGTGCTAGTCGTTCCTTCATATCAACATATTTTGCGCAAAGATTATATAAGTCTCCATCGAAGCTCCCTGTTGTAATTGATATTGAGACAGCCAGTAACAACTATGTTATGGCTGATTCTGTCTACCGAAACTGCACTCTACTTGATGATAATATCGTATTCAATCTCGACCTTATCCCGATACCGTTGAAAGATTTTGACATCATCATCGGCATGGATTGGCTAATGAATAACGAGGCTACGATTGTCTGCAATCAGCGAATCATCAGAATTAAGTCTTCAGACGGCCGAGTCTTGGAAATAAAAGGCGCGAAGCAAAAAGGTGCTCACTGCTTCATTTCAGTTGAAAAAGCTCATAAATATCTGCCTACGGGTCATCAATCTTACATATGTTATGTCTCGTCTAAATCCGTCTCTGAAGCCCAAAAGAAATCCTTATCTGATATTCCAATCGTCTGTGAATTTCCAGACGTATTCCCTGATGACATTTCTGGAGTGCCACCAGAACGTCAAGTCGAGTTCGGTATTGACTTGGTTCCTGGTGCGGCTCCTATCGCAAAAGCTCCCTACAGACTTGCGCCTGCAGAGATGCAGGAAATGTCCAAACAATTGCAAGAGCTGTTAGAAAAGGGATTTATCCGACCGAGTTCATCTCCATGGGGTGCACCTGTCTTATTCGTTAAGAAGAAAGACGGAACTTTTCGAATGTGCATCGATTATCGGGAGTTGAATAAGGTCACAATAAAGAATAAATATCCTCTGCCCAGGATTGATGATCTATTTGATCAGCTACAAGGAGCCAGCTACTTCTCGAAAATCGATCTTCGTTCTGGGTGTCATCAATTAAATGTCAGAGATGAGGATATTCCGAAGATAGCCTTCCGAACAAGATAAGATCATTACGAATTTCTCGTAATGCCGTTTGGTTTAACGAATGCACCAGCGGCGTTCATGGACCTCATGAATCGCGTGTGCAGACCGATGCTGGATAAGTCAGTTATCGTATTCATAGACGATATTCTGATTTACTCCAAAATGGAGGCTGATCATGCTACTCATTTGCGGCAATTGCTAGAGTTACTGAGAAAAGAAAGACTCTATGCAAAATTTTCTAAGTGCGAATTCTGGCTCAGACAGATTCAATTCCTTGGCCATGTTGTATCTGGCGAAGGTGTTTCCGTTGATCCGTCTAAAGTCGAGGCTGTTCAGAAATGGCAAACGCCTCGCAATGCCTGTGAAATCAGAAGTTTCCTTGGATTGGCCGGTTATTATCGGCGATTCATAAAGGACATCTCAAAGATTGCTGTGCCACTTACTATGTTAACACGAAAGAATACACCTTTCGTATGGGCCGATAAACAACAAGAGGCATTCGACATTCTGAAACAGAAGCAAATTCAAGCGCCTATCCTAGCCTTACCAGAAGGAAACGATGATTTTGTCGTTTACAGCGACGCATCTGGTACTGGTTTAGGATGTGTTCTAATGCAAAGGGGAAAAGTAATTGCCTACGCTTCAAGGCAATTAAAGGATTACGAGAAAAGTGCACCAACTCATGATCTTAAGTTGGCTGCCGTTACCTTTGCACTGAAGATCTGGCGTCATTATCTTTATGGGACTCGGTGTCAGCTCTACACCGATCATAAGAGTCTCAAACATCTCTTTACTCAAAAGGATCTAAATATGAAACAGCGACGGTCCTTGGAGCTTATCAAGGACTATGATTGCGAGATCCTATATCATCCTGGCAAAGCTAATGTTGTCGCGGATGCTTTGAGTAGGAAATTATATCCGGAAAAGTGTTGCTATGCCCTGACTCCTGTTGTATACTCTTCCGATCTTATCGAAGACATCAGATCTACTCAAGTTGAAGCGTTGAAAAGGAGAATGTCGGTTCTGAAAATCTTAAAGGGCAGATACAATTTTTAACTCTGAATCATTTGGGACTTCATTGTCTCAAGGGAAACCGAATCTGGATTCCTAAGAATGGTTCAGTCCGCAGCACTCTTCTATCTGAAGCTCATCAGTCTAAGTTATTTGTTCATCCTGCGAGCTCAAAGATGTATTTTGATCTGAAAGCCAATTATTGGTGGCCAGGAATGAAGAAAGACATCGGTAAATGTGTTGAAAGCTGCAGAGTCTGTCAGATGGTTAAGGCAGAACATCAGAAACCTTTTGGGGATATGCAACCACTGCCGGTTCCTGAGTGGAAGTGGGAGCATATAACCAAGGACTTCATCACGAAACTGCCAAAGACCAAGAGACAGCACGACTCCATTTGGGTAGTTGTAGATCGCTTAACGAAGTCAGCTCACTTCATACCGATGAAAGAGACGTACTCCCTTGATAGATTGGCACAGATGTACATCACTGAAATTATTTCTCGTCACGGTGTGCCAAAGTCTATCGTATCAGATCGTGATAGCCGTTTCACATCTAGATTCTTGCAAGCTCTACAAGACGGAATGGGTACTTGGATCTCTATGAGTACTGCCTATCATCCTAATGCAGATGACCAGAGTGAGCGTACTATCCTTACTCTAGAAGATATGCTTCGTGCCTGCATTCTTGATTTAGGTGGTAACTGGGATGACCACTTGCCTCTGGTCGAATTCTCATACAACAACAGTTATCATTCAACGATCAAGATGGCTCCTTTTGAAGCTTTGTATGGAAGAAAGTGCAGAACTCCCACCTGTTGGCGCGAAACAGGTGAATCGCCAATAGCAGGACCTGTCCTTCTACAGTTGACTCATGAGAAGATTCAACTCGTCAGAAGGAACATTCTTGAAGCTCAAAGCAGGCAGAAAGTCATACTATGATAATCGACACAGATCAATAAGCTTTGCAGTTAACGATTGGGTGATGCTAAAAGTGTCTCCAATGAAGAATGTGGTAAGATTCATAAAGCGAAACAAGCTAGCTCCGAGATTCATCGGTCCGTTCAAGATTGTCGAAAAGATAGGAAATCAATCTTATCGTCTTGAACTGCCAGCGGACTTATCTGGAATACATCCTGTATTCCATGTCAGTCATCTGGGAAAAAGTCTAGCTGATGAAAGAGAAGTTCAAATACCACATGTTAACTTGCAAATTGATGAAAAGCTAGAGTGGTTGAAGAGCCGGAGTGTATTCAGGACTTGAAGACCAAAAAGCTTCGAAATAAAGAAATACAGATGGTGCTCGTCCAGTGGAAACATCACAAGGGTTCGCATCAGTCTTGGGAATCTGAAGATGTTATGAAAGCTACTTATCTCAGTCTGTTCGAACATAGCTAACTTCGGGGACGAAGTTTGTGCGTGGTGAGGCCCATTCTGTAACAACCCAGCTTTTATCTGAAACTTAATTTCGTATTTGATCCAAATGATTGTAAATTTTATTTATATTATTAGTTATGTAATTTAATTAAGTTTAAGATTATTTAATTAAATTATATTTATGTTATAAATTAGTAGAGATGAATAAAATAAAAGAGATGTATTATACAAAAGTATAGTTGGTTAAATTCAAATATGATCAAATTGATATATAAAAGTCAAATTAATGATCATTAAGATCATTAACATCAAAAATCACTCTCTCTCTCTCTCTCTCTCTCTCTCTCTCTCTCTCTCTCTCTCTCTCTCTCTCTCTCTAATCTCTCACTAAGCCTACGGCTTCATCACAAATCCATCAAGAATTTTCATAAATGTGCAAATAGTTCAAGATTCAAGACAAGAAAAAGGTTACAAACATCAAACAACAAGAAGTTACAAAGATTCCAAGGTAAAAATCTCTTAATTTTCGATATATATGTATGTTTGGTTCGGGTTTGAGTAAAACCGGAACCAAGAGATTTAAATTATGAAATTTATCGTTGCATGTATAAAATTCTAGTAGATTATGATGAATTAAAGTTACTAAATGAATCAGAATTTTGTGGGATGGATCATTCAAATAATGATGAAATCGGAATTTTTGTGAAAACTTGTGTTCTTGACAAAAATGATCATTTTTGGATGATCTTGATTAATTTATAATATTATTGATAGGAAAATTAGTATAAAAACAACCTAATTATAGTAATATAAGATAATATAAAGTTGCATGTTGATAAATATGAATTTAGTGAATTTTTTTTAAAAAATCCGTATGAATGTGACCAAGAACACCAAGAACAAATCTCGGAAAAATGCTAAGTCTGGGATCCGAATTCGGATGGTGCCCATTTTGGGTCTTTAATCCGTATGAATTTATTTCGGATGCTACAAATTCGGATCCCACTTGGTATTTATTTTGGATTTAATTTTTATGATGTACCATTTCGGATGAGATGCTAATTCGGATATATCCCAGATCCGAATTAGAATTCAATTCGGATACCTCCATTTCGGATGTTTCATTTTGGTTGGGCCTAGTTCGGATCATTCCGGTCCGAATCCGGGTACCTGATCCGGATAGGTCCGAATCCGGATGAACCGAACCCGGGGAATCCGAAATTGATTATTTTATTTTGAATACTTTAAATTATAAATAAATGATATTGTATAATTATAATATCCATAGATTATGAGGAAAGATTGATTAAAGCAATATGAGATATATTCACATTTATATCTCATTAAGATTACAAAGAGTTAAAGAGAATGCAAAATGATTAATGAATTATCAGTTATCAGAATCAGATAAAATAAAGAATTTAAAGACTAAAAGATGATGATATTGACATGATATTGACATGATAATTCTGGACAGGTTTAGTGAAATTCTGAACAAAGATTTAATGATTTACAGCGGGTCAAAGACTTGAATTGACAGAGAACAGATTGACAAAGATAAAATCCTGAGATAACTCAGGTGGCAGATTTTACATCTGTTTGATAAAGACCCAGATCAGTGAGTTATAGATATTCAGATTTAAAATGCTTGAATTTCCGGTTGAGACATATTGTTGATGCTAGTTTGATTTGACATTCATATTATCAGCTGGATTGTGACCTGTGCACACCATGGTTCGGTGTTGCCCAGTAGATCATGATAGCTATTTGATCATCATTTCATATGACATTGCGTTTACGATTCATTTTCGATATTGCTTTATAACTTATTGCTATCATGACTTCGATGATTTAAGCTTTCATTATTAATCAGGCATTTGACAAATTGATTCAGCTATATTAGCTTTGACGGTCTATTGTTCTAAACCATGCTAATTCACTAGTTCTATTGAACTTGGTATGACCCTCCGATGTTCCGCCACGTTGATTTACTGGTAGCTAGCCCAGTATGTGGCTGATCCCCACGATTTAAGCGTGAGCGTGGCTTGAGCATCATCCGACTCTATGACTTCTATGTCTCAATCATGAGTGGCTGTAGCGGCAGCCTTGACATATCACGCTAGACTTATGATGATCCGCTTGACCATGCATGTTAATTTGAAAATCTATTTACTCACTAAGCATTGCTTACGGTTGTTACATTAACATTTTTACAGGAAAAGATAAAGGAAAGTCACCTGCCGGACCTAGTACTTAGGTCTTATCAGATCAAGACAGGAGTTCTCATAGACCTCTACTCAGCAAACCCATTTCGGTACAGATTGGAAGATGATATTGTGGTGTTCTGGGTAGATTTATCTTAATTGTGTGATGATATGAACTAGATTAGATAGTACCTTTTATAAGTTTAATTTGAAAATCGTAAAACTGTATTAAACTTAATCCTAATATGCTTGTACTGTAATTTAATATTCCGCATTATAATTACTCTATCTTAGTTATGGTTGATATCGTATTGCATGATGTGGGACCTAGACTCTGAGGACTGCCCCGTGAGGGGAGGTCTTCACAGATCTCCCTCCTGAAATTCCAAATCCTTCCGTCGAACATAGCTTTTCTGTCGATCTCGTGTGATCTTTAATTGGTTCCGAATCAGGACTATCTTTTCTGTAGTCTCCTGAATGATCTCGGGTCCAGTGATCCAGCTATCTCCTACCTCGGCCCAACAAAGTGGTGACCGACACTTTCGTCCATAAAGTGCCTCGAATGGGGCAGTCTTAATACTCGAGTGATAGCTGTTGTTATAGGAAAACTCAACTAATGGCACGTGCCTGTCCCAACTTTTGCCAAAGTCGATAACACATGCCCTTAGCATGTCCTCCAATGTCTGAATCGTTCTTTCACTTTGACTATCCGTATGCGGGTGATAGGATGTTCTCATGTCCAGGCATGTACCCAACGCCTCTTGTAACGATTGCCAAAATCTTGATGTGAACCGGCTGTCCCTATCTGATATAATTGATACAGGAACTCCATGCCTTGAGATGACTTCCTTAAGATAGATTCGTGTTAACTTATCCATCTTATCAGTCTCCTTGATTGGCAAGAAGTGTGCAGTCTTTGTGAGTCGATCCACAATCACCCAAATGGTGTCATAACCTCCAGAAGTCTTTGATAACTTTGTGATGAAGTACATGGTTATATTCTCCCACTTCCATTGGGGTATTTCCGGTTGAACCAACAATCCTGATGGATTCTGGTGCTCAGCCTTGACTTTCAAACACGTTAAGCACTTGCTAACATACGTAGCAATGTCAACATTCATGTTTGGCCACCAGTACCCTTCCTTCAGGTCGTGATACATCTTGTCTGACCCTAGGTGAATAGCTTATCTTGTTTTATGCCCTTCATCCATGACCAGTTTCCTTAACCCTCCGAATTTTGGTAGCCAAATTCTGCTCATAAAGTACCGACATCCATCGGTCTTGATTTCAAAATGTTTATCCATTCCTCGCAAGGATTCATCTAGCAGATTTCCCTCCCTAACTATTTCTACTTGTGCCTCGTGAATTTGAGAGTTCAAGTTTAACTGTATAGTCATGACCAAAGCTCGGACTCTCAAAGGTTTAACCTGTTCCTTTTGGCTCAGGGCATCAGCTACAACATTCGCCTTACCCGGATGATAATGAATCTCGCAGTCGTAATCGCTAAGCAGTTCAACCCAGCGACGTTGCCTCATGTTTAACTCTTTCTGGTTCAGGATATGCTGAAGGCTCTTGTGATTTGTAAACACGATGCACTTTATACCGTAAAGGTAGTGCCTCCACATCTTGAGAGAAAATACCACAGCTCCAAGCTCTAGGTCGTGAGTCGTGTAATTCACCTCATGAACTTTAAGTTGCCGCGATGCATAAGCGATAACCTTGTCTCTTTGCATTAACACACAACCCAATCCGTTGTGTGAGGCATCACAGTAAACAACAAAATCTTCGGTTCCTTCCAGTAGGGACATAATAGGTGTAGTACACAATCTTTGCTTCAACAGTCGGAATGTCATTTCCTGCTCTTCACCCCAGTTGTACTTTATATCCTTTCGAGTCGATTCCGTTAAAAAACCAGCTATCTTCGAGAAGTATTCTATGAATCGCCTATAATAACCGGCAAGACCTAAGAACTGACGGATTTCAGTGGGAGTCCTAGGAGTTTCCCAGTTCTTAATGGCCTCAATTTTTTATGGGTCTACTTGAATCCCTTGGCTATTGATCACATGCCCTATGAACTTGACTTCTCGTAGCCAAAATTCACACTTAGAGAATTTGGCGTACAACTGTTCTTTCTCTAGTAGCTCCAAAATCAACTTCAGATGCTGCTCATGCTCCTCCCTACTTCTGGAATAGATAAGGATATCGTCTATGAGCACTATTACAAATATGTCCAAATACGGTTTACGCACTCGATTCATAAGGTCCGTGAATACGGCTGGTGCGTTGGTCAAACCGAATGGCATTTCCTGAAATTCGTAATGTCCATAACGAGTTCTGAACGCTTTCTTGGGTTAATCTTCTTCCCGAACCTTCACTTGGTGATACCCGGATCGTAGATCAATCTTAGAGTAAAAACTAGATCCTTGGAGTTGATCGAATAAATCGTCGATTCTGGGGAGAGGGTACCGGTTTTTTATCGTTAACTTGTTCAGCTCTCGATAATCGATCCACATCCTAAAGGATCCGTCCTTCTTTTTGACAAATAAGACCGGAGCTCCCCAAGGTGAGGAACTTGGTCGGATGAATCCTTTCTCCAACAGTTCTTGCAACTGATTGGAAAACTCTTGCATTTCTGAAGGTGCCAATCGGTAGGGTGCTCGTGCGACAGATGCAGCTTTAGGCACCAAGTCAATCTGAAATTCTACTTGCCTAGTTGGTGGAAGTCCAGGCAAGTCTTTAGGAAAGACTTTTGGGTAGCCACAAACTACTGGGATTTCTTCAACTCGCTTCTCCTTCGATTCCTTTTCCACTAGCTGAACTAACACTGCTTGACAACCTCTTAGAAGGCATTTTAGCATTCTTAGACAAGATATGACGTTCAACTGGCGATTCTTTCTTTTTCCTTGGACTGTGAGGACTTTCTTTTTCTTAAGTGGTATTCTTATGCCCTTCTTACCACATAAGATTTCGGCATGGTTGTCCGACAACCAATCCATACCAATAACTACATTAAAGCTTCTGAGTACAATAGGCATCAAGTTTATCTTAAAGGGATGATCTGCCAATTTTAGTGTGCACTCCTTAATTACACTATTTGCTTCAATCAACTTTCTGTCTGCTAATTCTACGGCATAAGCATTTTCTAAAGGGGAAAGAGTGGCATTCAGTTGTTCACTAAAATTAGCATATATAAAAATACTATCAGCCCCAGTATCAAATAACACATATGCATACATATCATTGAGAAGGAATGTACCCGTCACTACGTTGGGATCCTGACGAGCGTCACCTGCTCCCAATACAAAATCTCTCCCTTGAGCTCCACCATTGTTCCTTAACTTGGGGCAATCCTTCTTGAAATGCCCAGCGTTCCCACATTCAAAGCAACTTCTTTGCGTGCCGCTACTGCTTTCGTTGGTGTTAAACTTAAAGTCTTGGGTCAGATGACCAAGTTTCTTACATTTCCCGCAAGGGGTTGGATAGGGACCTACGTGATGGTAGGTGCATCGGTTACACCATGGTTTAGTGCCGGTATAGCCCTTCCTAGACTCAGTTCCGGCGACAAAAGCTTTGATTGTTTCGGGCTTTTTGGTCTGTGAACCCGAACTTTTCCCTGATCTATCTTCCCACTTCCTCTTGTTCTCCCCAGCTTTGGCCTCGTTCCTTCGGGCCACCTGGTCCATCAAATTATTCGTCATTCGAATGGCGCTCTGGATAGTAGTTGGGTTGGATGCGGTATCATTTCCTTGGATTTGGGGGGCGAGTCCCTAAATGTAGCGCTCAATTTTCTTGTATTCCAGAGTGACCATCTGCGGGCACGATAGACTCAACTCATGAAATTGGTTGGTATACCCAGCTACATCCATTCCCTTCATAGCCAGATTCCAAACTCTGACTCCATCTTTTGTAGTTCATTTCTCGGGCAATACTCTTCGATCATCATTTGCTTTAACTCGGCCCAGGCGAGTTGGTAAGCTGCATCAATTCCCACAGACTGGGCATGTGAGTTCCACCATGTCAAGGCGCCATCTTGAAGAGTGTGGGTGGCGAACTTGACCTTCTCATCCTCGATGCAACCACTGACACGAAACACAGACTCCAGTTTCTCGAACCCATGAACTAGCCCGACAACACCTTCTATTTCGTTGAAGTATCGAGGCTTACAGCTTAAAAATCCTTTGATTCCACACCCCTTCTATTTCGTTGAAGTATCGGTGTTGTTTCTGTTGGTTTCATAGGTGGCTAGAGCTTCTGCCACTCGTTATGCGACCAGTTGTTCGATATCAGCGGTGTTCATAGCTCTCTTTGGCGGCATTATCTTAAAGTTTCAAGAAAAGAGCATAGTGTAAGAAGTTGAGTCTTAAAGATTTACATTTTTCTTAAGGCGCAGTTCTATAATCATCAAACACAAATTCATAAATAACTTGCAATTTTAATTAATCATTCAGAATTCTCTTACATTGGGGCGGGTTATTACCTGAAAATTTTTAGTCCTACACTATTACATAATAATTTCCTAACATTACAAAGATAGAGGAGGGGGTACTAGGTGTGGGAGTGATCGGGGGTCTCTCCCATTTCCAATGCATTGAAGCGCTGAGTCAGCTCCTCATTACGGGCCTCGCTCTCGGCTAATCGTTGCCGAAGCTCATCTAGCCAGGCCTGTTGGATGGCGATGGGGTGCTGGTTAGCCCAGTATAGGTTGGAGTTTTGCAACTCCTCCCGTTCTAAACAGGCTGTCATCTCTCCAATGTCTTGGTTAAGCAACCGAAGTTGGAGGTCGTGCCTTGAAGACCGTGCTACCAAGAGTGGTATGGTCTGTTCGGCGGGTTCTTGGGTGAGTGGTGGGGTAGGCGCGGAGGATGGTCCTCCGATCTCAAAGTGGGAGGGGATTCCCTCCTCCCGCCTCCATTCATGGAGGGTCTCGGGCATCCAGCCTAGTCTTCGGGCGTTTGCCCGTTGTCTTGGTAGTGAACTTGGTTGTGGTGCCGGTACGGGGATAGACTCCCGTCTTGGCATGAAAACTCTTTTGCGGGGTGTATATAGCATCTTTGGGTCATTGGGGTGGGGGCAGTATGGTGTGAATGATGGAACTTCCGGGTGATACGGGATGTAAGAGGGGGCCACTGGGGATGGTGGGTCCTCTCCGGATGGTTCTCCCCATCCGCTGGAGGATTTGTCTTCCTTCACGGGTTCCTCCTCGTCTAAATCTTCCATGGGTTCTTCATCTTCTGAGGGGTCTTCCTCCTCAGTTGGGTCCTCCTCCGTAAACACCTCCGGGTTGTATCGGCTAGTGGGGGTATGCTCCTCTAATACTAATCTGTCACACCCCGTTACCCTGGTTGGCAACGAAGAGTGACGTCGCGGAAGCGTAACCATAATCATAACGAACGACCACTATATGGACGTTTTCAAAAATACATCGATATAACTTTAAAATATAGAAATCTTTTACATAGCCTGAAATGATAAAGAGTAGTTCGCACGGTACAGAGATTCAAATACCTAATTAAATTAATCAAAATAATGCAAATAAATCTCCGATGGTTTGAAAATGCATGCGACTCCAAAAGTACGGAAGCTTGAAAATACTTCCGATGCGGTGCACTTGCCTGAATTTCCTAAAAATACATGCTAAAATACGTCAAGAAAATTGTTGGTGAGCTCATAAGTTTACGCGAAAAGACCAATTGTACGGACATTATCAGATGAGTTGAATTTATAAAGCATAAATTCCATGTATGTATTACACAAACCATCATGCAACCGAAGCTTAATTAAATGAGTTTGCCCTGTGCAGTATTCCCATACGTAATACCGTGTGTTGAATATATATGCATCCCACTGTTAGCCGATTAAGACTAACCCGAATGGGGGACATGACTCCCGATAGATCTATCCATAATATATTCGCGCTTACAAAAAAATGCAATTAACGGTTCATGATTTGAGGGCTGATGGATCCACACATGTAATACATATAACATTATTTGTAAAATAAAAGGGACCTAACTATACATTATACAATTCCAGATAAATATAATTAAACTAAATGGGCCTAATTAATAATCAGTAAACTGTAACTAATCGAGCCCAAACCCGATCTAGTAATTAGGGTTAAACTAATATTTATAAACCAATAACCTTAATTCCAAACCCTAAACCCTAATTACCAACTCAGAAGAAAAAACGCAAAGAAACCGCCGGCCGTCCAAGTAGTTGGAGGAGATCGGAAATACATCAGGCCGTTCGTCACGTTCCTGTTCAAAGCAAGGTATCGAACTCGGCTATCAATGTTGTTAATTATGAATATGATGTTGTATATATGAAATATATGTGAAACAAATCAAAGAAATCAAAATCGGATTAAAATGTAAAGAAGAGATATGATTAACGAACTTGTTACTTGGGTTTGAGAATCGTGCATGTATTTCCACCCCAATAGATAGTGAAAATAGGGGCTATGAAGACTCACCGAGCTTGTGATGGCAAAGTATTCACAAAAAATACAAGCTTACGTTCTTTGATGGTTGATGCACCGGATGTGTTTAATCGAGTCCTAATCATAAGGACTTAATAACTCTCATATATGATAATATGTATATATATAGGTTTTTATGTCTCAACATTACAAGTTTATATAAATAAGATCCACTTACAACGTCAAGTTTATATATATATAATTTCCCAGCTTTTCGAAGGTTTTTCGGCCTACTTTGAGGCTGTTTTTGACCAAGCTCCAAAACTATTTAGGCTTTGGTTTTCTTGGAAATTAAACTACTATATACAAAGAATTTTTAAAGTCAAGAACGACCATTTTTCGAGGTGTTTAGGTTAGGGAAAAAGCTTGTTGAAAACCCTATGTTGGCCATTTTTGAGCTGTAAAACTTTCGGGTTCCCAAATAATATCTGGGGGTTCTAAACCCCATAATATATTATGAAAACTCCCAGATTTTTAGTTAAGACATAGATCTAACTTTTGAGACAAGAATCAAATCTTGTTAAGTTATGAATTAGATATGATTTTTCAAAGTTGATGCAACATTTCTGCCGAAATTCTGTATTTCATAAACTTGAAATAACTTGTGATTCTTGTTGTTTATTCAAAGACTACTTGTATAAAATGTTATAAAACACATTTATATAACTTGTTTTCATAATATTTACACTTACATGATGTGTTTATATATTTATAAACACATTTGAAGAAAACAACTCAAAAACAAAACTAGAGATTTATAAACTTGAGTTTTTATGAAACTTGTTGTTGTTGGTGATTATATATATTATGCAAGACTTATATAAACATAAATATATGATGTAATAAGTTAGTATTTACTTACTTTGGGGTATTAGAAGAATGAAATCAAGTAGAAGTTGAAACTCTTGAAAAAGTTGCACCAAGAACACTTCAAAGTATGAAGAACACTTGAAATACTTCAAGAACACCAAAAATTGAAGGGTTTTTGGCTTTGGGAGACCTTTGGCCGGTTTTTGAAGAGAGAAAAGAGATATTTTGGTGTGATTAAAATGAATAGAAATGTTCTCTATTTATAGGGAAAATTGGATCTTGAAAAGATGGTGAAATGATGAAGAATAGTGTAAATCTTCAATGAATTGAAATAAAGAGGATTTGATTTTGATATGTTGAGTAAAAAATTATATCAAGGTCCTTTTTGTACCCTATATGGCTGGCCCTATATGGGTGTATTTCAATGTATTTTTATTTTTGTTTTGTATAAAAGTATTTCAAAATGTATTCTTGTATTTCCCTTTTTTTTGTAAATTCATAAATACTTTTGGATGCATTGTTTTAATCATGCATAATTAATGCTAAGTACTTGTATTAGTGTATGATTAGTGTCACTAATCATAATTTAATTATGTACTTAGTTGCCTTAATCCATCATATCGTAAATCTATCGGATTAATTGATTTCCCGATTCATCGCACCGATGAATTTGATTCTAATTGAGTTGAATTTCTTCATGAACATCGTTAATCACTTCGATTAATTACTAGTGACCACTAATTAGGTTATAATTGGCTATTAAATACTGATTAGGTCATAGTTGCTAACCTGGTTTAATGTCGGATGTTACATATGAGGATAAGGTTAAATCTAGTCTTGATTGGGATTCAAGTCCAGGTAGGGACTACGAGGTATAGGTTCTGAAGTTGATGGAATATCAACTGAGATGGGGGTTTCTCAATTTTCAGAATTCAAGGGAGTATTATAGATTTTGGAGCTTGAAATGGTTGTACCCTTTCAGCAGGAATGTGTACATCAATCGTTGAAACTTCTCCAGTATCTTTAGAAAGTGGTTGGTGTGAATGATCAGAGACTACTACCGGATGTTCAGTAATCCTGTCAGGAACCAAAATTGGAACATCAGATTTGGTCTTTTCAAAGTAGTATTCATCGAAATTTTCAAACAGTTTATTTAAATCATTCATTTCATCTTTAAGGTCTTGTGACTTCACATAAGTCGACTGTTTAGACTCGAGTCCTGAACTGGCGTGTTCAGGAGCCATCACGATTCCTTCGTCAAATTTCACGTTTACGCTATCGTTAACGGTCTTCGTGCGTTCGTTGTAGACTCGGAATGCCACCAATTCTTTTGAGTAACCAATGAATATGCCTTTATCAACTTTCTGATTAAATTTTTCCAAGTTGTCTTTATCATTCAAGATAAAACACCTGCATCCAAAGACATGGAAAAATTTATATTAGGCACTCTTTTATTTATCAGCTCATAAGGTGTTTTTCCAAAACTTCTATTAATTATGGATCTGTTCTAGGTGACACACGCGGTTGCTACAGTTTCAGCCCATAGGAATAACGGCAGATTAGAATATGCAAGCATCACGCTAGCAGATTCCACAAGTGTACGGTTTCGTCTTTCAACTACTCCGTTTTGTTGTGCGATACGAGCTACCGAAAATTGATGTGTTATCCCAACAGAAGTCAAAATTTGTCTCGAGGGACTTGTTCTTGAATTCTGTACCGTTATCAGATCTAATGGTCTATACCGAAAGCTGCAACTAAACTTGAATCTTGCATATGAAGTCAATGATAATCTCTGTAGCTTCAGACTTGGATCTCTGGAAGAAAACCCATGTGTATCTTGAATAATCATCTACAATGACCAACACATATTTCTTCTTGTTGATGCTTTGTACCCGCATAGGCCCGCATAAATCCATATGAAGAAGCTCCAATGGCCTAGTTGAAGAATGTTCAACCTTTGATTTTTGTGACACCCTCACCATCTTCCCTTTTTCACATGCAGCACACAACTGCTCTTTTTCAAATAAGAGAGTCGGTAGCCCTTTAACTAAACCACCTTTGGCAAGGTTAGTCAGTTCTTTGAAGTTTAAATGAGATAGACGGTGATGCCACAACCATGATACTTTTGAAGTTGCCTTTGAAAGTAGACAAACATCTTTCTTCAGATTGATGTTGGCTAAGTCTATGGAGTACAAATTGGTTTTCCTATTTTCAGCTAGGATTTCCTTCCCTTCCCCAGACCTTATACTACACCTATTTGCCTTGAAATTGACTTCCAACCCTTTATCGCATAGTTTGCCGATGCTGAACAGACTATGGCCAAGACCATCAACTTAAAATACCTTCTGAATTATTATCTTGTCGTATTCCAGACTTCCATAGCCTTTGATTGGACAATTCTGATTGTTTCCAAATCTTACCGTCCCACAGAATTTTTCAACAAAATTCGTTAGGGTGTCTCGCTGTCCGGTCATATGCTTGGAACATCCGGAATCAAGGTACCACACATGATTTACCTACAAGACGAAGTAAAACATGAGGTACCCACTTATAGTTGGGTACTTAAGATTTCAGTAAATCATGTGGTAATTCTTTAGTTAGACTAACAGATAATTGCTTTGTCTTTGGAACCCACTTTTGAACAGTCTTTTTGGGTATCCATCTTTGAATAGTTATTTTGGAAACAAATTTTGTAATGTGTTTCTTTGGATCCCTATGCTGTTTAAAACTAGGAACCTTCTTCTTTGGCATCCACACAAACATATCAGAATTATGTACAGATTTAACATTCAACACATGGCATTTGGCAGAATTTAATGAAAACAGTTCAGCACGTGAGTATTTAGAACATTGTTTAACAGAAGATTTATTACCGACAGTATTATCTACAGATCTATTCCTTTCTGTAACACTCCAATCTTTCACTCTTCACTCCTGTCTAAAACTCGTCTTTTTCTTTGCCACTTGCTTGTTTCTCCAAATATGCTTCGGTGTTCTTTTCACAGAATTACTAGACATAATAGAAGAACACAAATTAGTCGATTTAGTATCACCTTTAATCTGCAAAACTTTCTTACCTTTTGAAGAATTTTTTTTCTTTGCCATTGTAACCTTAGATGAAGATGATTCACCTTTTTCAAATTTTGGAGTGACAAAAGATACTTTTGTTTTCTCCTTTTGTGTAAAACAGGTGATGATACTGATTCAACCTTAGAATCTGTAGGTATCCTTTTCAAAATACTTACGGGTTCTTTGGGTTTATCAGTTTGTTTGTCATAAAGTGGTTTAATAAACTCATCAATTTTGACAAACATATCCTCCAATGAATTAAAATCAGAGTTCATATACAGATCAAACTCTTTTTCAGATTTAATAGCTTCAGGTTGAATTGAAGAAATATGATCTGGTTGAGTTTTAGTTTCAGGCTGGCTTTTAATTTTCAGTTCAAATCTTTAATCTCAGCCTGAAGTTTTTCATTTTCAGTCTCAAAAGTTTTAAGTTTCAATTCAAGATCAGAATTAATCTTTTTAAGAGTTGAATTTGGAATGTATGGTTTTTGAGTAGAAGAAGTATTTTCAGACAAATCTTTATCAGAATATGTCTGAATATACTATTCTGATATACATAGATTCTGATAACTATCATTAAGATTGTCATAATCCAAAGTATTTTGCATTTTGTCTTTTCTCAACCTTTTTAGATCTTCAGCTGATTCTACCTCATCTGATGCTGTTAAAAATACCATCTGTAATCCTAAATTCATGTATCTAGTATCATATAAAGTTGGGGAATATGAAATGGCTTTTGCTAGATACTTAGGATTATCACAACCAATTCCTAATTTAGAGTTATAAAAATCAGTGTCCCATGGTTGATTAAGATCAATAGTCTGATATGTTTGTCCTCTTTTAAGAAATTCATCTTCTAAGGATTTAATTTTCTCATATAATTTTGTCCTTTTAGCAAAGATGGAATTATACTTTACATAAAAATTTGCTGATTCTAATTCTGCGAATTTGAGTTTTTCTGTTAAGTCAGAAATAGTGTTACTCAGATTTTCATTTTGCTGTTGAATGTCATTATATTTTTCTTCTATGTTTGATATGGATTGCAATGCAAATTCCTTATCTTTGGAAAACTCTAACACTAAAGCATGTTCGAGTCTCATTTAGTTTTCCAAAGAATGTACATTCTTTTTCTCGGCTTTTAATGATTTTTCAAACCGTTTTAGCATGTAAGCCATCTGAGCAAGTTTTTGTTCTAGCTCACAGGAGTTATCATCATCAGATTCAGGATTAGATTGTACCTCGGGTGTCTCTGAGTTGTCTGAGGCATCTGAATCTGACCCGTCATCTTCTTGGTCTTTGCTACATCCAGCTTCTCCTGTGGCCATCAATACCATTTCCTCTCTCAGTTCATTCTCAGAATCAGAATCCTTTGTCTCTTCAGCTTCATCATTAGTCAAACCTACCCAGACTTCATCTTCAGCCAACATGGCAGATTCACTCAGCTAAGATTCATTCAAAACCTCTAACTTCAGGAAAATATGGGCATCTTCATCCAGAATGTCTTCATCCTCAGAAAGTTGAAGCCAGTGGTCATCCTCAGTCATCAATGCCTTTCCAGCCTCCTTTTCCTTAGCTAGCAGTGCCTTGCGAGTATAGTAGTCTGAGTTCTTGACTACTGGCAATCTGCATTCCCTTCCAAACTGGCCAGGCTTACCATAATTGTAACACTTTTACTCAGCGTCTTTCTTGGCATGCTTATCAGGCTTCTCATGTTTTCAACCTTTTTACCATTGCTCTCTCCAGATTTGTCATACTTATCTCTTTTCTCAAACTTTCTAGAGCATGTCTCGTATCGCATTTTAATATGTGTGGGTTTGCGATAGAACTTTTTTTGGAAAGCCTTTGTCAGTAAACCCATCTGCTTTTTCATCTCCACTATTTCTAAGTCCACTGATGAATCTGTGGATTTTGAATCAAATGAACTGCTGCTTATAACAACGCGTTTCTCCTTTTTCAGCTTATATTTGTACTTCTTATCTGCAAGAAGAGCCAGAGGATCAATCGTTGCCTTCTCAGCTTGGTTTTTACCAGACATCTTCCTTAAAACAACTTCTTGATAGAATGATAGTTGTTAAGATTCTCAAACACCATATGAAAATCCGTATCATCAATTTCTTTTGTCTGTTGGATTATCATTGTATATTTATCCCACTCTGGATTGAGCACATTCAGGAATTTAACATTGATGTCCAGATTAGATTTCGTTACACCGTTTCTCTTCATCTCACTCACAAGGTTAACAAATCTCATATACGTGCTCTCTAACAGCTCTCCTTCTCTAGCTCGGAAATTTTCGGAAGTCATGAAGCTGTTGCGTGCCCTGTTTGTGGCTGCCTTATCTGACCCCTTCATAAGCTTACACACCTCATCCCAGATGGATTTCCTCGCTCTATTTGTTGTCTTTGCCAGCACTACCTCATTAATATCTTCCCAAATACATTGAGCAAAGTCGTAATGTTTGTTAAATGCTATGCCATGAAAGAGACCTAGGCAGTGTATGCTTCCACGGTTTATACCGGTGTGCTTCGAGGTCATACATCTGTTGATAATACCAAACAGAGTATACCATTCACCATTCAGACCATTTTTATAAACTGGAACTTTTGGGCAATGGTTTAGAATACCCAAGGCTGATAAGATCTCTGCACAGCTGATCATCAGAAACAAAGTCTTCAAAATCCGCTACCTCTGGGAAATTAACAGTGCCAATGCGTCTAGGTAGAAACAGATTATGACGCAATTTGGCAAGTGTGATCTTTGCATTGAATTGGTCAATGGTGACCTTAAAGTGATGATCTCCTTCAGCTGGCACAAATTTGATCATGTGCCGAAATTGATGTAGGTAGACCAGAGGAATAGAATGCTTATATTTTATAAGGTAATCGAGAGGGTGACCTTTGAGGATTTCGACAATCACCGGATGGCTAACTTTTATGACATTTGAATCAAATCGGTGATTGTTATCAAGTAAAGCTAGACAATATTTGGGTTTGACCAGTTGTGTTTCAGGGATTGGGGATGAAGGTGATGGTCTTGTGACAGAAGCGGATTTAACAGGTTTGGATACGAGAGTATGGTTTGATGAAGAGTGAGAATCTGAAGAATTGGAGTTATGGGTGGGTGATTGGGGCTTTGATACCTGTAAAAATAGCAAACATGTTGGATATGTCAGGTAAACAAATTTAATCCTACAGATAAAGAAATAAAACATTTAACAATAAATTAGAAAAATATGTGTTTCATTGTTTAAAGCATCGGGATTCCAGACAATAATAATAAAATATTAATGTTAGGACTCCAAAGTCAATCGTTAAGAGACCATTGTTAATAATATACAAATTTTAAAAATTTTCTCAAAAAATGTGAAATTTCTCTGAAAAATTAAAAAACCCACACTTAGAAATTTCTTTTAAAAATTGACTCCAGACTCGAAACATGAAGGACCAAACTCGAATGAGTCATGAGCATACTCGGGTGACATGTGAACCAACTCGAATGACTCTTAAACAAACTCGGATGACTAATTGATAAACTCGAGTGAAACATAAGTCAACTCGGATGAACTTTTGATCAACTCGAATGATCCTAAGAGTTTGTCGGGTGACCTTTTATTAAACTTGAAATGAACTTGAATGTTTCTCGGATGACTTATTGACAAACTCGAAAAATGTTGAAGTGTTCTCGAATGACCTTTGCACCGAGTTGAAAAAACTAATAAAATGACAAGTCTTTTGTTAGGCACAAAAAGGCCTCAGTCAAACCTGTTCTACATCTGAGGGGGAGATTTCTAATCAAACCTGTTGATGCATTTGAAGGTTAAATTTAAGGCCTGTTATATGCCTTATTGAAACCTGAAAATGATTTGCAATATCAGTCCAAAGCTGTTCTATGTGTTGCATGTGTTGCAACTAAGACAGTTGTCCAAGCTGTTCTGTCTGCTGGACAGACTGGACATAAACTGTCTACGCTGCTCTACACTGTTGAGCAGCTTGGGCATTTTTCAAGTGTTCTGTTCTTTGTAAACAGAACCTGTTCTTTGTGAACAGGCTAAACACTTTATGGAATATGTTTCCAAGTCATCATGTATTGTCTTTGGCTACAAGATCAGTTTACAAAGTCGAAGACAAAGTGGAAAACAGAAATGCTCAGCCTGCCCACACTGTTCTGTAACATGAAGACAAAAGGTTATTTGAAAAAGGGTGACAGACCTTTTTCTTATATCAAAATAGGCCTTTACAAGGAAGAAAGACGCAAAGTTGACATTCCTTATTTGGTTAAAGGAAATGCAACAGTAGACAAAGTGAAAAGACAAAAGTTCTGCACATGTGAAGATAAGTCTACTTTTCAGAAAAGTGTAGAAAAGTTATGTTGTCTTTTCAAACAAGACTTTTTCTTTTTCATTCCGTCCAATGAAGAAGTTTCTATTAGATCCTCTGATTGAGTATAAAGGGAAGCTTCTAAGGTCAGAAAGAGATAAGCCAAAAAGCTAAGTGCTGAAGCCAAGAGTGAACGTGCAAGTGTGTTTTTCATGCATGCAAACCTGCTTGTGTAATACAGTTTCTTTGTGTCTAAGTTGTTCTACATAAACTGTCCCTCTAAGTCTTGTAAACACAATGAATGCTTATTAGTAAGTGTATTCATTGTAATCTAGTTTGAGTCTGTCTTAGACTAGTGAACATACTGTTGTATCTGTCATCTCAGCTTGAACCTTTCCACATTCAAGCTTGTTTGTAATTAACAATTTGTTGATAATACATACAAACATTGAGAAAATAGTGTGTAGTATTTAAATAGCTGTATTCACCCCCCCTCTACAGCTTAAAGCTATATACTTTGGGAACCTCTCGGGACCTACAACTGGTATCAGAGCAGTTTAGAGTGTGTGTCATTCTAGATCTCTCATTCTCCCAAGTTTCCATGGACAACAGTGCTGCAAATTCCTCATACTATGACAATGGCTCAATGGGCAAACCTCCAAAGTTCAATCATCAGAACTTTTCTGGTTGGAAGTGCAGAATGATGCTCTACCTAGAGAATCTGGATGTACAACTACCAGAAATTGTAATGGAGGGTCCTTATGTGCCAACCTCTGTTACAACAATAACTCCTGTTGTTGAAGGAGCAGCTCCTAAGATCAGAACATTTGAGAAAGCAAAAGCTCAATGATCTGATGAAGATAAAAGATTAGTGGCTCTTGATGCAAAGGCCAGAAACAATCTGGTCATCTCCTTGCCTGATGATGTGTTCAAACAGGTTGAGAAGATGAAGACTGCCAAGGAGATGTGGGATACTTTGTGTACCGTCTATGATGGACCCACAATCACACTGGATAACAGGATTAATAATCTTGTTAGACAGTATGAACTCTTCTTTGCAAAACCAAAGGAGACTCTCACAGAAACCTACACCAGGTTTACTGCTCTTGTGAATGATCTCAAAGCTGTTGGGATCACTAAGGACAGCCTTACTCTGGTGAATAAGTTTTTGGACATCCTTCCTAAAGAATGGAATTACTTTTCAACAATTTTAAGAAATTCAGGAACAATCAGAAGTATGGATCATGTCAACTTGTATGGATCTTTACTAAATGATGAACAGTCAAGGCAACAGAAGAGAAATGCCTTGGAAATGTCTAAAAGAGGTGCAGCCTTTGTGGCTAATGTGAGACAGTCTGTGAGTCAGGTGAGTGATGTGTTCACTCAACCTGATCAACAGGATGATGACAAGAAGGAGGTGTCAGATGAGGAAGATAATGCAGATCTTGTTGAACAGGATGATGAGCAAATGATAGCTATGCTTGTCAAAAGGTTCAACAAGAAAAGGTTTGGAAGAAACATGCTGCATGGAAGTTCAGGTGCTGGCAAAAAGAAGGCATTTGATAAATCCAAGGCTGAGTGCTTCAAATGTGGCAAAACTGGCCATATAGCTGCTGACTGTGTGTCAAAAGCTGTTGGTCAGTCATCCAAACCATACAAGACAAAAAAGGATGATGGTTATAGGGTTAAGTACCTTATGGCCATGGCTAAGCTGAGGAAGTTGGAAAACTCAGTGGGTTCCAACCGCCAAAAGGGACTTATGGCAGAGACTTGTGATTGGGAGGAATCTGATTCATCATCTGATGAAGAAGACAATCAATGTCTGATGGCCAACACTGATGTCCCATCAACAAGCAGTTTCAAACAGGATATGGCTGAAGCTGAAGCTTTCAGCAGCTTAGAGAACTAGAATCCTACAATGATGTATAAGGTACAAAATGTTATGGCTTACAGTTCTGAAGAAAAGATTAAGATGTTTGAATATATGCTAGTTGATTTGAAAGCTGCTGTTGAGAAGCATGATGTTTTATCATCTGAAATCTCCAAGCTTAAAACTGATCTTAAAACAAAATCCAGTAAACTGGACAGTTTCCATAAGTTGGAAATTGAGCTTGATGAATTAAAACACATCAACTCTATTTTACTGGAAGAAAAGAGAGAAACAGATATAAAGAATGCTAAGCTTCAAAAGATAGTTGACTCTTGGTGCCAATCTGCACAAAAAGTCAGCCATTGTATAAGTCAACAGATCCCTGCACAAATTCAAGCCTATCTTGGAGGGGATCTTGATACAGCATCTTCCATTGTTGAGATTAATAATCTGAAAGAAGATTTATCCACTCTTGGTGAGCTTCCAAACACTTTTGTTCAAAAAGTGAATGGTAAATTAATTTCAACAAACAGGTTTGTCAGGCCTCAAAATATTGACAGCTCGTGTGAACCTAGCTCAAAAGCTGATGTTGGAATATGTTCTCCATCAATCCAGCCTGCTAAGTGCTCTGCTGATTCACACAAGCAAAAGAAAGGAAAACATGTCCAAACTACAGCTTTGGATACTAAACCTGTTGACAAAACAGGTTCTGTGTCCAAAGCTGATGGTAAAAGACATAACAATCCTTTTGATGCTAAACATTTTGAAAACAAGTTTTCAAAAGTTAAGCAGTATGTTTTCAACAAGGGCAAGTCTCATGTTGAAAGCAAACCTGCTGTGATTTCTAATAAGTTTACTAATCATAGTGGTAAACTGGTTCTACATGAAAATAAGTCTTTCAAAAGCAGAAACAATGATTATGTTGATAGGCAGCATAAATCACGTCTCAGTAGTGACAAAGGCAAAGCCATTGCTCACCCTGAGAAACATGGGAATAAGTTTCCCAAAAATGTGGAAGTTCAAAAGCCAATTAAGCTTCGTGTCTTTGACATCTGTCCTCCTAAAAGGAGGAAAGAATAGACAAACAAAGCTGTGACTTTTGAATCCTCCACTCAAGCTGTTGATTCATCAAATAGTAATAAAGTTGCTAAACCTGCTAAAAGAATCAACAAAAATAACTCAGAATGTGTTTTTGAAAGTTCTTCTTCCAAAAATACTAAAAAGAGAAAATGTTATAAATGTGGAAAGAAGACACATCTGGCCAAAGAATGTCCTGAACCTGAGGACATGAGGCCTGTTGACTCTGATAGTTCTCTCACAGTTGTTACAAGGAGTGTTGGAAACATCTCAGTCAATAAAAATGGTATCCAAACTGACACCATTCAAATTGGGAATATTAGTGTGGATATTATAAGTCCATCAACCAATGTTGATGAAGTGGGAGAACTCATCTCTGTGATGAGTTCCCCTAAAAATGACTAATATTTCTCCTATCACTCTGCAGGAAAAACAACCTTCCCAGGTTTGGTACTTGGACAGTGGCTGCTCAGGGCACATGACAGGTTGTAAAGAATTCCTGAGTGATCTCAGGTCTGAAAAAGGGCCAAAAGTCACATTTGGTGACAATGTACAGGGATCCACTGAGGGATATGGAACTCTTAAAGCTGGTGCAGCAGTATTCAAAAGAGTAGCCTATGTGGTTGGGCTAAAACATAACCTTGTTAGCATAAGCCAACTGTGTGATGCTGGCTACAAGGTTAACTTTGATGAGCACCTAGGTTACATATTGGATCCCCAAGGCAAAGTTGTGCTATGTGCTCAACGAAAGAAAGGTGTATATGTTGTGGACATGCAATCTGCTGATTCCACAACTGAAACCTGCTTTCTCACAAGAACAAATGCAGACTTAAACTGGTTATGGCACAAAAGGCTGTCACATCTAAACTTCAAGAACATCAATAAACTATGTAAGAAAGAGTTGGTGACAGGTTTGCCTTCTATAACCTTTGTTAAAGATAAACTCTGCACAGCTTGTGAGAAAGGCAAGCAGAGGAAAACATCTTTTAAATCCAAACATAATTTCTCTATTGATACTCCACTCTTCTTAATCCACATGGACTTGTTTGGACCTGTAAATGTCCCAAGTCTAGGAGGAAGAAGATACACTCTAGTAATGGTTGATGAGTTTTCCAGGTACACATGGGTGATCTTTCTGAAGGGCAAAGGAGAGGCTGCTAGAGAAATTATTGGATTTGTGAAAAAGATGGAAATGCTGAACTTTGCTCAAGTGAAGCAGCTTAGAAGTGATCATGGTACTGAATTTAGAAACAGTACTCTTGAAGACTTCTGTGAAGAGAAAGGAATCACTCAAAACTTCTCAGCTGTAAGAACTCCACAACAAAATGGAGT